>JANAVB010028820.1:3473468-3558468 GCA_029216955.1 Iris pallida | reverse complement strand
TATTCATAATAGGTAGACATAGTGTCCTATACGTATTTTTCCCTCGATCTTGAATATTAGAGAAATATAAATTTAAGTTTATATTCCTTTGCCTTCGGTCATTTCTCTCTAATCGTGATTATTTGTACAACCTTATCTTATGTCTTTTCTAAACACTGCCATATCATAAGTTTGTATCACTTATATTCCTTTCCTTGGACCTAAAGAATTATTTTTAAAATAACTTCTCCATCAATTGTCTATTAATCTCGAATTAAGTTTTTTTTTTTGGATTTAAAAGTTTTCCTCTCAACGTTGAATATTGAATATCCGTGAAGTAAGGGTTATAAGATTTTTACTTATTTTGCCTTCGATCATGTCCTTCCTAATCAATCGTTTAAATTTTCAAAAACTGATATCTCCCCTTCAAGGATCGATACGTACATTTTCCCATAATGATCAATTTGTTTGAATTTCTAGCTTTTTCCATCATGGACAATTTGTTTCAGGATTTTTGAACCGCCGTTGAGACTTTAAGGATGTAGTTGAAAGGATGATCAGTGACTTATGATGGCAGACAGCCGCATACTGTCGCCAGCCGCATACTGTCGCCACTTATTTGACTTATGGAGACTGTGGGTTCACTGCAGCCAGCAGCGCACTGGCGAGGCATGATCCCTAAGTTGAAGTAATCTCGAGTAAGTATAAGTTATCGAATGTTGTCAAAGCTATATCTTGGTCGTCCTATCTTCGTCTTTAAGATGTTATGTCCAGATTGGATAGAGTTGATAAGGTATTCGTTACCGTATCCTTGCTTGAGTTGTGGAACCAAGGGTTTAATGCAGCTAGCTGTACACTGGCGAGGCATAAATTCTCGGTAAAATGACTCGATTATGTTTACGAGTTTCGAATATCATAGAGACTACGTCTTATTGGCATATAACTATTAAATTTTCAAATTGATTTGTGCTTATTCTTGGTCACAATCTTCTCAATAAACCAGTAACTCTCCCTTCATTTCTTATCCTTCTATTTTTTTCAGATTGTCATCCTTTAATATACTTTCGAGTGGATTTCTAAACCTATCCAGATTTTGATTCTAAACTCGTGCCTAGCTAATTGTGGATAAATATTTAAGCATTTTTGGATTGGATCATCCTTGAACAATTTTGACCATAACTAGACTCCTTTTATTATATTTCGATCGAGTCAATTCGTATCATTTCCTAGGTTTGATTCTATGAGCATGCTTACACAATCGTTCGTGTTAAAACAATTTCGATTGGGTCATCCTTAAATACTTTTTGATCACGACCAAACTATTCGATTCTATTTCGATCGTGCCAAATCGTCTGTCATCCTAGAATTCAATTCCATGATCATACCTAAATAATTTTGTTCAACTAGTTGTTCGTACCAAGATGATTTCAATTTTGATCGATCTTAAACCATTTTATCGAGACTAAATCATAGCTAAGGTTATACTTTCATTCCAACTATGATCATGACTATTTAGATCATGTTCATGCTCGTACCGACTTCCTATTTTTATCCTGCTTGGATGACTTGCATGATTAGCCTTGATCGTGACTGCATCTTAAATATGACTAAAATCCTGTTTAGTTTTCATTGAGAACTTTGGTCATTCCTTAAAAAGCTAGTAATGACTCAACCATTCTAACCATAGATTGGTCGTGACCAACCGTTTCAACCTTGACCGATCTAAAAAAAAAATTTGGTTGTCAATTAGACCATTTGACCGAATACAGGTCGTACCAAATCGCACTCTTCTTTTGTTTAGTATCTTTGTCATTTTTACGCGCGCGACTAATTAGATCATGAATCATATCACTTCCTTGATTATACCATTCGTCATTTTATTCATATCAATTAAAAATTTGGGTTCCTTGATTATTCTTCATAGTCGTGCCTAATCGTGCTCTTTGAAATTTTGGAGACGAAATATTTTTAAGGTGGGTAGAATTGTAAACCCACATCCCTACTTTCAAAAGTTTTATTTTGTTTTATTTTAATGAATTTTGGTTAGAAAATAAATTTTATTTGTAACCACTATAGAACATATTTGGATGACAATAGAATTTTTGTCAAACCATTTTTGATTTAGAATTTATAAAATATCGTTTAAATTATTTGCTAATATAAATTATCAACTAAATTCATTTTGTTGCATTATAGTTAGTTTGATTCAGTCTTGGACCAACAAAGATAAGTATTGTTTAAATAATATATACCATATTTTCCAAGTCATTTGATAAACATATTATTCATTTAAATTATTATTATTATTATATATTTAGATTCGATCAAATGCATTTTTAATATTTTGCATTATTTTTTTAAAAATCATTATGGATTGATTTTGATTTGATAAATCTAATATTTATTTGAATCTTAGAAAGGTTTGATCATTCTAGTCCTTAAATTCGAGGACAAATCATTCTAAGGTAGGTAGGTCGTAAGCCCATTTTTCGCTTCTTACATTCTCCATTTAGTTTATTTTAGTTTAATTATTTTTTTAAATCGGGAAGTAATTTTATTATATTTTTATTTTAGATATTTTGAAAAAAAGGGTGAGGAGAGATTTGCAAAACTCCAAAAGATATTTTATTCTATGATTATTGGAATTACTATATTATCAAGAGTTATATTAAATTCAAATTACTACTATATTATTTTAAAAGATATTGTATTTGTGAAAAATATACAGCTATAAGTATCTGAATTGTTCTTAATAATAGTTGGACAATTGATTTTATTACAAGGATTATTTAAAGTAAAAATGTTATTTTAGACAATATTTTATGAACGATTTGGGGCGTAATTGGGTCAAATCCCTAGATCCCTTTGTAGAAGCATGGAATTTCTGGCGCATCTACTATGCGCCCTAAAACAAACAAGCGCCGAGAGCTCAATACATCAGAAAATAGCAAGGGTCAACACAAAAAAGTGGCTCTTGACTAAAGACTATTTTTTTACATAAAAGACCCTTTATAGAAAGTGAAAGAAAGCCTAAAAATAGCAAGGCGCATTGGAAAAGCTGCTACGCAGGCGCATCAGCTAGGCGCATCAAGACAGCAGCTACGCAGGCGCATCACTCCAGCGTCTCAATCAGGCGCGTCGTCTCAGTATCTCATTCAGTCGCATCACGTTGATGTCTTAGTATAGGCACTTCACTTCGTCTCGACCAAGTGCCTCGGCTAAATGAAGCAGTCCTTTGAACATAATGCGAGCGGGCGATCAACCCCACTCTAGCAGGAGGAAGAGCTCTCCAAAGCCCAAGGAAGATGGGAGCACCACAATTTCGATCTGGGGCACTTCCAGCCTAACAAAGAAGGGACGCGAATGTCCCAATCTTTGGATGCAACAGGCACCTTCGGCCTGCGTCGGGACCCCGCGATCCCGACTTTTGGATGTAACGGTCACCTTCACGAGTGCGTACGAAGACAACTCGACGCATCTTCACCTTCGGGAGCATCTCGTCAACAGAACGTACTCGGGCAAAGAGGCGCATCTCTACACTGAGCAAACGGAAAAAATGAGAACAAAACCCTCTCCTTGCTGCTGTTTATAGCTTGGACAAATCAGACCCATGTGCCAAGTGGTAGGCTCTCCGAAGTCCGTGCAACGAATGTACATTTATGGAATGAATCTGTCTTTTTTTTAAATCAGCCCAGTTAACATGCACAATCAAAACATTAGGAACCCAACATTCGGGCCTAGGTGGATGCGCCGTGTGGCAAATCCCTGTGCCTTCTTCTGATGCGCCCAAAACAGAGATCGAGCCCATGCGCTCACGATCCGAGCATTTAATGCTGAGTGATAGGCTGGACAGAAGCCCATATGCCTGTCACATCGAGCATTTAATGTCGCTTGACAGAGGCGATAACACGTCCCCCGAAGAGTCTCTAACCCTTTGTAGAAGACGAGGGGTCGATGACATCAGCACATCACTTCGTTTATTCGGTCGAGCTACCTTGCCACGTGGCCAACCAAAGCACATATGCCACCATAGCCATGCGCCCAAATCTTTACGTGCGCCCCAAAGCCATGTGCTTGGACTCACTCTTGATCCCTAAAGGCAACAGCTAAAGTCCTCTCCATGCGTCCAATCCTAGGCGCATCCTGTCAGATCACTCTCCACCAAATTCGAGATCTTTAAGCCACGGACATACGCCATGTGTCCTTTGACTCAGTTCAGTCCACGAAGGGGTACTAACCATCCAAGATCTCAGCAATCGAAGAATCCTCTCAGCTGCCACGTATCGGCTCTTTCGCAGCCCATAGGCACAACAGAAAGGATTCAATCTCCAAATCAGGGCACATCGTCTATGCGCCTCCCTCAGCTCTAGACACGTGGCATTCCCACGCACAGGCGAATCCTATATATGCGCGCATGAGTAGCCCCAGCCGGCTGCTATAAAAAAAAGAAAAAAAGGAGACAAGGGGCAAGAACGTTCCGGCATCCAGATCAACCCAGACCTTCAGAGAATCTAAAATTGTCGTCAGATCGTCAACGAATTCAACGCATTATCACTCTCTCCATCGACACAGTATCCAGATAAAAACAAAAGTGTACTCCTAGGAGTATATCTGAGTCCTACACTGTAACACTGTTCTATTTGTGATTGAAATTTTAATTCAAAGATTTTAATGGCAAACAAGCTGGCGACTCTGCTGGAGACTTCTTTCTCCTCCGATGAGAAAGTTGTGTCGCAATCTGACGACGTGAAGGTGGGTTCCTCCCATAAGACACTAGTCGTACGCCTCAATTAACAGACGTATGAGGAGTTCATCTCTGAAGGCAGAGCAAGTCCTTCGAAGCGGCTGCCAAAGCCGAAGAAGTCTCGCCTAGCCTGGGTGTGCAAGGTCGAGGCCCCTGGCACCATCACTGAAGGGGATGCGTAGATGCAGCCTACCCTTTGTAGAAGCATGGAAATTCACAACCAGAAAGCCCATGCGCCAGACACTACATGCGCCAGAACTCGGACAGCATATCAAATAAGCCATAGACATTCGAAGAAGGACTTTATTTATATAAATATAAGTCTATTACATGTCTAGAAAAGATTGTACAAAGGAGAATTTCTACAAAGGAAGGATCCTAGATCTACAGCCAACAGCCACCATGCGCCTTCCAGATAGGCGCAACAACCACCATGCGCTTTCTGATAGGCGCAGCAGTCACCATGCGCTGTCAGCCAGGCGCAACAGATGTCATGCGCCTCCAGCCAGGCACATCCTAGCATCTCTTCAGCAGCTCAGTTATGTGCATCCAGCTCAGTTATGTGCATCCAGCTCAATTATATGCATCCCTTCAGCAGCTCAGTTATGTGCAACTCTTCCAACCAGGCTCACCTGGCCGAGCAGAGCCCAGATGTGCCGCTCTTCCAGTCAGGCTCGCCTGATAAGTGCTTCGCCAAGCAAAGCATTTAACCCTCTGGCTGGAACCAAGGAAGAGAAGAGCACCACAAATGCTGTGGCCAGGGGAGGCTTCGAAAGAGCCTCCAAAGACCAAGGAAGACCGTGATCGAAATCATGGCACAAGGAGCTTTCAACACAATCAAAGTGGGCGGCACCCACTTTGAAGGAAGAGAGAGCCTAGCACCACCATTCCGATCTACGGCTCTTCCGGAACAACGGAGACGAGGCCCGAACATCCTTATCTTTGGATGCAACAGGCACCTTCCGCCTGCCTCAGAAGCCCTCGACTCCGTCTTTTGGATGTAACAGTCACCTTCAAGTGCATCGAAGACAACACGACGTCTCATCTTTACCCTCGGGAGCACTTCGTCAACAGAATGCACCCACATATCCAAGTTCATGTTGGAAGTACGTGAGGGAATGAGGACCAAACCTTCTCTCCATACCACTATTTATAGGCCGGGCAAATCAAACTCACGCGCCAAGTGGATGACTCTCCGAATTCTGTGCAATGAATTTGCATTAAATGGATGAACCGGACGCCTCGAATTCAGCCAAACGGCTATTTATAGCACTCGAGGAGCGAGACAGCCGCGTCATTAAAGGACATGTCGGATGCGCCAGCCAAACAGCGCATCACACGGACGCGCCCTCCAGCATCAGGCGCATCACACAGACGTGCTCTACAGTACCCGGCACATCACAGAGGATGCGCCCCCCCTCACATCTCCATGCCGAGTGGAACACCAACCAATGTGCCCACTCAGCTGTCCATCGAACGTCACAAACATTAAATGCTGAACTGACACCAGAGTTGGCAGCACGCTTCCCAAAGTCTGAACAGTTGATAGCTTTTTCAGAGAACGAAGCGTCGACAACGTCAGCATCATCATGACTCTATTCCGACGGCTACTGCCACGTGGCCATCCGCATGCGCCTCTACGGCCATACGTCCAAATCACCATGCGCCTCTACGGCCATGCGTCCAAACCAGCATGCGCCTCTATGGTCATGCGTCCAAACTAGCATGCGCCTCAAAAGCCATGCGCCTCAGACCCTTCACTGATCCCTAAAGACAGAAGAAGAGTCTCCAGTTGAAGCTTTGCATGCGCCTAAAAAGCCATGCGCCCCAGACTGATCTATGATCCCGAAAGACAGAAGGAAGGTCACCTGTATGCGCCTCAAAAGCCATGCGCCCTAAATGGCTTGTAACTCCTAAAGGTTATGAGCCGCAGCCTCCTCCTGCGCCCAGATCCAAGGCACAGCTCACCAGATCACTGCCCTCCCCAAATCTAAGATCTTTGAGCCATGGGTCGATGACACATGTCCTTTGACTCAACTCGTCCAAGATTTCAGCAACAGAAAGATCTTCTCCTCTGCTACGTGCCAGCTCACAACAGCAGTATGAAGAGTTCTCCCCCTCAATCAGGGCACATCATCTACGCGCCCCCATCAGCAACTTCCACGTGGCGTCACCACACACCGGCGTATCCGATATGCACGTATGAGCAGCCAACCTGCCCAGCTATAAATAGAGGGATCATTTCCTTCTCACCCAGGGACAACAGACAGAATCCACAATGAACATACAAGGAATCATCAGAGAGACAGATACAGACACTCAATGTCTTTCTCCTCTCAGCAAGCTCCAGCACCCAGAGCAATCCACGCCTTCAGAGAACCGATAACCGTCGTCAGCCGGTCAACAGAGTCAACGCATTACCACTCGCTCCATTGGCACTAAGGACCCAGCTTAAACAAAAGTGTACTCCTAGGACTACATCTAAGTCCTACATTGTAACACTGTTCTGTTTGTATTAAAGTTTTCAATCAAACAATTTTAATGGCAAACAAGCTGGCAACTCTGCTGGGGACTTCTTTCTCCTCTTTCGAGAAAGTCGTGTCACAGGCCGACGACGTGAAGGTGGGCTCCTCCCACAAGACGCTGGTCGTGCGCCTCAATCAACAGGCGTACGAGGAGTTCATTTTTGAAGGAAGTACGAGTCGTTCGAAGCGGCTACCAAAGCCGAAGAAGATCCGTACGGCCTGGGTGCGCAAGGTCGACGCCTCGGGCACCACCACTGAAGGGGATGCAGCAATCCAGCCTTCTCTTCCTGCTGACGTTCTCAGCAACCAAGGTGCGCCCGCCGATGCAGCGCATCTCTTGGGGAAGCGTACGGCCGACCACGTTCCCCAGCTATCTCCCTCTCAGGCGAGGAAGATACGTCGACGGAGCAGGGGCGCAGCCAATGCCCCGCGCATCACCTCTGATGTGCCACAAAAAGCCTCTGTCTTAGACAGACTCACTCGCTGTAATGGCAAGGAGAATTTGGATGCTGAGTACTATGCGCCCCAGCGGGCTGGTACGAAGAAATCCAAGGCGGCACGGGCCATGCGCCACAAACGTGCTATGCCAGCAGCCGGCCAGAGGCACGCGCTCGTCATCACGCGCGCTGCCGATGGCAAGCTGTACAAGGTTGACTCAAGTGCTTCTGCACCAGCAATGAGTCGATCTTCAAAGTCCTCATCCCGCTTGGGCGCATCTACTGCGTGCACAACCAAGTCGAGAGAGGCAAACTCAGTGGTCTTGAAGTCCCGCGCCTCCTCCGGTTGTGCGTTTGAGGTCCGTTCAAGTCACTTCAAATGTTGTGGTTCCCCCACTACTGATCGTGATGCCTGCTTGGTATTAGATCAGGGGGCGCAGCACTCACCCGACCACCCCGGCGTTTGGCCTTGCCATACGTCTGAAGGGGGTGTGAAGGCACCACTCTCCTCCGATGACCTGTGCAACGTGATCACTCACAAGCGCCGGTCAGGAGAGTCGGCCAACAAGCACGATGCGCCTCTTACGGGGCATACTTGTGCGGTGGTCACCATCAACTGCTGTTGCAAGACGGCAGCTCCACCAAGACAGTCGGTCTTCCAATGACTGCAATCATCGACACCTCTACGACGTCGCCTTGGGACAAAGGTGTCAGCTGAAGAGGAGCCAAAGGTTGCTTCATGCAACGTGGTCTCCAACTCCTCATCAATCCGGAAGACGACTGCCAATTCCTCGTCTTCATCCAAAAGCCAGCCGAGGAAAACCAAGGCAGCTGTCTCGACCTCTGGAGTGTTTGAAGGCACTCGGTCGAGGAAGAAGTCCTCGGAGGAAGCTGGGGGTAGCCAGACCCTTGTTGAGCCTCCTTCCGAAGACGAAGATGTCCAAAGCACAGCTGCGGCAGATCTTCATCATCAAGGCGAGATTACTCTCCCTGAAGCCCCTCAAAATGAGGATGTCCTCCAGGACACTGCCGGAGGTAGTTCTGGAAACGAAGAGGTCCTTCAAGACGGAGCTGAGGGCAAGCAGACCCTTGCAGATGCGCCTGTTGAAGATGAACTCCAGAATGTGGCTGGGGATGGCCCAACACTAGGAGAAGTGACTCCCCCGCATGAGAATGAGGCCGAAAGCGAAGCCTCAACCAATCCATCTACTCCTGGCCGTGTCAGGACAGTATACATGGCTGGAGATGATGTCGAGTCTGATGCGCCGTCATAGGACATAGTCCAGCGCATAGACTCATTGGAGGGAGGACTCAAAACCCTCTCTGCCTCAATGCAAGCACTGACTCAAGCAGTGTTTGAGATGCGGTCGGCCTTGATCAGGACACCTTCAACTAGTCCTGACCCAGGAGCTAATGGGGAGTCGAGTGTGCCCCTCCAACGGGCGCCCTCGGATACAGAAGCACCTCGGACCTCGAAGCCGTCAAACGCTCCAATCCAGATGGTACCTCCTTCCCCGACTCCTAGCTCTACGGAGGATGTGGTCGAAATGATCAAAGACCCGCGGGAGCGCTTCGAGTCCAAGAACAGGCAAGAGGAACGCCAGAAGATGGGCATTCCCCAGCCTTATCCCCTCGAGTGGAACAAGGTGGTTTATCCCCCAAGGACTCTCCGCGACGGTACCTGACGTACTTCCAGTCACAGACAGGGCATCTTCCGAAGGAGGACGCGCTCCTCACCAGTATCTTTGTCGGGGCCCTGAAAGGAGTGTCGTATGATTGGTACTGCAGCCTCCCCGACAATTCCATATCGTCCTTCGATGACCTGACGCGCCTCTTTCTCGACCGCTTCTACGACGGCGGGAAGGACATGACGATGGCGTCTCTCATAGAGATACGTCAGAAGGAGAAAGAAACGGTTCGGGCATTCATCGAACGCTTCCGACAGGCTTGCTTCAGGCTACCTCCAGGCATACCAGAATATGCGCTCCTCTCCGCTTGCAGCATGAACATGTTGCCTGCAGTAAAGCTCTGGCTCAACTCTACTCTCCCTCCTGACTGGAGCTCCCTGATCATCGAAGCTGAAGCTGCAGAAAAGAAGGCGGCCAATGCACGTCTTCTGGGTGTCAGCTTCCCTGCCTTTGACGATAAGGGGAAAAAGTCCGCAGCTAACAGCTCCGGACGAGAAGCAAAGGGGAAACAGGCATTAACTGTTAATGCCTCAAAAGGCGCATCTGTGCCTACTCAGAAGCCTCCACTGGCACCGAGACCCAAGGAGGTTTATTCATTCAATGATGACGACACCCTGCAACTTTTCGAGATACTGAAGCAGGGTGACAAGATCAAGCTACCGGACCCAAAGCGGCCCGATGAAGTTGGGAAAGTGGACAACCCAAGGTACTGTCACTACCATCGGTTTGTCGGACACCCGACCAAGGAGTGCTACGTCCTCAAGAATTACATCCAGCGCATGATCAATGCGGATGTAATCTCCGTCGACTATGAAGAGAAGACGGTGTCGGCCAATGTGGTTTCACTTCAGTTCGGCACCTTGTCGCCAACTACCACACAAGATGGCGTCGTCCCTATCCCTAAGGCGACAATGGAGGTGGTAAACTTACCACCTACTCGTGACAATGTGAGTGGACTCACCCCGCTCACCACATCTCGAGGAGAGGTCCTCTGGGTTCACCCCGACCTCGTCTCCGAGGTGACTCAATCGGAGGTACGCCCTATCTCCAAATCAAAAGGCAGAAAGATCAAGTCTTGCCGTACAGTCTCTTCTTCAACAGAAGAGGTACTTCCAGTGCAAACACGTGCACAACAGAGCTCCCAATCCGACGAAGCCGCCGCCGAGGTGGTGCCTCCTAGCACCATCCCTGAAGAGGGTCCATCTAAGCCCTCAGCAGCCAATAAGTAGAAGCAGGTGGAGGCCCATTTTGACAGACCTCTACGGAAGGAGAATGCTTCAGGGCTGTCCAAGCC
Organism: Iris pallida; assembly: GCA_029216955.1. Lineage (NCBI taxonomy): Eukaryota > Viridiplantae > Streptophyta > Magnoliopsida > Asparagales > Iridaceae > Iris > Iris pallida. The sequence continues at coordinate 3,547,801 of JANAVB010028820.1, read as the reverse complement.
TCACAACTTCGACATTCTGGCACAATTAGCCGGTACACCTGTGCGCCTGTCTTTGTTCGAGCTCCTGCGTCTTTCCAAAGATTCCCGAGAAGCTCTCTGCGAAGCTCTGAAGGACGTTGAATCCTTTCTCAGTCAGGGTACATTGGCTCGGTCAAGGTGAGCCGGATTCAGATCGATCCTGGGTCTTCCCTAAGCATCATTCCGAAGGCACTGCTATCAAAACTGGGGATCCCGATGTACCGGCTGGCGCCCTCCAATACAACCATCAGTGGCTTCAATGCTAGCAAGAGTGAGCCATTGGGCAAGATCCGACTGAAGTGTCACATTGGCAGCCTCAAAACTGAGGTGACTTGTTATGTAGTAGATGCCGAGGTCAACTACAACATCCTGCTCGGTCGACCATGGCTGCATGAGTACATGGTGGTGCCCTCCATGCTCCACCAGTGTATGAAGTATGTATCCACCAATGGCGTCATCCGGACGGAGTTTGCAGACATTGATCCTTTCAAAGGAATTGAAGCCTACTTTACCGATTCCGACTTGTACAAGCCCATTGACGAGGAGGAAGCCAACGACGCTGATGATGAGGCAGAGACGGCAACAGAGCCGGACATGGAGCCTGAGACGACTCCTGACGCCCCCTTGAAAATTCGACTAAAGGGAAAACCACCCCAGAAGGCGCCTCCAATGAGCATCAAGCTATCAGGGAAAGCGTCGGCTCACGAAGCACCCCTGAAGATACGCCTCAAGGGAAAGCCACCTCAAACATCGGCTCCCCTGGTGGCAAAATTACAAGGGAAGGCACCACTCACCGGAGGCGCAACCGAGGCGCCTCTCAAGGTACGTCTCAAGGGCAAGCCGCCGCAGTCATCCAAGGTGTCAGAGAAGGCTCATATAACCCTCTCAGACCCCAAAGCTGTGTTGGACTCTCCTAGTCCGCCCCCAGTTCTTACAGACGAGGAGCTTGGTGATTATATCTCGGCTGACGTAGAGGCACCCTCCTTTGACAATGTAATCCCACGGGATAAGATCTCGTATTTTATCAATAATAGAGTGTCTTTTAATTATTCTTGTCTTCCATACTGGAATGCCATGTATACATTAGACAACGCTCTACGGTCGTTGCAAACACAAATAACGACCGTCTACCATAATCGAGTAGTCCCGTCTCAAGGAGTCTTCATAGTCCCTCCACGGAGTCGAGACCAAGGCACCATTATCTCGGGCAAAGTCGAGCGTCATCGGGACCTCCCGTCAATCGAGCCCGAACCTGATACCGGCAGAGTACAAGTCTATCGGTACACGGATACGGCTAAGCACATCATCCAAAAGATGGGCTACGACCTGAAAAGCAACAAAGGCTTAAACTACGGCAAGCGTCGGCATCTCCCTGTCCGGCTTTCGATGCCCAATGGAAAGCCACAGGACTATTATAATCGGACTGGACGAGGGTTAGGCTATGTCACGCCGCCATCAACCCCAGGGAGTTCAGATGCAGAAGACATAGAACATTCCCACTCGTCCGAAGCATCGACTTGGGATTCCGATACCAGTATCGGATCAGTCTTCAGGAAAGTGCTGTCAGCTAACATGATGTCAGCACAACCTCAAAAAGGTGAAGGCGAAGACCAAGCGCCAGAACCCTTCGAAGAAGAACCCTGGGCCCAATGCCTAGGGGAACAATGGGAATCTCGTTTTGAGCTTCGCGAACCTCCCACCGAAGACGAAGTCGAGCAGATCGACCTCGGGGAGGGGTCTTCTTCCAAACCCATCTTCATCAGTAAAAGCCTGGAAGGAGAAGATCGAGAATCTTTAATCCAACTGGCTAAAGAGTATATCGACGTCTTCGCATGGAGCTATGAAGACATGCCGGGACTCGATCCACAGATCGCAATGCATAGGTTGAACATCTTACCTGATGCCAAACTGTCAAATAACAGCAGCGACGCTTCCGTCCGGACATCATGAATGCCATCGATCAGGAGGTAGACAAACTCTTGACCAGCGGCTTCATCCGCGAGGAACAACACCCGGATTGGGTAGCCAATGTCGTTCCTGTCACCAAGAAGAACGGGAAGATACGAGTCTGTATCGACTTCAGGGATCTTAACTCTGCTTGCCCGAAGGACGAATTCTCGCTTCCAATCACTGATGTGATGATCGACAACACATGTGGCTTTGAGCGCATGTCCTTCATGGACGGATATTCAGGCTACAATCAAATCAAGATGTTCCCCGATGACGCAAAACACACGTCATTCAGGACTCCAAAGGGTGTTTTCTGCTACACAGTAATGCCCTTCGGCTTGAAGAACGCCAGTGCAATGTACCAGCGAGCTATGAGCACCATCTTCCGTCAATATCTTCGCAAGACAGTCGAATGCTATGTTGACGACATCGCAGTCAAAAGCCGCCTCAAAAGAGATCACCTACAGGACCTGAAGACGGTCTTCGATCTCATGCGGGCACATCAACTCAAAATGAACCCCGCTAAATCTTTTCTGGGGGTTTCTAGCGGCAAATTCTTGGGCTCTGTCATCACAGCGAAAGGCATTCATGTCGATCCTGAGAAGACCAAAGCCATCCTCAACATGGACCCTCCGAAGAACCTTCGAGAACTTCAAGGCCTACAGGGACGTCTGGCATATATCCGGAGGTTCATAGCAAACCTTTCCGGTAAATGTCAACCCTTCACTCAGCTCATGAAGAAGGGAGTCTCTTATGTCTGGACAGAAGAGTGCCAGAAGGCTTTCGACGACATCAAAGCCTACTTGACGAGCCCACCAGTCCTGTAGCGCCAGTCACCGGCAAACCATTTCTCCTCTACATCCATGCCATGGATCATTCTTTTGGCGCTCTGCTGGCTCAAAACAGCGATACAGGCTACGAGCAAGCAATCTACTACCTCAGTCGAACACTCATCGGGGCCGAACACCGGTACAACTCCGTCGAAAAGGAGTGCTTGGCTTTGGTGTTTGCCATCCAGAAGACTCGTCATTATGTCTCGGGTCAGACAATTCATGTCATTTTCCGAGTCAATCTGCTCAGAGTCCTCATGACGAAGCCAGGATCATTGAACTCCCGGCTGGTTACATGGGCGATCTTGCTAACACCGTACAACATGGTGTTTGTGCCACAAAAAGCTGTTAAGGGTCAAGCTCTGGCTGACTTTTTAGCTGCACACCCCATCCCAGAATCCTCAAAACTCTATGAAGATATCCCGGATGAGGTCCAAGAATCCAACGTCACCGAAGGAAGCTCCGTTTGGCAGATGTTCTTCGACGGCGCTTCGAGAACAGGCCCCAAAGGCCAAATCATCGCAGGAGTGGGGGTAGTCTTAGTCTCCCCCGATCAGCTGGTCATCCAGCGTGCGTACTCTCTTTCGAAGCCGAACAATATTGCCGAGTACAACGCACTCGTCATGGGACTCCAGCTCGCACAACAGCTGGGGGTCGACCATCTGGAAGCTTACGACGACTCAAAACTTGTCGTAAACCAGGTTCGGGGACAATACGAAGTTCGCCATGAAGATTTAATCCCTTATCATGAAGTCGCATTGAACATCATTTCAACCTTCACCGGGTTCTTCATTGAACATGTCCCCCGTTTACAAAACTTGGAGGCCGATGCTCTGGCCGGCCTCGCAGCCTCATTAGCAGCGCCCTTTGGGACTCAACACTATATCACGGTAACAGGACGAGATCTGATTTGTCCCAGAAACAACCTATGCTTGCGGGTGGCTCACGCCATGCCGACAAACACTGGTGTTAATGTCCGAGACTGGAGGTTCCCGTTCATCGACTTCGCTGTCTACGGAATCCTTCCAGAGGACCCGAAGGAAGCCGTCTCGGTCAGGAGACGCTCTCTTCGATTCTACTACGATACAGCTACCAAAACGCTGTACCGACGCTCCTTCGATGGGCTCCTCCTTCGATGCCTGTCCAACGAAGAAGCAGCCGAAGCTCTTCAAGAAGCTCATGACGGAACTTGTGGAGCTCATCAACCCGGTCCTAAGTTGCAAGATCGACTGCGATGTATGGGCTACTACTGGCCAACCATGGCTGCCGACGCTGTCGAATATGCTAAGAAGTGCCACGCGTGCCAACTTTATGCAGACTTCATACATACACCATCGGAGCCGCTACATCCTACAGTCGCCTCCTGGCCCTTCGAAGCCTGGGGCATGGACATTGTAGGGCCAATCACCCCTCCTTCATCGAGAGGACACCGTTTCATCCTGGCCATCACCAACTACTTCTCCAAATGGGCGGAAGCAGTTCCACTAGCAGAAGTAAAAAGCTCCAGGGTGGTCAGCTTTATCAAACACCATGTCATTTACCATTTCGGAGTACCCCGGCGGATCATCTATGACAATGGTCCTCAGTTTATCAGCCACATTTTCAGCAGGTTCTGTGACAAGAATCGCATTCAGAACGTGGCCTCAACCGCCTACAATCTGGCAGCAAACGGATTGGCTGAGGCATTCAACAAAACTATCGTTAGGCTGCTCAAAAAGGTCGTGTCATCCAACAAACGCGACTGGGACGAAAAGCTTGGCGAATGCCTTTGGGCCTACCGCACAACGGTACGGACCCCAACAGGCAACACTCTATTCTTCCTGGTCTACGGGAGCGAAGCAGTACTGCCTCTCGAGATACAGATACCTTCGCTCCGCGTAGCAATCACAAACGAACTCACAGAAGAGGACAATCAACGTCGTCGTCTGCGGGAACTGGAGGCACTTGACGAAAAGCGTCTCTTAGCTCAACAACGCATCGAGCTCTACCAAGCCCGTATATCACAGGCTTTCAACAAAAAGGTCAAAAAAAGGACTTTCCAAGTTGGCGACCTGGTTTTAGCAGTCAGAAGACCAATGGTGTTGACCCACAAGACACCAGGAAAGTTCGAGCCCAAGTGGGAAGGACCTTTCATCATAGAGACGGTATACTCAAACGGTGCTTACCGCCTCGCCAAACCCAATGGAGACTTGTTTATGATGCCCATCAACGGCAAGTTCCTAAAGAAGTACTATTCTTGACATCCTCCAGACATGTACTTCCTCAAACAACCTCTTTCCACAAACTCATACGCCTCCGGAACCCAGCTGTTCCGTGGCATCTTCCAGTAGAAAGATAACCACGTCCATATTACCTCTGAGTTGTCTCTCTACACCCTACAAAGCAGAATCTTACACTTCGTAAGCCTACGCTACCCTTCATGTTTACCACGTCCACATTACCTCTGAGTAAACATCTTGTACAAACAACCCCTGCGTTATTGTACATTTATCGCAGAACTTCCACGTCCATATAACCTCTGAGTTATTCAGCGTATCCCCTAAGATCATTCCTACCACGTCCATAATACCTCTGAGTAGGGAGATTCTATCATTTCGAACCCAATGATTGCCATGTCCACATTACCTCTGAGCAAATATAATGGTTCCTTCAAACTTATTATCTGTACCTGAAAACCAAGGTGCGCAAAAGATAGTAGGTCCATACAAATCATCAAGTTCATGACAACAAAAGATGAACACATCACAAAAAAAGGTTGTAGACTTCTTTATTCTTCTGAAAAAGGAGTACAAGAAACTACAAGAAACTACATCATCCCCCAGTACCATTCTGGCACTCCTTCGGCGCATCATCAGGGCGTAAGCCCATGCGCGTCAACTTGCTTCGGCGCATCATCAGGGCGTAAGCCCATGCGCGTCAGCATTGGATCTTCGGCGCATTCAGAGCGTGAGCTCATGCACGTCAGCAAAGGCTTCGACGCATCATCAGGGTACGAAACCCATGCGCGTCAGCCATTAAACCTCGGTGCATGATAAAGGTGTAAACCTATGCACGTCGGCGGGGTAGAACCTCGGCGTATCATCAGGACAAAAGTCCATACGCGTCAGCAAATCTGAGTTAGGGCACAGTCTGGCCCAAAAGCTTATGTGAAGGAGATGAACCCACCCGTCACCTCGGGACGAACGTCGGCCGGAGTTGCAGGGGTGATAGGTGCATCCTCACCAACGAACTCCTTCGCTTTCTCCTTCCCCTTGCCGGCACCACCGCGAGGAGTCTTGGGAGCCATTCTCTCAGAGAAGGAAAAGTTAGGGTTTTGAAGAGAAACTCTAAAGAAAGCAAAGGCACAGAGCAGATGAACTCTCTCTCTCTCCAACCCTTACCTATTTATAGGGCTTGGTCGCACACGTGAACCGATGACGTGTAATCTCAGCCGTCGCTTCGAGTTCCGTGAGGAGATAACAACAAATACAACCAAAAGATTATCATTAATCTTTTGGATTACCAAGGCGTCATCATCATCAACTGAAAGGAGCATGCGCCCGAACAAGCATGCGCCCAAAAATTATGCGCCCTGACCTCCATGCTTCTTATTCAAAGTATTCCAAAACTTGTTCAAAAGTTTTGAAAACTTTGAAGGGGGTCTTGTAGAAGCATGGAAATTCACAACCAGAAAGCCCATGCGCCAGACACTACATGCGCCAGAACTCGGACAGCTAATCAAATAAGCCATAGACATTCGAAGAAGGACTTTATTTATATAAATATAAGTCTATTACATGTCTAGAAAAGATTGTACAAAGGAGAATTTCTACAAAGGAAGGATCCTAGATCTACAGCCAACAGCCACCATGCGCCTTCCAGATAGGCGCAGCAACCACCATGCGCTTTCCGATAGGCGCAGCAGTCACCATGCGCTGTCAGCCAGGCACAACAGATGTCATGCGCCTCCAGCCAGGCGCATCCTAGCATCTCTTCAGCAGCTCAGTTATGTGCATCCAACTCAGTTATGTGCATCCCTTCAGCAGCTCAGTTATGTGCAACTCTTCCAACCAGGCTCACCTGGCCGAGCAGAGCCCAGATGTGCCGCTCTTCCAGCCAGGCTCGCCTGATAAGTGCTTCGCCAAGCAAAGCATTTAACCCTCTGGCTGGAACCAAGGAAGAGAAGAGCACCGCAAATGCTGTGGCCAGGGAAGGCTTCGAAAGAGCCTCCAAAGACCAAGGAAGACCGTGATCGAAATCATGGCACAAGGAGCTTTCAACACAATCAAAGTGGGTGGCACCCACTTTGAAGGAAGAGAGAGCCTAGCACCACCATTCCGATCTACGGCTCTTCCGGAACAACGGAGACGAGGCCCGAACATCCTTATCTTTGGATGCAACAGGCACCTTCCGCCTGCCTCAGAAGCCCTCGACTCCGTCTTTTGGATGTAACAGTCACCTTCAAGTGCATCGAAGACAACACGACGTCTCATCTTTACCCTCGGGAGCACTTCATCAACAGAATGCACCCACATATCCAAGTTCATGTTGGAAGTACGTGAGGGAATGAGGAGCAAACCTTCTCTCCATGCCACTATTTATAGGCCGGGCAAATTAAACCCACACGCCAAGTGGATGACTCTCCGAATTCTGTGCAATGAATTTGCATTAAATGGATGAACCGGACGCCTCGAATTCAGCCAAACGGCTATTTATAGCACTCAAGGAGCGAGACAGCCGCATCATTAAAGGATATGTCGGATGTGCCAGCCAAACAGCGTATCACACGGACGCGCCCTCCAGCATCAGGCGCATCACACAGACGCGCCCTACAGTACCCAGCGCATCACAGAGGATGCGCCCCCCCTCACATCTCCATGCCGAGTGGAACACCAACCAATGTGCCCACTCAGCTGTCCATCGAACGTCACAAACATTAAATGCTGAACTGACACCAGAGTTGGCAGCACGCTTCCCAAAGTCTGAACAGTTGACAGCTTTTTCAGAGAACGAAGCGTCGGCAACGTCAGCATCATTATGACTCTATTCCGACGGCTACTGCCACGTGGCCATCCGCATGCGCCTCTACGGCCATGCGTCTAAATCACCATGTGCCTCTACGGCCATGCGTCCAAACCAGCATGCGCCTCTAAGGCCATGCGTCCAAACCAGCATGTGCCTCAGACCCTTCACTGATCCCTAAAGACAGAAGAAGAGTCTCCAGTTGAAGCTTTGCATGCGCCTCAAAAGCCATGCGCCCCAGACTGATCTATAATCCCGAAAGACAGAAGGAAGGTCACCTGCATGCGCCTCAAAAGCCATGCGCCCTAAATGGTTTGTAACTCCTAAAGGTTATGAGCCGCAGCCTCCTCCTGCGCCCAGATCCAAGGCGCAGCTCACCAGATCACTGCCCCCCCAAATCCGAGATCTTCGAGCTATGGGTCGATGACACATGTCCTTTGACTCAACTCGTCCAAGATTTCAGCAACAGAAAGATCTTCTCCTCTGCTACGTGCCGGCTCACAACAGCAGTATGAAGAGTTCTCCCCCTCAATCAGGGCGCATCATCTATGCGCCCCCATCAGCAACTTCCACGTGGCGTCCCCACACACCGGTGCATCCTATATGCGCGCATGAGCAGCCAACCTGCCCAGCTATAAATAGAGGGATTATTTCCTTCTCACCCAGGGACAACAGACAGAATCCACAATGAACATACAAGGAATCATCAGAGAGGCAGATACAGACACTCAACGTCTTCCTCCTCTCAGTAAGCTCCAGCACCCAGAGCAATCCACGCCTTCAGAGAACCGATAACCGTCGTCAGCCGGTCAACGGAGTCAACGCATTACCACTCGCTCCATTGGCACTAAGGACCCAGCTTAAACAAAAGTGTACTCCTAGGACTACATCTAAGTCCTACATTGTAACACTGTTCTGTTTGTATTAAAGTTTTCAATCAAACAATTTTAATGGCAAACACCCTTCCCGCCGACGTCCTTAGCAGCTAGGATACGCCCACGGGTACAGTACATCTCTCGAGGAAACGTGGGAATGACCACATTCCCCAACTATCTCCTTCTCAGTCAAGAAAGATGCACCGACGGAGCAGGGGTACATCTAACGCCCTGCGCATTAACTCGAATGCGCCGCGAAGGCTTCTGTCTTTGACAGACTCACTCGCTGTCATGGCGAGGATAATTTGGACTCTGAGTACTATACATCCCAGTGGGATGGTACAAAGAAGTCCAAGGTGGCACGGGCCACGTGCCTCGATCGTGCTATGCCGACAGTAAGTCAGAGGCATGCGCTCACAACCATGCGCGCTGCCGATGGTAAGCTGTACAAGGTTGACTCGGGTGCTTCTGTACCACGAACAAGCCAACCTTCAAAGACCTCGTTTTACTTGGGCGCATTCGCTGCGCTTTCAACCAAGCCGTTCGAGGCAAACTCTGTGGTCTTGAACCCCTGCACCTACATTGGTTGTGCGTCTGAGGCTGGTTCAAACCACCCTAAATGTTGTTCTCCTACTACTGATCTGGGTGCATCTTATGCGCTGGATCATGGGTGTAACATTCACTTGATCACCCCGGCGCTTGGCCTTGCCAAGCGCCTAATGGAGGTTAAAGGTGGCACTCTCCTCTAACGATTTGCGTAATGTGATCATTCACAAACGCTGATCAGGAGAGTCGACAGATAAGCATAATGCGTCCCTCACAGGGCACACCTATGGTGTGGTCACCATCAACTGTTGTTATAAGACAGCAGTCCCACCACAAAGGTAGTCTATGTTCCAGCGACTGCAATCGTCAACATCCCTCCGACGTCGCCTCGGGAAGAAGGTATCGATTGAAGAGGAGCCGGAACTAAAGGTTGCTTCTTACGATGTAGTCTCTAACTCCTCATCAATTCGAAAGGCGACTAGCAACTCCTCGACCTCGTCCTCATCCAAGAGCCAGCCGAGGAAGACCAAGGTGACTGTTCCGTCCTCAGGAGTGTTTGAAGGCACCCGGACAAGAAAGAAGATTTCAGAGGAATTAATAGCTGGGGGTAGTCAAGCCCTTGTTGATCCTCATCCCGAAGATGAAGATATCCTCCAGAGCATAACTGGAGGTAGCCAGGATGAAACTCCCGGAGAAGTGACTCTTTTACAGGAGAGCGAGGCTGAAAGTGAAGCTTCAACCGATCCATCTACTTCCAGTCACGTCATGACAGTATACATGACAAGAGGTGGTGATACGGAGTCAGATGCTCCACCAGCAGACCTCGTTTAGCGCATGGATAGTTTGGAGGGAGGACTCAAAACCCTCTCTACCTCCATGCAAATACTGACTCAAGCAGTATTTAAGATACGGTCAGCTTTGGCCAGGGGACCTTCCACCAATCCTGACCCAGGAGCCAACGGGGAATCAAGTGTGCCCCTTCAACGGGCATCCTTGAATACCGATTACCGCGAAGCACCTCAGGTATCGGAACCTTCGAATATAAAACTCCAGACTGTACCACATTCTTCAACTCCCAGCTCCACAAAAGACGTGGTTGAGATGATCAAGGACTTGCGTGAATGCTTCGAGTCAAAGAACAAACAGGAGGAGCGCCAGAAGATGGGGATCCCGCAACCATACCCCCTCGAATGGAACAGAGTGGTCTATCCTTCCAAGTATAAATCACAAATGTTAATACCATACGACGGAAAGGACTCTCCACGTCGTTATATGACGTACTTCCAGTCTCAAACGGGACATCTTCCGAAGAAAGATGCGCTACACACCAGCCTGTTTGTCGGGGCATTGAAAGGAGTGGCTTATGACTGGTACTGCAGTCTTTCTGACAACTCCATATCCTCCTTGGATGACTTGACACACCTCTTCCTCGATCGTTTCTATGATGGAGGGAAAGACATAACGATGGCGTCCCTTATAGAAGTTCGTCAGACGGAAAAAGAGACCGTTCGAGCATTCATCGAACGATTCCGACAAGCCTGCTTGAGACTGCCCCCGGGTATGCCATAACATGCACTTCTCTCCTCCTGCAGCATGAACATGCTTCCTGCGGTTAAGCTCTGGCTCAACTCCACTCCTCCTCGCGACTGGAGCTCATTGATTATTGAGGCCGAAGCAGCTGAAAAGAAGGCATGCAATGCTCGCCTTCTGGGAGTCAGTTTCCATGTCTTTGAGGACAAAAGAAAACGGCCTGCTACCAGCAACCCTGGACGTAAGACGAAGGGGAAGCAAGCGTTGACTGTCAATGCTTCTAAAATCGTACAAGCACCTACTCAAAAGCCTCTGCTTGTACCGAGGCCAAAGGAGGTCTACTCCTTCAATGATGAAGACACCTTGTAACTCTTCGAGATGTTGAAGTAGGGTGATAAGATTAAATTACCGGACCCGAAGCGTCCCGACGAGGTTGGGAGAGTTGACAACCCGAGGTACTGCCACTACCATCGGTTTATCGGACATCCAACTCAGGACTGCTACGTCCTCAAGAATTACATCCACCGCATGATCAATGCGAATGTTATCTCCGTCGATTACGAGGAAAAGACAGTCTCAACCAACCTGGTGTCGCTCTAATTCGGCACCTTGTCGGCAACCACAGTACAAGATGGCATCGTCCCCATCCCAAAGGCGACAATGGAGGTGGTCAACCTACCACCTACCCGTGACAATATGAGTGGACTCATCCCACTCACCACATCTCGGGGAGAGATCGTATGGGTTCACCCAGACCTCGTCTCCGAAGTTACTCAACCGGGTGTACGCTCTACCTCCAAAACCAAGGGCAAGAAGACCAAGTCTTGCCGCATGGTCTCTTCCTCCACGGAAGAGGCACTTTCTGTACAAATATGTTCGCAGCAGAATGCCCAACCTGACGAAGCTGCCGTCGAGGTGGTGCCTTCCTGCACCACCCCAGCTGTCCAGGAAGGGGGTCCATCCAGACCTCCAGCAGCTAATAAACAGAAGCACGTAGAGGCTCGCTTCGACAAGCCTTTGCGAAAAGAAAATGCTTTGGGGCTTGCCAAGCCCCACAACTTTGACATACAGGCGCAACTTGTCGGTACTCCTGCCTGCTTATCTCTGTTCGAGCTTCTTTGTCTTTCCGAAGACACCCGTAAAGCTCTTTGTGAAGCTTTAAAGGATGCTGAGTGTAACGACCATAGTTCGTATTACGTATTTTGGTATACATGTACGTAATCTGGGACCTATATTTAGACTTGTCCTGATTGGCTAGCCTTGAGTTCTGTATTGGCATAAGTTAGTTAGCATTTTATGGTTATGGCATGCATCGGTTTTGGTTGGGTTCGGTTTGGTTGGTTCGGTTTGGGTTGGAATGCAAACCCCTACCTACCACCCTCCATCATTTATTAATCCCAACAACCCATTCTCGCTCTTCATTCACTTCTTTATTTAATCTTTTCCTTTCTCCATTAACTCTCTCCACCGACCAGAGAGAGAGGTTTAGGCAAGTGCAACTTGTTTCATGGAGGAACTCAGATTTTGTAGTTCCATTGTCTTCCTCATGAGATTCTAAGTCACTTTAGTATTTAGCATTTTCGAATTCCATAGCTCATTTCATGTAGATCTAGGTTTTTAGCATTTTTGATCTTCATGGTTTTGATCTTCTAAACTTGGTTGTTTCCGAAATAGAGAGTTCCATGTAGTAGGGATTTCGATTTTACGCAAGTTTGGCTCTGGAATGGTTGGATTTCATCGAGACTTGACCGAGATGGGGCTTGCTCGAGTTCATGAGCTTTTACGCCTGCTTGTCTTGGCCATGGGGAGAAGATGAAGTTTTACGCACACGTTCTAACATGTTAGCGTAGTGTTTAGCCTTTACGCCCACGTTTTACGTGTCAACGTGTTATTTCAGCCTTTTATGCACACGCATTTGCGTGCCAGCGTACTCCGTTCTACGCTAAGCTCATTCGAATTTACGCTCGGGGCCCTCCCGCTCGCATAAAATCGTGCTCACGTAAAACCCTGGCTTGAGCAGACTCTCGCATGCGTAAAGTCTTGCTCGAGTGTTTCACTCGCGTAGAGTTTTACTAGCATAGAGTTTCACTCGCGTAGAGTTTCATTCGGGTAGAGTTTCACACGCGTAGAGTTTCACTAGCGTAGAGTTTCACTCGCGTAGAGTTTCAATCGCGTAGAGTTTCACTCGCGTAGAGCCTCGCTTGCCTACGGCTTGCTAGCATAAAGCCCTGGCTTGCGTAAAACCCCACCCGTATGCGCCCTTGCTCGCGTAGAGCTATCTCACCTTGCTCTTGCTATGCGTATAGCCACTTTTACGCTTTAGGCCCCTGGCCTAGCGTAGTAGTATGCACGTAGAGACTTGAGTCCCTATGGCGTACACCTTTGCCCTTTTATATCCTTACGCCTTTTTGTCATAACTTGATAATCACGAATTTATTTAATATATTTGAAATGATAGTTGTACACAGCATGGAATGAAGTTTACATGACATGACATGACTTGACAAGCAAGCATGATGGGAACTATTGAAAGCTGTTGCGACGGCTAGCATAACATGAAAAGAATGACTTGACAAGAATGATTGACCTGGTCACCGTGGACGATTGTGTTTGTACAAATGAACCAGTATTGTCTTGCATCATGTCTAGGGCAGGGACCCCTGAGTACCACGGTCAGGGGGTACCTACTGAAATTGACTAAGGCTAATAACTAGAATAATCCAGTAGTCATGAAGAGATTTTCCAGCTACAGGCAATCCCGTTATCTTGACGCCCCATCATGGGATCTGTAGCCTGCCGTCGAGTAGGGCACATTTCCAGCACACAGACATGTGTTGCACCCACCAAGCTACTTAAGGGTACATGTGTTCTTGGATAATGTACCCACATGAATTCAACCCATAAATTGCGTCCAGATAGCCTGGATGGTCTGCAGGGCTTATGGCTGTTGGAATAATCTCATTACATCTTGCTAGTAACTAGGCCTGTGATAACCCTAGTTAGTTAAAGTATCAAGCCATACTTGTTACTTGGCCGTGAATGTTGGATGGAGTCTTGTCCTGTCACGGTACCTGGTTACTTCAATGACATGATTATTTATGCTTACCTCAACAGTAATGATCAGGGGCCAAGTTCTGTTCAGGCGAAGGATTACAACCTCGGTCCTTGTTTGGTTTAAGGGTTGTAACCTGGATCCCGGAGCAGTTCTGTGTCCTCTTTTCGTTTATTGTCTTATTGCACCCCACGTCATGCTCGTCATGTTTTATTTTACCAACAAGAATTTGAGATGGGTTTCTATTCAGGTAAAGGATTACAACTTCGGTCCTTGTTTGGTTTAAGGGTTGCGACCTGGCTACCTGAATGGTTTCCTCGTACTCAATCTATTGTTGTTGGCTCTGTTACTATCAGTTTTCTTTATATATAATTATCTTTAATATCCATTTATTATATGCTGGTTTTTAGTTCCTAAGTGAAGCCTCCTTTGTGGCACTTGCTCTTTCTGGGGTCTGATCCAGCTGGTTTTGTACGGCCTGATATCAGAGCAGCTCCAGAGGATCTACCTACCTTTCAGCCAGATGGTGACCACCAGGCGTAACCCTGGCAACGAGTGAGTTTTATTTTGTTCTCTCACTCTATTGTAAAAATATTCTTTTGAGGCATTTAGCTGACGAGCACGTGTTAGCTCGATTGCACCTTATTTACTGTCTGCCTACAGGCTGTAACATGATTGACAAAGCCTAGGGTTGATCATGTATGACTGAAACTCTTGCTAGTCTTGACATTTTGTACGACTAGCTTCATGATCATCCAAATATGTAATTTATGGGACGTCTTACTATTGTATATTCGATGCTCTAACATCTTGTGACTGCTTTTACTTGCTTGAGATTGAGACAATAGGCTTGTTCATGACCATAAGAGACTGATGGCTTGTAGTTAAACCCTCATGTATCTAGACAGCCGTGACCGTATAGCGAGGTAGATTCCATTTCAATATACGTAGCTGGCTATGTATGCCCCCGCTCTCCAGTATTCTGGTTCTGGGGTGTTACACTGAGTCCTTCATCAGTCAGGTTAAGCAGCCTGAGGATATCCCAACAACATGTGCGTACTGCCATTGTGCGAGGTAGTCATCCCCAACATAACCTTCACCCAACAAGACATGCTGCTCAAGCACAACCGACACAACAGGTCGCTGTATTACACAGGGTATGTGGGTTCCATCAAGGTAAAGCGAATTCAGATTGATCTAGGGTCTTCCCTCAGCATCATCCATAGGACTCTGCTCTCAACATTGGAAATCTCGATGCACCGCCTGGCGCCTTACAACACTATAATCACCGATTTTAATGCCAGCAAAAGTGAACCGTTGGGCAAAATCCGACTGAAATGTCATATCGGTAATCTTCGAACTGAAGTGACTTGCTATGTCGTAGACGCCGACGTCAACTGCAACCTTCTGCTAGGTTGGCTGTGGCTGCACGAGTACATGGTGGTGCCGTCTACACTCCACCAATGCATGAAGTACGTGTCCACTAACGACATCATCCGAATAGAGTTCGCCGACATTGACCCCTTCAAAGGGGTCGAAGCCTACTTCACTGATGCTAGCTTATATAAGTCGCTCGATGAAGGGGAAGCCAATGATGCTGACGACGAAGCAAAAATGGCGGTGGAGACGGATGCGGAGACAGAGATGATTCCCAATGCTCCTCTGAAAATTCGACTCAAAGGAAAACCGCCTCAAACGCTGCCTCCCATGGCAATCAATTACATGGAAAAGCACCGACTTCTCTAGGTAGAACATCCACCGAAGCTCCCTTGAAGATATGGCTCAAAGGAAAACCTCCTCAAATATCGGCTCCCCTTGTGGCAAAACTACAGGGGAAGGCACGGGTCACCGAAGGCGCAGTTGAGGCACCCCTGAAGGTGCGTCGTAGAGGCAAGCCTCCGCAATCCTCAGCCTCACTCAAGCTGCAAGAGAAGGCCCACATAGCCCTTTCAGAGCCCAAGGTCAATTCTGTGATGAGTTCTCCCGAACCAGCCCCAGTGCTCGCGGATGAAGAGTTATGAGAATACATATATGCTGACATAGATGCACCTTCTCTCGACAATGTAATCCCACGATAAATAATAGAGTGTCTTTCAATTATTCTAGTCTTCCACATTGGAATGCCATGTATACACTAGATAACGCTTTACGGTCGTTACAAACACAAATAACGACCGTCAATCATGTAAATCGAGTAGTCCCGTCCCAAGGAGTCTATTTTAGAGTCCCACCGCGGAACCAGGACGAAGAACCCATCATCTTCGGCAAAGTCGAGCGTCATCAAGACCTCCCGCCACTCGAGCCAGAACCGAATACCGGAAGAATACAAGTCTATCGGTACACGGACAAGGCAAAATACCTCATCCAAAAGATGGGTTACGATCTGAAAAGCAACAAGGGCCTGAACTACGGCAAAGGCTGACATCTTCCCCTCCGACTCCCAACACCTGAAGGAAAGTCGCAGGACTACTATCATCGTACTCGACAGGGGGGAGGGGGGTAGGCTATGTCACACCGCCGGCAACTCCAGAGAGTTCGGAAGTGGAAGAAGTGGAGCACTCTCATTCATCTGAAGCATCAACTTGGGATTCCGATACCAGTATCGGTCCAATCTTCAGGAAGGTGCTATCAGTCAACATGGCATCTGCACAATCTCGAGAGGATGAAGGCAATGACCAAATGCTAGAATTCTTTGAGGAAGAACCTTGGGCTCAATGCCTAGGACCGCAGTGGGAGTCTCGTTTTGAATTACGTGAACCCCTACCGAAGATGAAGTCGAGCAGATCGACCTTGGGGATGGGTTTTCTTCCAAGCCTATCTTCATCAGCAATAGTCTAAAGGGAAGAGACCGGGAGTCTTTAGTCTAATTGGCCAAAGAATACATCGACTTCTTTGCCTGGAGCTACGAAGATATGCCGGGACTTGATCCCCAGATCGCAATGCATAGACTTAACATCTTACCTGATGCCAAGCCTATAAAGCAGCAACAACGATGTTTTCGTCCTGACATCATGAACGCTATCGATCAAGAGGTGGACAAACTCCTGAGCAGCGGGTTTATTCGTGAAGAGCAACATCCGGATTGGGTGGCAAATTTCGTCCCTGTCACCAAGAAGAATGGGAAGATACGAGTCTGTGTTGACTTCAGAGATCTCAATACTGCTTGTCCGAAAGACGAATTCCCGCTTCCAATAACTGACGTGATGATCGATAATACATGTGGCTTCGAACGCATGTCTTTCATGGACGGGTATTCGGGCTACAACCAGATCAAAATATTCCCCGATGACGCAAAACATACGTCATTCAGGACTCCGAAAGGGGTTTTCTGCTACACAGTGATGCCCTTGGGTTTGAAGAACGCTGCTGCTATGTACCAACGAGCTATGAGTACCATCTTCCGTCAACATCTACGCAAAACAGTTGAATGCTATGTTGATGATATCGCCGTCAAGAGCTGTCTCAAAGGTGATCACTTACATGACCTAAAGACAGTCTTCGATCTCATGCGAGCGCATCAACTCAAGATAAACCCCGCTAAATCCTTCCTTGGGGTTTCTAGCGGAAAGTTCTTGGGCTTCATTATTACGGTGAAAGGCATTCATGTCGACCCTGAGAAGGCCAAAGCCATCCTTGACATGAACCCTCCGATGAATCTCCGAGAACTTCGAGGCCTGCAAGGGCGTCTTGCATACATCCGAAGTTTTACAGCAAACATTTCCGAAAAATGTCAACCCTTCACCCAGCTCATGAAAAAGGGAGTCTCCTACGTCTGGACAGAAGAATGCCAGAAAGCTTTCCATGATATCAAAGCTTACCTGACGAGCCCGCCAGTCCTGGTGGCACCCGTCGCAGGCAAACCATTTCTCCTCTATGTCCGTGCCATGGATCACTCCCTCGGCGCTTTGTTGGCTCAGAACAATGATGCAGGCTACGAGCAAGCTATCTACTACCTTAGTAGGACAATGATCGGGGCTGAACACCGATACAACCCCGTCGAAAAGGAATATTTGGCTTTGGTGTTCGCCATCCAGAAGACTCGCCATTACGTTTCGGGCCAGACAATTCATGTCATCTCCCGAGTCAATCCCTCAGGGTTCTCATGACGAAGCCGGGATCATTGAACTCCCGACTAGCTACATGGGCAATCCTGTTAACACCGTATAACATGGTATTCGTCCCACAAAAAGCCGTCAAGGGCTAAGCTCTAGCCGACTTTTTAGCCGCGCACCCGATCCCAGAGTCCTCCAGACTCTATGAAGACATCCCGGATGAGGTCCAAGAATCAAACGTCGCCGAAGAAAACTTCGTCTGGCAGGTATTTTTTGATGGTGCTTCGAGAAAAGGCCCCAAAGGCCAAATCATCGCAGGAGTGGGGGTGGTCTTAGTCTCCCCCGATCAGCTGGTCATCCAGCGTGCTTACTCCCTTTCAAAGCTGTGCTCCAACAATGTTGTCGAGTACAACGCTCTCATCATGGGACTCCAGCTGGCACAACAACTGGGGGTGGATCATCTGGAAGCTTATGGCGACTCAAAACTCGTCATTAATCAAATTTGAGGGCAGTACGAAGTTCGTCATGAAGATCTGGTTCCTTACCATGAAGTTGCATTGAATATTATCTCAACCTTCACCAAGTTCTTCATAGAACAAGTACCTCGGCTACAAAACCTGGAGGCTGACGCTCTGGCTGGCCTCGCAGCTTCATTAGCGGCACCCCTCGGGACTCAACACTACGTCACGGTAGTTGGTCGAGACTTGGTCTGTCCTAAAAACAACCTATGCACACAAATGGCCCATACCATGACGACAAGCGCCGGTGTTAATGTCCGAGACTGGAGGTTCCCATTCATCGACTTCGCTGTCTATGGAATTCTTCCAGAAGACCCGAAAGAAGCCATCTCGGTCAGAAGGCGTTCCCTTCGATTTTATTATGATACAGCTACTAAAATGCTGTACCGACGTTCCTACGATGGACTTCTCCTTCGATGTCTATCCAACGAAGAAGCAGTCGAAGTCCTTCGAGAAGCTCATGACGGAACTTGTGGGGCTCATCAACCCGGGCCTAAGTTCCAGGATCGACTGCGACGCATGGGTTATAACTGGCCAACCATGGCAGCCGATGCCGTCGACTATGCTAAAAAGTCCCATACTTGCCAGCTTCATGCCGACTTTATCCATACACCATCGGAACCACTACATCCTACGGTCGCCTCCTGGCCCTTTGAAGCTTGGGGCATGGACATTGTGGGACCTATCATCCCTTCTTCACCGAGGAGACACCGCTTCATCCTAGCCATCACCGACTACTTCTCCAAATGGGCAGAAGCAGTTCTACTGACGAAAGTAAAAAGCTCTACGGTGATCAGCTTCATCAAGCATCATATCATCTACCGTTTCGGGATACCCCGTAGGATTATCCACAAAAATGGTCCACAGATCATCAGCCATGCTTTCAGCAGATTCTGTAACAAGAATCGTATTCAGAATGTGGCATCAACCGCCTACAATCCGGCAGCGAACGGATTGGCCGAGGCTTTTAACAAGACTATCGTCAGGCTGCTCAAAAAGGTCGTGTCATCCAATAAACGCGACTGGAACGAAAAACTCGGCAAATACCTGTGGGCCTACCGTACAACGGTACGGACTCCGACGGGCAATACACCGTTCTCTCTGGTTTACAGAAGTGAAGCGGTACTGCCTCTCGAAATCTAGATACCCTCACTCCGTGTTGTAATCATAAACCAGTTGACGGAGAAAGACAATCAACGCCGCCGTCTGCGAGATTTAGAAGCACTTGATAAAAAATGCCTCTTAGCTCAACAGCGCATTAAACTTTATCAAGCCCGTGTATCACAAGCTTTCAATAAGAAGGTCAAACAGAGGACTTTCCAAATAGGCGACCTGGTTCTGGCAGTCAGGAGGCCGATGGTGTTGACTCATAAAATGCCAGGAAAGTTCGAACCCAAGTGGGAGGGACATTTTATCATAGAGACGGTATACTCAAGCGGTGCTTACCGCCTCGCCCGACCCAACGGAGACTTGTTCATGATGCCCATCAACGGCAAGTTCCTAAAGAAGTACTACTCTTGAGATAAACCTAGATATGTACTTCCACCCTTACCCAGCAGGAGAGTCAGTGCGCTTAATACTCAGAGTTCACACACTTCTCTTCTGCAGAAATCTTGTGCTCCTGGAACCCAGCTGTTCCGTTGTATTCTATCTCCAGTAGAAGAACAACCATGTCCACATTACCTCTGATTTGATCCTCTACGCCCTACAAAGCAGAATCTTACACTTCGTAAGATTATGCTAACTATTATGTTTACCACGTCCACATTATCTCTGAGTAAACATCCCGTACAAACAACCCCTGCGTTACTGTACATCTACCGCAGAACTTCTATATCCATATTACCTCTGAGAAGTTCCGCGTACCTCCCCCCAGAGTTATTCCTACCACGTCCATAATACCTCTGAGTAGGAAAACTCTACCAGAGGAACCCCATATTTGCCACGTACACATTACCTCTGAGCAAACATATCGGTCCTCTTAAACTTATTATCTACACCTCAAAACTAGGATACACAAAAGATAATAGGTCCAAACAAATCACAAGTTCATGACAAAAAAAAAGAAAAACCCTAGACATCACGGGGAATAGCGGAAAGTTCCTCGATCCGGTGCTTTAAGGCCTCAGCACGGGTATCCACAGTCGCCAGAACCCGATGTTCGGCCTCACCCCGCATCACTGCTATGGCCGCGGGAGTAGTATCGGCATCATACTTAGCATCCAAGACTTTCCGCTGGCAAAATAGAGAAAGAATGTGGTGCGTGAATTTTGCTTCCTCTTCCTTGAGTATCACATGCTCAGCCTGGGTGCGCTCAGCATCCAGTAAAAGTTGAGCCCGTTGATCCTCGAGGAGACGAATCTTGGCAGTTATCTCCGTTATGCTGGTATACAGGGAGGCTCGTTGTTTAGCCTTCTCCTCAATTGATTGAGTCAGCCTCTCCGCTGCAGCCTCAGCGTCGGCCACCTGGTGGTCCCAGATGGCCACCATGTCCTGATAAGCCAACTCAACCTCGGCAATCATTTTTCTCTGTTCTTCCTCTATCAGAGTAGAAAAATCATTCCGCTGAATACTTTAGAGTTCAGAGAGATGTTGGTCGAGCTCAGCCACAGAAGCCTCCAGTATGTCGGCCATATGATCATGGCCCCGATGCGAACGTATCAAACCGATATAGGGGAGCGCCATAGCTTTTGTCGTCGCAAAACTCTCGTTCGTATTCAACACTGTCGATACTCCCTTCTGCAGCATCTTATACACTGCCTCGACAGCAAACTGTATATACTCATCTGCATCAGCCAACACTTGAGGCGTCATAGCAGGAGTTAGAGGAGCTACTGTGATAGACGGCGGACCTGAAGAAGATCCACCGACCTCAATCCGTAAGGCTGAAACCTCAACATCAGCGACCCTCCGTCATCGGGGACTTGAACTTCGCCGCTAGCCCGAGGAGCCAAGAGGGCGGAAGGAGCCGAATTGGGTATCAATATCGTCCCCCAAGTAGGAGGAGCAACAAAAGGTTCTTTCACCAGCGAACCCTTACCCTTTTCAATCTCGGAGGGACCACCGACGTCTGGGGTTGTCTTCTCCGCCCCCAAAATACCACCTGCAGCCAGCACAGGGCCTTCCTTCTCCGGCAAGACAGCAGGATCAGCACCCGTTTCCTGACTCGGCATTTCCACTGGAGTCAGGCTCGACAGACGAGTCTCGCCTCCCTCATCAAATCCCTCCGTGGGAATAGAGTCTGTCAGTACCTCCTAGACTGTCACGCCCCAGAACCAGAATACCGGAGAGCGAGGGCGTACATAGCCAGCTACGTATAACGGAATGGAATCCACACCGCTATACGGTCACGGCTGTCTAGATATGCGAGGGTTTCACTACAATCCATCAGTCTCTTAAGGTCATAAAATAGCCTATTGTCTCAATCTCAACCAACTAATAATAGTTACAAGATGTCGGACCACCAAATACACAATAGTAAGGCATCCCATATATTACATATTCGGAATGATCATGAAGCTAGTCGTTACAAAATATGAGGACTAGCAAGAGTTCAGTCATACATGATCAACCCCCAGGGCTTGTCAATCATGTTACATCCCGTCGGCAGATAATAAGTAAAAGCTGTAATCGAGCTGTCACGACCCGATCCCAACTAATTGGGTCGAAACGGATCATGCCCAGCCTGCACCGTTGTTGAGACGGCGGCAGTAAGCTGTTCCATTGCAGGTATTCACAACAACACAAGTACATTTGTCACAACTGTTCTATTCGGAATTTGAAACTTTGTTTAATAAAATATTCAGAAGTACAACTGTGAAAGGAAATACCGAAATAAAACTACAAACTCCAAATAAAGAAGAAAATGCATAAAGGAAGAACTATCTAAACATCAGGTTCAGCAGTCCCAGGATCAGCGTCCTCCAGAGACGGCTCCGGTACCGTCGCAGAGAACCGGGTCGTAGTAGCTATTATAGTATAGCTCGTCATCCTCAGTGTTACCTAAAATGTTGTCTCCAGTCAGGAGGGAGCAAAGTACAATTACAAATATCCAATAATTCAAATAATAATTTGAAATTTGCAATGTTAAACAATTTGAAATACTTTAACAATATTTTTCACAATTCTACAATTGAAAACAATGTGATTTGAGTAGGTAACAAACTATGACCGGCTTGGGATGATTCAATTATATCCTAATGATACGGTCCGGCCTATCCTCGTGTATAGGAGGAATCAGCTCGCACAATCAATGATGCAATATAGGGGTATTGGTCATAGACGCTACACTACTCCCCCAATATCCCGAGTCAATCAGATTCAATCAATGAGTCAATATTCGAACTCTAGGAGAGAGTTCCGTGTAGCAATGTGGTTTAAAATTGCAATAAAACAATTACTAGATAAATTACCAAATAGACATAACTGCACTTGCCTTTGTTATTGTGACTGGATAGACGAGTCGGTACCGAGGAGGAACGTCAGTTGTAACTTCGAGTTCCTACAGTTGAGAACTCGACTTAGAACCTTGAATAACCAGACTAAGTGTGCTAGTTGCAATCTCTAGTAGTCATGTCCTAGTCAGGTTTTATGTTGTATTAATCTACAGCTAACGATTACGTCGCAACTACGTGCGTTGATTAAACCGGTTAATTGGATTATTTGGAAATAACACGAGAATCAATTTAACTTTGGAAAACTTTGAGTTTTTGTAATATACATATAAAAATACAGTTTTCCTTTAGTGATAAATCGTGAACTAGTTATTTTCTAATATTTTATCCATATTAATTAATTCTTAATTAATCAGTAAATTACGCTCTAGCTACGATTATGCGTCTAATCACAACCACCCAAATCACATCCACCAGAAAATAAAATAAAACTATGCTACACAATACAATGGCACAGCTAATGGTCCTAGGGTGGGCTTATGCCCGGTACAATTTTCTTTTACATTAAATAAGAGAAAATTACTGAAATATTAAATAAAGTGCAGAAATTAAATGACTATAATAAATAGCCTAAATGTTAAATAAAATAATTAAAAATGAAACTAAGAGTCTCAGACTCGGTCCATTCCTCAAAATTCGGCTAATACCACAACGCCCGGTCGGACCGGTGCGTTTGCATTTCGCCAGGGCCCACAGACCGGTACGGTCGTCGCCCGAAAATCAGTTTATAATTCATTTTCGAAAGCCAATTTTGAAATTAATAAAAATATAATTTTTGTAAAAATTTGGGCAGCATTTCCTCTATTTCGGGACAAACCCAAAACTGGGAAATGCGCCAACAAACTCCTGCAAATATTTTCAACCCAAAATAATCCACAGAATATCCACCAAAATAATTTCCAACACCACCAGAATAATTCCCGAAATATCCGGGAATTCCATAATCCAACCAATTCACACCAAACCAGCAGGTAAAACACAGGAAAATAAACTAACGCGGCTAAACGAAAATATAACGCAGCTATCCGGATTTCCCAAAGGGAAACCGGGGACCGATCCTCATCATGGACTCGACACGGGAGGGACGAACTACTCTGATTATCAAGAAATTTACCGAAAGGCTCGATGACGGAGTCCGAAGGGTGGCCTCGGACTCGGGACGCGCCGTCATGGACTCGAGAGTCTCCGGACAGCGTTACGATGCGCTGCGAAAGCCACAGACAGCGGGAAAACGGTCGAGATCGACGGGGGACGGATCCACGGGTGATGAGAGGCGCTAGACCGGGGTATGGCGACCACAGGCCCGGAAGCGGGGCGCTGCCGGAGATGGCTCGGCGGGAACGTTGGCGCGAAGGGGCGCGCCGGAAAAAGTGTGCTGTCGGCGGGAAATGCCGAGGTCAGCGCTGATGGCCGGGCTGGGTCTCGCCGGAGAGGGACTCGGCGAAGGGTGGCGCGCCGGAGGGTTGGCCGCGAGAAGAAGCTGTGCGGGGTCGCGCGCTGGACGGGGGAGGCGCCGGCGGGGCGGATCTGGCCGGAAAGGGGGCACCGGCGGACGCGCTGGCGAGAGGAACAGCCGCGGTCGGCGGACGCGGGCGTGGGCTCCGGCGTCGGCCGGACTGAAGGGGCGAGGGTTGGCGCGATCCCGCGGGGGAGCGGCTCTCCGGTGGTCGGCCGAGCTAGGGCTAGGGGAAGAGGGGTTTGGGGGAGAGTAGTTGGTGGTGGTGATGCTTTTTGTTCCTAAGGGAAAAAAGAGTTCTATATAGGTAGGAGGAGAGGGGGTTACAGAAATCAACAGCCATGGCCGTTCGGGAGGAGGGGAGTCGGGAGGTCGGCGGTTTTGTGGGTCGGCCAAAGCCGAACGGTTGGAGAAGGAAAAGAAATTTCCTTTTCCTAAAAAAATAATGAAAGAGAAAAAAAATTAATAAAGTTTTATAAGGAAATTTTTTTTTATAAATACTTTAATTAATTAGTAATAATTTTATTTTCTCCTCTTAGAAAATTTGTAACACTAAATAAATAATTCCTAAACATTTCAAAATAGATTCAGATTTTGGGTTCGGGCTCAGGCCTGGGTCTGAAAATCAAAGATCCAATTTATAATTTTGAAATTATTTCCCACTCAAAAATATTTAATAATAATAATATTAATAATAATAATAATTTTTAGAAAATGCTAATAATAATAATAATAAACTCTATTAAATAAATAAAAACGAAAATGATGGGTTTCACAATCTTCCCTCCTTAGAAAATTTCGTCCTCGAAATTAAAGGCAGGATAGGAGAATCAAACAGGTACGGGTACTACACCCGTAACTCAGGTCCAACAATAAGAATTTTCAAGGCAGTCATGGATGAGACGGTTTAGGGACAAATTTTTATTTATGATATCATCCAAGCAGAAAAAAAATACAAAAGCGAACCAAAGTACACGAGGTTGATCAGACCATCATGCACCGGTCCTGATTAGACAATATATTAGTGGGTGCACCCAATAAAATACCGTCATGATCAAGCTTGAAAAAGAGATAGCTTGCAAAACTAGGCTAACTTCGTCAGCATCAGTCAAGTTTAGAACGAAAAGATAAGAAAATAAGTGATGGCTCGAATTCTGATCTTCTTCTTACCTCTGACTAGGCTTGCAACTGATTTCTCTGGCACTGAAAGGTTGATTCCAATCTTCAGTTCTGAATTATCCAAAATGTGACTCGGATCCGAAATGTAACGTCTGAGCTGTGACGTAGAAAACGTTGCACACTCCCAAGATTAGCTGGTAGAGCTAACTGGTATGCTACTTCCAACTCGTTTTAAACTTCAAATGGCCTGATGTACCTAGCCTCAATTTCCAGCTCCGTCAAAACTGATTGTTCCTCTGGTAGAAGAAAACTTCACCCAAAGCAATTTGGTCTTCCCAAGACCTACCAAAATCCAAGACGCAAAATCTTAATACATCTTCAAGCGTCTGGATTGACCTCTCTGCTTGCTCGTCCCGCGGTACTCCATGAATCCGGTAGATGTGCCTCTCGTGCAATGCTGCCAACTTCTTAGTGGATAAACCAACTTTGAAAGTGTGCTGACTTAGTCAGTCGGTTTACTAAAATCCATTTGGTGCCCTTCCCTCCTTGGGAACAAGACAATCCTTACTCAAAGTTCATGGTTATATGCTTCTACTTCTACTTCCACTCCGAATTGTCCAGCGGCTCCAACAAACTTGTTGTTCTCTTGCTAAATTTCCCATGTTGACAAATTCACATCTAGTCCCATACCTGGAATTGTCCTTCTTTATTCCATATCACCAATCAGTTGAGGCATATTTCGATACATCTTATTATCTCCTGAATATATGGAATACTGTGACTGGTGTATTTCTTTCATCAACTCGTTCCTCCGTTTGTCAGCCGATACGCAAAGTCTCGCACCATTCTTCAGAGTTCCAATGCTGATTAATTTAGAAACCCTCAAGTGTTCCTGCCAACACTTGATCTCTAAGCCTGCAAAGTGCTTCGTTTTGAAACTACGTTCTCTTGATTTTGTCCCTCAGCCTCGAACTTCATCAATACTGAATCAGCATCCAACTCCGTCTTTCTATCTCCAGGTAGTATAACCTCCAGTCCAAACTTCTCGATGTCTTCTAGCAGGTGCTAGTCTTTGGTTAAGAACTTCGCCATCAGTATCGACCAAGTGCATCAGTGACCATATTAGCCTTACCTGAATAGTACTGCAGGTTGATGTCGAAATCCTTCATCTGCTTCAACCATCTTCTTAGTCTAACATTCAGCCCTTCTTGAGTGAAGACATATTTCAGACTTTGGTAGTCCGTACATATTTTCACTCCCTTTCCATAAAAATCCTGCTTCCATAGCTTCAAAGATAAAGATAATTGCAGCAAATTCCAAATTAAATGTGGGATAATTCTTCTCATGAGTCTGTAGTTGCCTAGATGTGTAAGCAATTACTTTTTCATGTTGTTGAAGAACACAACCCAGTCCTTTTCAGAGACATTACTGTAAATTGAGAACCCACCGGTTCCTGCGGGTAGCGCAAGGATTAGTGTAGTGGTAAGTCTCTTCTTTAGCTCCTCAATGTCGCCTGGCAATCTTTCGTCCAGATGAACTCTTCATTCTTCCAAATGAGCTTCGTCATCGGCTCAGCAATCTTGGCGAAATCCTTCACGAACCTCTGGTAGTAGCCGGCCAAGTTCAAGGATCCTTCGAATTGAACTTGGGATATACCACTCTTCAACAACAGCTATCTTCCATCGAAATTTCTTCTCTTGACAACATGGCCAATAGTCCACCTTGTCAAAAATAATCCACGTTCAGATAACTTACCATAAAACTTCTTTTTTCTCAAAGTTTATAAAACTTCCTCAGGTGTTCTTCATGCTCTTCTTCAGTCTTCAAATATATCAGAATGTTATCTATGGAGAAGATAAACTGATTCAAATACTCATGAAAATCTCTGTTCATGAGATTTTATGAACACAGCAGGAGCATTTGTCAGTCTAACGTCCTGACCAGAGAAAACTACACATATTTGGTGTTTGAACGCCGTCTTAGAAATGTCCTCTTTCCTGACTTTGATTTGATGGTAGTCAAATCTTAAGTCAAACTTCAAAACACTCTAACTCCACACAACCAGATCAAACAGATCCTCGATCCGGGCAGAAAGTACTTGTTCTTTAGTGTCTGGTAATCGATGCACATCCGTTGTTCCATCTTTCTTGGGCACAAACAAGATAGGTGTTCCCTAAGGTGAAGTTCTACCCTGAATAAATCCTAGAGCCTTCAGTTCATTGATCTGGTCCTTCATCTTCTATGATCTTCGAGTCTGAATCATGCCTTATTGTAGGAGGCAGGGTTTGCTGGATAGGAAGAGAGTCCCTAAGTTGTGGCCTAACAGGTGTTGCTGGGATATGAGCTCTGGTTTGATAGAAAGATAAGGGGCAGTCCTTTACCCGATGTTCAGCAGATCTACATGCCAAACATTGTCCCAATCTCTTGCGGCAACTAACGGTCTGATGACCAGGCCTCTTGCAATAGTTACAAGCCCATAGCTTCTTACGACAAGACTGCCGAAAAGTAGAGTACTTGATGGGACCCAAATATTTTCTAGTTTCAAGGGTATCCTTCCTAGGACAAAAGTTCTGCTCTAACTTGGTTGGGGATAACTAAGGCTACATCATGACGTTCTTCATGTCTTCTCTCGTGATATTCATCTGTTCCTGCTGAGCTTCATCTTGAGCTTTCTGGAACTCCGGGATTTCTTGAAATAGGACAACCATTTGGAAGATGATTGCTGGTACTAGTGGAGCAACAAAAATGAATACTCCACCAAGGAAATGCAATTCAGTTTGAGATGAGGTAGGAATCGCCAGTATAGGAAAAACTTCACTGGATGCACTATGAGGACGGTCAAACAACCGCGAGGGAAAAGACCCTGGACTTGGTTGAGGAGATGGGATATGATCCGGAGATGACACCTCATCGTCAGCAGGATTTGGTCACCGTCATTCTCTGGAAGGTTTAGGTCGCACACAAGCAAGGTAGCCTACCGGTCTATAATCAAGCAAAAATATTTATTTATATATAAATCGGACCTATGTTGTGACAAATCAATGTTATAGTGTTCTAATTGTTTCTAGGTATGTTTTCCTAAGTTGTTGTTCTGACCTGCATGGGCCACCACTAAAAACATGTCACGACCCGATCCCAACTAATTGGGTCGAAACGGATCATGCCCAGCCTGCACCGTTGTTGAGACGGCGGCAGTAAGCTGTTCCATTGCAGGTATTCACAACAACACAAGTACATTTGTCACAACTGTTCTATTCGAAATTTGAAACTTTGTTTAATAAAATATTCAGAAGTACAACTGTGAAAGGAAATACCGAAATAAAACTACAAACTCCAAATAAAGAAGAAAATGCATAAAGGAAGAACTATCTAAACATCAGGTTCAGCAGTCCCAGGATCAGCGTCCTCCAGAGACGGCTCCGGTACCGTCGCAGAGAACCGGGTCGTAGTAGCTATTATAGTATAGCTCGTCATCCTCAGTGTTACCTAAAATATTGTCTCCAGTTAGGAGGGAGCAAAGTACAATTACGAATATCCAATAATTCAAATAATAATTTGAAATTTGCAATGTTAAACAATTTGAAATACTTTAACAATATTTTTCACAATTCTACAATTGAAAACAATGTGATTTGAGTAGGTAACGAACTATGACCGGCTTGGGATGATTCAATTATATCCTAATGATACGGTCCGGCCTATCCTCGTGTATAGGAGGAATCAGCTCGCACAATCAATGATGCAATATAGGGGTATTGGTCATAGACGCTACACTACTCCCCCAATATTCCGAGTCAATCAGATTCAATCAATGAGTCAATATTCGAACTCTATGAGAGAGTTCCGTGTAGCAATGTGGTTTAAAATTGCAATAAAACAATTACTAGATAAATTACCAAATAGACATAACTGCACTTGCCTTTGTTATTGTGACTGGATAGACGAGTCGGTACCGAGGAGGAACGTCAGTTGTAACTTCGAGTTCCTACAGTTGAGACCTCGACTTAGAACCTTGAATAACCAGACTAAGTGTGCTAGTTGCAATCTCTAGTAGTCATGTCCTAGTCAGGTTTTATGTTGTATTAATCTACAGCTAACGATTACGTCGCAACTACGTGCGTTGATTAAACCGGTTAATTAGATTATTTGGAAATAACACGAGAATCAATTTAACTTTGGAAAACTTTGAGTTTTTGTAATATACATATAAAAATACAGTTTTCCTTTAGTGATAAATCGTAAACTAGTTATTTTCTAATATTTTATCCATATTAATTAATTCTTAATTAATCAGTAAATTACGCTCTAGCTACGATTATGCGTCTAATCACAACCACCCAAATCACATCCACCAGAAAATAAAATAAAACTATGCTACACAATACAATGGCACAGCTAATGGTCCTAGGGTGGGCTTATGCCCGGTACAATTTTCTTTTACATTAAATAAGAGAAAATTACTGAAATATTAAATAAAGTGCAAAAATTAAATGACTATAATAAATAGCCTAAATGTTAAATAAAATAACTAAAAATGAAACTAAGAGTCTCAGACTCGGTCCATTCCTCAAAATTCGGCTAATACCACAATGCCCGGTCGGACCGGTGCGTTTGCATTTCGCCAGGGCCCACAGACCGGTACGGTCGTCGCCCGAAAATCAGTTTATAATTCATTTTCGAAAGCCAATTTTGAAATTAATAAAAATATAATTTTTGTAAAAATTTGGGCAGCATTTCCTCTATTTCGGGACAAACCCAAAACTGGGAAATGCGCCAACAAACTCCTGCAAATATTTTCAACCCAAAATAATCCACAGAATATCCACCAAAATAATTTCCAACACCACCAGAATAATTCCCGAAATATCCGGGAATTCCATAATCCAACCAATTCACACCAAACCAGCAGGTAAAACACAGGAAAATAAACTAACGCGGCTAAACAAAAATATAACGCAGCTATCCGGATTTCCCAAAGGGAAACCGGGGACCGATCCTCATCATGGACTCGACACGGGAGGGACGAACTACTCTGATTATCAAGAAATTTACCGAGAGGCTCGATGACGAAGTCCGAAGGGTGGCCTCGGACTCGGGACGCGCCGTCATGGACTCGAGAGTCTCCGGACAGCGTTACGATGCGCTGCGAAAGCCACAGATAGCGGGAAAACGGCCGAGATCGACGGGGGACGGATCCACGGGTGATGAGAGGCGCTAGACCGGGGTATGGCGACCACAGGCCCGGAAGCGGGGCGCTGCCGGAGATGGTTCGACGGGAACGTTGGCGCGAAGGGGCGCGCCGGAAAAAGTGTGCTGTCGGCGGGAAATGCCGAGGTCAGCGCTGATGGCCGGGCTGGGTCTCGCCGGAGAGAGACTCGGCGAAGGGTGGCGCGCCGGAGGGTTGGCCGCGAGAAGAAGCTGTGCGGGGTCACGCGCTGGACGGGGGAGGCGCCGGCGGGGCGGATCTGGCCGGAAAGGGGGCACCGGCGGACGCGCTGGCGAGAGGAGCAGCCGCGGTCGGCGGACGCGGGCGTGGGCTCCGGCGTCGGCCGGACTGAAGGGGCGAGGGTTGGCGCGAACCCGCGGGGGAGCGGCTCTCCGGTGGTCTGCCGAGCTAGGGCTCGGGGAAGAGGGGTTTGGGGGAGAGTAGTTGGTGGTGGTGATGCTTTTTGTTCCTAAGGGAAAAAAGAGTTCTATATAGGTAGGAGGAGAGGGGGTTACAGAAATCAACAGCCGTGGCCGTTCGGGAGGAGGGGAGTCGGGAGGTCGGCGGTTTTGTGGGTCGGCCAAAGCCGAACGGTTGGAGAAGGAAAAGAAATTTCCTTTTCCTAAAAAAACAATGAAAGAGAAAGAAAATTAATAAAGTTTTATAAGGAAATTTTTTTTTATAAATACTTTAATTAATTAGTAATAATTTTATTTTCTCCTCTTAGAAAATTTGTAACACTAAATAAATAATTCCTAAACATTTCAAAATAGATTCAGATTTTGGGTTCGGGCTCAGGCCTGGGTCTGAAAATCAAAGATCCAATTTATAATTTTGAAATTATTTCCCACTCAAAAATATTTAATAATAATAATATTAATAATAATAATAATTTTTAGAAAATGCTAATAATAATAATAATAAACTCTATTAAATAAATAAAAACGAAAATGATGGGTTTCACACGAGCTAACACTTGCTCGTCGGCTAAACGCCTCAAAAGAATAATTTACAATATTACAGTAGAAGAACAAAAGAAACCCACTCGATGCCCTGGTTACGCCTGGTGACCACCATCGGGCTGGAAAGCAGGGAGATCCTTTGGTACTGCTCCGATATCTGGCCATACAAAACCAGCTGGGTCAGACCCCAGAAAGAGCAAGTGCCACAAAGGAGGCTTCACTTAAGGACTAAAACCAACAAATCATTAGCATTCAACATGTAAGAAAACAATAAGTAACACAGATTGAGGTTTGTGCACTACCAATGCACTTGTCCCAATCAGAGAAAATAATTAAGGGAAGCATCATTGACATAAGACAGCTGGAGAATCATGCTAAATAAAATATAGCTGGGCAATATTTGAAGAGAAGACGAAGGTACTATTTCGGAAGCCAGGTTACAATCCTTAAACCAAACAAGGACCGAGATTGTAACCCTTCGCCTGAACAGAACTTAGTCTCTGATCATTTATTGCTAAAGGTGACAATCTTTAAGGTGAAAATGAGAGAGTACAATGATAAAAGTGACAATGAAGAGTACAATACGCTAGAGTGACAATAAAGTACAATCATTATAGTAACAATCTGGAGTGACAATCATTCTGGTACAATCTTGCAATCAATCACTTTTAGACAATACTATACTGGACTAGACTCCATCCAATCAATCACGGCCAATCATTGCCTATGGCTTTCTACATTAACTAACTAGGGTTATCACAATCCTAGTTACTAGCAAGATACAATGAGATGCTCCAAGTAGTCACAGGCCTTGCAGCTATCCAGGTTGTCCAGACGAACTTTATAGTGACAATTCAGAGAGTTCAATCATTATAGTGACAATCAGAGAGAGAACAATACACCAGAGTGATAATAGAGTACAATCATTAAAGTGACAATGGAGGGTGCCCCACATAACAGTGGGCTGGAAATGTACCCTACTCGTCAGTAGGCTACAAGTCCGAACATTTGCGGCCGGGATAACGGGATCGCCTGTAACTGAGGAACATCTCTTCATGACTAGTGAATTATTCTAGTTATTAACCTTAGTTTATTTCAATATGTACCCCTGACCGTGGTACTCAGGGATCCATGTCCTAGACATGGTGCAAGACACACTGGTTCATTTATCAATACATTCACAAGTCACCCACGGTGTCCAGGTCAATATTACATTATCATGTCAATAAAGCCGTCGCAACGGCGCTCAATAAACTATGCCATTCACTTATCTGGAGTGCACCACCACGGGTCACTATCAAGTTGCGCACAAAATTCAATACATCAACCATGCTATGCTCACATCGTGCTCATATCAATGTCGTGTCAAAAGGCGTAAGGATATAAACAGGAAATACCCTGCACTAAAAGAAGATGAAATAAAATATAATACAAATAGGTGCCAAGACTAGACTGCGCTGGGCAGCCAGGGTCAGGTTGTGCCAGGGTTAGATTGTGCATGGGGTTCAGAGGAACATGTTGCGCTAGGGTTGGATTACGCATGGGGTTCAGAGAAACAGGTTGTGCCAGGGTTGGATTGCGCAGAGGATGGATTGCGCGAGGGTCAGATTGCGCTGGATCCAAGCGCGCAGGGATCAGGTTGCACAAGAGGGTGCGCGGTTCGGCCCAGAGGGCCGAGCGCGGGTCAGCCCAGTGCTAAGGAGCGCTGGCCGAGAGGATGGTTGCGCAGTTCAGCCTAGGGGGCCGAGCGCAAGTCAGCCCTGCACTAAAGAGCGCAGGCCGAGGGGGTCTTCTTCTCCAGGCCGAGAGGAAACTCTCAAGAACCCTAAAATTCCAACTTTTATATCTTGACCAAAACAAAACCAAATTTGGATTTTCAAGATTCTAACCTGTGTAAAATTGAATTCTCTTCCACATGGAACAATCAAAACATGAAAATGAACAAGTTTTATAGATCAAAACCACCAAAATCCGAAAATACTTCAATCCTAGATCTATAAAATTCCAAGCTCCAAATGGAGAAAATCTAAGTTCTAATGTTGCTTAAAATGAGCTAATAAAGCTATTAGACAAATAAAATATAGCCCTCAAGTGATAGCAAGATACAACTTGCCTAGGTTGGTGGAGAGGAAAAGTAATGAGGAAGAAGATGAAGAAAAAAATGAGGAGAGAGAGAGGAAAATTGATATTTATGGTAGGGTGGTGGTTCTCCATGTCAACCCAAAATAAACCAAGCCAAGGTAAACCAAGGTGAACCAAGTCAAGGCCAATAAACCCTTTCTCTAGCAATTTAAACCAAATAAATCATGAAATAAACCAAGCCTCACTAATCCAAAAATAAACCAATGAACCACTAAAACCAATTGAACTATCAATGCCAATAAAACCAAGCCAATACAAAATAAACCAAGATAACTAATCATGACTAAATAAAATATGGTTCCAAAACACGTATACGTACACTAAATACGTATCACAAATTTGGGACATTACATAGACGATAGCCAGCTCGACTTCCACCGCTGGGTCTGGGGTAGGACTCGACAATGTTGTAGCCGACCTACCTTCATCATGACGAGGAGAGGAATCAACCCTCTTCTCTGTTACAACCATTCCTGTTGCCCCTACTGCAGGCTCAGGGACCTCTGGAGGAACGTCATCCGAAGAAGACGAACTCCATTTCTCTTTCTCATCCGGAAGAACAGCTTCTGCTGGGACCTCGATACCAGAGGCCCCCACGACAGCTTGTACTATCCTGAGAACCGCTGCACCTTCAACTTCCCCTTCAGCACAGTCCGAGATACTAAAATCTCCACAGAAGTGACATCATCAGGGTTCTCCTCTACGGGAGATGCCACAATCGACGAAACGCGCTTGTCAGATGAGCTCGCCACCAACTTCGGTCTGCTAGCACCCGGTTTCGAAGCTCGGGGTCTCCTCTTCAGCGACTCCTACAAAAAGAAGGCATATATCACAAGAATGGTAGAATGAACCAGACTATGTGGGACGTCCTTACCTCTATAGGAGTTAATTCTGTTGACACTATCGGTGGCACTGTTTTCCTCTGCCTCTTCGGCACAGAAGAATCGGCCTCCGTGTCAGCACGTCTCTTCGGGTGATTAGCCGAGGGCTCTGGCTGAGTACCCCTCGTGGATACGACAGGGGTATCTAGGTAACCAACCTCTGGCGGGCGGTACAATCGAGCCTTCGCCAACATGTTCCCAGTAGCCTCCAATTGGGTGTCGACAGTAAAACTGGTCTCCCTATCATATCCAGGGGATATGGTGTTCATAGCACAATAAAATTTGGCGGCTGAGAAAAGAATCGGCGGCCGTGGATTCAGAACTGGCATGGTAAAGTGAGCTCCGGTGCATCCAGCATTGTAGTAATGCCAAGCTCATGCCCCGTCCAGCGGACTTCCAGTATACCCCACGCTAGTACTGGGGTTCCCCAACACCAATTGAGCATAGCCGAATTGACGTACAAAACGGCTCGGCAAGTACGGCTCCAAGTAATACTGGTTCTTATTTCGGTACACCAAATGGGACGGCCGGATGCTTTACAACCAACAGAATCTCCACGGAGGCAGAGTTGTTGCGTCTTCACCCGAATCTGCTAAATCTTTATTAGCCTCGAAGCCTGTAAAAATAGGACCAACTTTAGCGATCTTCCATCCCTGAAGGTAGGATAAAACTTTCCTACAAACAGGAACACCAGTATGCAGCCATTTCCTCTGGTAGAAGCGGCGGAGGAATGCATCTCCGTCCACGTGATCTTCTTCCTGGCCCGGACTCATCACATTGGGATGGTGCAAAATCAACCACCCCATCAGATAATGAAACGGCAGCTCGTCACGGAGAAAGTTGCCATTCTTACCTCGTTCATGAAAGACGTTACCCATAAATTCTCGTAAACCTCGCAGCAGGTTACACACCATTGCGTGGAGTAGAGCCAAGCGACGGCCAAAAACCAACTTCACAGCTGGCAGGATTAGGTTTCGGGTCACCCTCTCCACAGAGCCTGACCCACCTGAAAAGACGTAATCCCGGAGCCAAATCATCAGATAAGCAGCCAACGCTGCTTTGGACGACATCCGATGAGTACGGTGCCAGAAACAGCTATAGAGACGCTCGTCCGACTCCCGGTCCTCATTTTTGCGGGGACTCTTCTCATTTAGTCTGCTCATTTCAGAGAGCACTTCAGTACTGGAGAGAGCTGGCGGGGTCGTGAACCGAGAGGAATCCTCCGTGTCTTGCTTAAA
Organism: Iris pallida; assembly: GCA_029216955.1. NCBI lineage: Eukaryota > Viridiplantae > Streptophyta > Magnoliopsida > Asparagales > Iridaceae > Iris > Iris pallida. Next base: position 3,511,971 of record JANAVB010028820.1, on the reverse strand, counting down.
GACATAATCCCTCTAAGCAGTCACATGGGGCTGTGCCCCGCCCTTATCCTTCTTTTGCATATAATAGTGATGACTCGCCACTTCTTTGAAGATAACCATCATCTCCTCTTCTTTGTCCCCCAGGACTTGGAACTCCTCGTTAGTTGGGAAGTACTCCTCGTAGGGTTCTGATCCCCAAGGAAGCCTCGAAACCTCATACATTTCATGAAGTACAAGTCCTAGCTCCCCCATCAGAGTGAAGAAGGTCTCGGTTTTGGTATTAAACATCTCCAGGAGCACAAGGAACATATGCCTGTTGATGTCGATGCCCGCCTGGGTGGCACGGATAGCGGCAGTCAGCCCAATCTCCCTGAGTTCAGTTCGAAACTTCGTCAGAACCCAGAGTGTCAGCCCATCCCACTTGGATACATAATGACACCAACCCTATATCCAAAATTCACCCTTCGGGTACGACTGCTTCGATGACAGCATACGATTAACGAAAGTCGAAGCACCAAAGGCAAAAGTGTCGGCAGGGACGTCACTATAAATACTCCCAGGATGCAGAGTTCGCCAGATGAAAGAGGACCCAGCCTGCGTGGCGGCCAAAGTATCCCTCTGGTTCGAGGTAGCATCGATCCTGATGGTGCCCGCCACCGCTCCCCCCTGAGACGGGGTTAGCTCCTATGTCATCCTCCTCTTGGAAACAAGACGACAGAAAGCTGTCAAAGGCCATTGACGCTCGAGCAGCTTAATGAACATGTTCACCCCCTTGGCTGTGAAGAACCAATCTTCCTTGATCCTCAACACCTTCGCTTCAGTAGAAGTAAGGCGATCCCCAAACATGAACTCAGGCTTCAAGAAAGTCACATTACCAGAAACGACAGATTTTAAACTGCCACGCTCTATCATCCGTTGGAGGAACACATATTGTTGTTCCAAGATTTGGGTTATTCTCTCGGGAGGCTGATCCAGTATGATGGCAGCTCGGACAGGATTTATCACCTCCTCGTTATAGTCAACTCCCATCTGACAAAGAGCAGCGTCTAGAAGTACTTTATTCAAAAGGAGGATGGTCATCGAAACTGGCGGTCAGAAAAAGATGACAAAGACTCAGATATGTTAAAACAATAAAATATCTGAGCCGTATTCTCGTCAGAAGCGCACACACACTGAACCAAGGCTCAGGAGCATCCGAAAAGAAGCTTCAGCGCATCATCAGGACTCGAAGTCCATGCGCATCAGCAAGAAGCTTCAGCGCATCATCATGACTCGAAGTCCATGTGCATCAGTAAGAAGCTTCAGCGCATCATCAGGACTCGAAGTCCATGCGCGTCAGCAAGAAGCTTCAGCGCATCATCAGGACTCGAGGTCCATGCGCGTCGGCGTATGTGAGTCCTAAAAATATATATATATATACTCAAGTACAGAAAGGTACGACAAAGAATGACAAGAATATCCACCAATCACCGCTGGCCGAACGTCGGCGAGCGTCCTGGGGACATCGTCAACATCGACCTCGGCAGGCTCTTTTCTTTTGTTTCGCCCTCGGCCAGCACTTCCGCGAGGAGTCTTAGGGGCCATTCTTCAAGTTTCGGGAGAAGTTATTAAAGACACAAAGAAGAAAGAAAAAAAGACTCTCTCTATCAGACGCCTATTTATAGGCTTGGTCACACGCATGAACCGATGAAGGGTGACGTCAGCCGCCGCTTGGGGTTCTACGAAATGATAACTGCGGATATTCCAAAGATCATCATTAATAAACCGAGGCATTATCATTTGTATTTAAAGGAAGCATGCGCCTCACCATATCATGCGCCGAGCAGTCATGCGCCCAGAACAGTCATGCACTCCATCGAAGACATACGCCCACCATGCTTCTTATTCAAAGTATTCCAAAACTTGATGAAAAGTTTTAAAAACTTTGAAGGGGGTCTTATAGAAGCATGGAATTTTTGGCGCATCTACTATGCGCCCTAAAACAAACATGTGCCAATTGCTCAATATATCAGAAAACAGCAAGGGTCAACACAAAAAAGAGGCTCTTGACTAAAGACTATTTTTTACATAAAAGACCCTTTACAGAAAGTAAAAGAAAGCCTAAAAATAGCAAGGCACATTGAAAAAGATGCTGCACAGGCACATCAGCTAGGCGCATTAAGACAACAGCTACACAGGCGCATCACTCCAGCGTCTCAATCAGGCGCATCGTCTCAGCGTCTCATTCAGGCGCATCACGTTGATGTCTCAGTATAGGCGCTTCACTTCGTCTCGACCAAGTACCTCGGCTAAATGAAGTAGTCCTTTGAATATAACACGAGCAGGCGATCAACCCCACTCTAGCAGGAGGAAGAGCTCTCCAAAGTCCAAGGAAGATGGGAGCACCACAATTCCGATCTGGGGCTCTTCCAGCCTAACAAAGACAGGACGCAAATGTCCCGATCTTTGGATGCAACAGGCACCTTCGGCCTACGTCGGGAACCCGCGATCCCGACTTTTGGATGTAACAGTCACCTTTACGAGTGTGTACGAAGACAACTCGACGTATCTTCACCTTCAGGAGCATCTCGTCGACAGAACGTACTCGGGCAAAGAGGCGCATCTCTATACTGAGCAAACGGGAGAAAATGGGGAACAAAATATTGACCCAAACCGGATCACAGTCAACCTAATCTTGACAATTAATAAAATAATATTTGTCTAGTCCAATTTGATACATCGAGCTCGAAATCAATCTACTCAGCTCATTTGTTCCAGTTCACAACTGCTTGGAGTTTTACCCTTTGTTGTATACTGGAGTCTGTATTTTTATTATTCTTGAGTATAGGATGATGTACGTTGGATCATACTGAGCACTTTGGGCTAGCCATAGCTTTATAGGTTGACTTAGCCCAAATTCCAATCAACCCATTTTATCTAAAAGCCCACAAATATCATTCTGTCCATAGAAGACAGAGTTCGGGCCAAACTCTGCCTCACACAGAGTTCGGGCCGAACTCGGTCCCCTAAAATTTAGGATGCTGATTTTTAGGTATTGATCACTGCTAGTTGTCCAACGGCCAAAAATTTAAATTATTTATACCAAATTCTGGCCGAATTCTGCCTACCCCAAACCCTATAAATAGGCCTTGGTTTCTCTCATTTGAAACCATCCACTCTTCTCTTCTTCTTCTATTACATAGCCTATATATTCAAGAGCTTTACCTTCCCATCCACTTAGCATTCAAACTTCCCAACCGTCCAAGGTGCTCGGTACGATTCAGCTAGAAGTTTGAAGTGCAAGAAGTTGTAAGCCACTTGGAAAAGTCCAAGTTTCGCCAAAGCAATTATTGAAAGAAGTTTGGCGTGCTCTTCTGTGAAAAGACACGTGGTTGTAACCCTATTTCACAAATAGTGGATTTCAATCCTGAGCTAGAGTTCTCAGGCCTGGACTAGTCCTCTACGAGGGAAACCAGATTAAAAATCTTGTTGTGTTTGTGCTTGCTCTCTACTCTTAATTTTTGCATTTATTTTTACTCTGATTATTTAGTTGGTGAAGAGAGTTTAATTTTTAATTGATCATTTTTGATATAAACTCTATTCACCCCCCTCTAGAGTTGCCAACTTAGTCTTCAATTGGCATCAGAGCTCTGTTCTCTTATCAAGGACTAACATCCTAGAGCTGATCCATAGCAACCACTCAATCCATGTTTTCCAATCACGATGAAGGGCAGTCCACACATAGGCCTCCCCTATTTGATGGAACAAACTACACCTATTGGAAAACAAGAATGAGTTTTTATCTCAAGTCGCTAGACTTCGACCTGTGGACCATCGTCACCGATGGTTACAAAAAGCCCGCCTTGATAGTTGTCAATGGTGATCTCGTTGAGAAAACCCATGACAAATATTCTGACGAGGAGAAGAAACAGGCGCGTCTAGACGCGGGAGCTATTAATGCTTTATTTTGTGCTATAGACAGGAATGAGTTCAACATGGTCTCAACATGCACCACCGCTCATGAAGTATGGAGACTTCTAAAGGTGACGCATGAAGGAACCACCCAAGTCAATGAGTCAAAAATAAGTCGTCTCACTCAAGAGTATGAGGCTTTCAAGATGAAGCCAAATGAGACGATCACACAAATGATTACAAGATTCCTCGACATCATCAACCCCTTGTCTTCTCTCGGCAAACAATATACAAATTACGAGAAGATCTGCAAGATTCTTAGGGGGCTACCAAAGATTTGGAACCCTAAGGTGACAACCATCATAGAAGGAAATGATCTCACGACTATGTCCATGGAGACTTTGATAAAAAAGCTGATGACTCATGAGCTTGACCTCAAAGACTTCGAAGAGCCTGCTCCTAAGGCAAAGAAGATTGCCCTTAAAGCTCACCGACAAAGGGCTGATCCTGAAGAGATAGATGACGACAACTCGGAAGGTGAAGATAATGCTCTCCTTGTCCGCAACTTTAAGAAATTCTTCGCTTCAATCGAAGAAAGAAGGAACCACAAGAAGATGACGAAGAAGAGCCAACATGCTACGGCTACAAGAAGACTGGACTCGTCCGAAAAGACTGTCCATTCACAAAGAAGAGCAACAGATATGAGAAACTATACAAGAAAGCTTCCTCAAAGAAATATGCCAACACAAGCATTTGGCATGAAAACGAAGCTAGTGACTTCGAGGAAGAAAAGGACTCTCCTCAAGACACTGCCAATGTTTGCCTAATGGCTACATCCGACAAGGTAACTAGTGAAACTCTCGATAATTTCACGTTTGATGAACTTGGCGATGCATTCAATGATTTACTCAATAACCACAAGAAAGTCATTGGTAAATATAAACACGCCAAGGAAAAGATCAAAAGTTATGAAGTTGAGATTTAAAGACTCTCTTCATTGCTTGATAATAGTAGAGACACTTCACCCACAGAAGTCACAAATGAGGTGTCTAAGCTTAAATTAAGCCTACATGATGCCGAAGCACGTATAGAAAAGCAAACATAAGAGATCACAGCACTCGATACTGAGATCGCTGAAGAAAAGAATAGACACAAGATCTCTATCACTAAGATCTATGGTTTGAATACTAAGATTAATGAACTGCAGGCCGTCTCTAAAAAATTAGAGACTAGATTGAGAAAACAGGTTGCTCAACCTCAAGCCCAATCACATGAGACTCACACAAAGCATGACACTACTCATACTAGTCAACCACGGCATCCACCTGCAGCACGTAATCATGCTTATATGTACACACACTTTCATAAAGCACACAAACAACATACACGTAGAAATAATTCTCATATGTCACAGAATCACCATGCTACACATAGATACAATCATCACTATGTTACACAAAAACAAAATCACCATCACACTGCTTATGGATATAAACATCATCATGCTCCACATCACTCTACATATAGACATCATCACCATGTTATTCCACACCACTCTACATATAGACATCATTAACATGCTCCTAACATTAATAGGAATGCTATTTGTACTTATTGTGGATTACATGGACATATTTCACCACAATATAGAGTTAGGAGATTAGTAGATAGAAACATATATGTATGGTTGCCGAAAACTAACTTTTCAGGATCCTCAAGAACCTGGGTACCAAAGGTCACATCTACTCTTGAGATGTAGGTGGACCTTCCCTCCTCAACTAAGAGTAAGTAGATTCTCGATAGTGGATGCTCACGACATATGACGGGAGACGCAAATCTTTTCGTATCCCTATCGATGAAGAGGGAAGGATATGTATCCTTCGACAACAACCTTAAATGGTATATCATTGGTAATGGTACTATAGGTCATCCTCCTTCTCCTGTAATAAAGGATGTCTGTCTAGTGACCGAGTTAAAGTATAACCTGCTCAGCATAAGTCATCTTGCTGATCATGGGTATGATATTAAATTTGGACAAAATAAATGCTTTATTTATGATAGGTCAATAGGAGACATTGCTTTTGAAGGGATAAAAGAGGATAATATTTATATCTTCTATCTATCTAGAGACACTAACAGTGCAGGAAGATGTCTCTATGCTCACAAGAATGAAAGATTACAGTGGCATCAGCGTCTTGGTCATGCCAATATGGATACTATATCTAGGCTATCGACTAAGAAGCTAGTTAGAGGCTTGTCCGACATCATATTCAAAAAGGACACTGTATGTGCCGAATATGAGTTGAATAAGGCAACCAAGTCCTCATTTCATTCCATAAACTCTGTAAGTACTACTAGACCCTTACAATTACTTTATATGAATTTATTTGGTCCTAGTAGAGTAGCCAGTCTTGGTGGAAAACTCTACGCTTTTGTTATAGTAGATGACTTTTCGAGATTTACTTGGGTTTTCTTTCTTACAAACAAAAGTGATACCATTTTCGTTTTCAAAATTTTTGCTAAAAAGGTTCAAAAAGAAAAAACCTACATGATTACTCGAATCCGAAGTGATCATGGAGGCGAATTCGAAAATACTGATTTTGAAACGTTTTGTGATTTAAATGGTTTTAATCATGAGTTTTCTTGTCCAAGAACTCCTCAACAAAATGGTGTTATGGAGCGGAAGAATAGGACACTTGGCGATATGGCTAGAGTCATGTTAAATAAATTCTCTCTTCCGAAATATTTTTCGACTGAAGCTGTCAGTACAGCGTGCCATATTTTAAATAGGGTGCTAATTTGTCCTATTACGAAGAAAATACCCTATGAGCTTTGGTTTGGAAGAACTCCAAACGTTTCATATTTTTGTGTTTTTGGTTGTAGATGTTTTATCCTTAACACCAAAGACAACTTAGGCAAATTTGATGCCAACGCTAACGATGGTATATTTCTTGGCTATGTGGCCAAGAGTAAGGGATATAGAGTGTTCAACAAACGCTCATTAATTGTGGAAGAGTCTACAAATGTGACTTTTGATGAGGATAGCAGTACAACAGCTACTCTTGATGATGATGTTGAGCCATCAACTTCTACTCCAAAGAATACCACCACTGAAACCAATTCTCTGGAGGGCTTGCCAAAGAAATTCTCTTTCAAGCCCTCACATCCCAAAAATTTGGTTATAGGTGAGGTTTCACGTGAAGTAAGTACTAGATCATCATTAAGAGACTCCATTGCTAGTACTGCCTTCATTTCACAAATTGAGCAAAAAAACATTGTAGAAGCTTTTAATGATAAATTTTGGATTTCTGCCATGCAAGAAGAACTCAACCAATTCGAAAGGAGCCAAGTTTGGGAACTCGTTCCTAGGCTACCTAATCACTCGATTATTGGTACGAAATAGGTTTTTCGTAACAAAGTTAATGAAGATGGTTCAGTTACACGCAACAAAGCTCGTCTAGTAGCCCAAGGATACAACCAAGAAGAGGGTATCGACTACGATGAGACGTGTGCTCCTATTGCAAGACTTGAATCCATTCGAATGCTTTTTGCATTTGCTAATTTTTAAAACTTTAAACTATTTCAAATGAATGTGAAAAGTGCTTTCTTGAATGGATTTATTAAGGAGGAAGTTTTTATAAAACAGCCTCTTGGTTTTGAAAATCATAAATTTCCCGACCATATTTTCAAACTCAAGAAAGCGCTATATGGCCTCAAACAAGCCCCTAGAGCTTGGTATGAGAGATTAAGCAATTTCTTGCTTGAAAAAGGTCTTTCAAAAGGGAAAGTTGACACAACACTTTTTATAAAATCTTTCAAAGACACCATTCTCTTAGTACAAATTTACGTTGATCATATTATATTTGGTTCTACTGATGAAACTCTCTGTCAAGATTTTGCTAAGTGTATGCAGACCGAGTTTGAAATGAGCATGATAGGAGAGCTCAATTACTTTCGTGGACTGCAAGTCAAACAAACATCAAATGGAACTTTCATCTGTCAGTCAAAGTATACAAAGGACATGCTGAAGAAATTTGACCTTGACAACGTCAAACCAATCAGCACCCCAATGGCTACTACAACCAAACTAGAACCAGATGAAAGCGGTAAACCTGTTGATCAACGTAAGTATCGAGGTATGATAGGCAGTGTTCTTTACTTAACTGCCAGTCGCCCTGATATTATGTTTATCATTTGCCTGTGTGCTAGATATCAAGCAAATCCTAAGGAATCACACATGATCGCTGTTAAGCATATCTTTCGATACCTTAAGGGTACAGTTACAGTGGGCCTATGGTATCCCAAATCAATATTATTTAACCTGATTGGGTATTCTGATGCTGATTTCGCTGGATGTAAGGTCGACCGTAAAAGTACAAGCGACACGTGTCATTTATTAGGAAAGGCACTAGTCTCTTGGTTTAGCAAGAAGCAGAATTATGTCGTACTATCCACAACAGAAGCTAAATATATCGCAGCTGGTCGTTGTTGTGCACAAATTCTGTGGATGAAGCAAACCCTTGAAGACTATAACTTATCTTTTATGCACATTTCTATTTTTTGTGACAACACTAGTACTATAAATCTTACTAAGAACCCCATCTGTCACTCACGCACGAAACATATTGAGATTCATCACCACTTCTTACGTGATCATCAACAAAATGGCACTATTAATTTAGAATTTATTGACACTGTTCATCAGTTAGCCGATTTCTTTACAAAACCTTTATCCGAGGAGCGATTCAATTTTCTTTATCAGGAATTAGGAATTTTAGATGAAACGGTTATACGTTAAATTGATCTGCGTAATTATCGATTATGTCACGATTCTCTATGCTGAATTTGTTATGGGTACAAGCCGAAAGGGTCCTTCTGACAACAAGGCGTAAAAGCCTAAGCGACACGGTGCACTAGTCTTCGGACTACCGCTAGCTGGGATCCGACCCCTGCAGCTACCCCATAGCAGCTTCACTATATTGATTTCTGTCATAACTTCTTAGTTACTATATGATTAAATTTAATTTATAGCCTGCCTGTAACACCCTGTTTTCTAAAATTAGGGATTATTGAAAAATTATTATTTTTATTATTTAATAATGGTGATTAGGGCATGTGTTGGTTTATAGTGTTTATTAGAGTGATTAAACCATCTTCTAAGTCATGCTAAGTCATGACTTATGACTTCGTGATTTTGGTTAGTATAACTTAGTGCAAACCCTAGTTTTCTCTAACCTAGAAGTTGCCATGACCATGATAGCTTAGCCATAGGCTTAGAATATCAAATTTGGGGTTTTTGACCAAAAGGGTATTTTGGTAATTTTCTAGATTTAAATTGTGATTATGTGATTTTAATATTATATAATACTTGGTAGGTCTCATGATTAGTTCCTAACCTATCCTACCCTAAACTAGTAGTTAGCCACTAACCTAGAACCATTAGAGTGATGATTTGGTCATGGGGTTAAAGGGTTAAAATATCTAGATATTTGCTTTATGGATATTTTGCACAAATTATGCAAAATATCAAACCCTTTTCCAAAAAGTCCTTGACTTAGCTATTAAGGAAGACAAAGACACCCCCCCCCCCCCATGCTTGGCCGGCCAAAGAAGACCCCCATGGCAGCCTACACTTTGATAAATACCCCTTGGATTAAATCATGAATAAATTGCATGAATTTTATTCCAAAAAATTCCCTTTTTACTCAAACCTTCATAACTTGGTCATTTGTGATCCAAATTGACTCTAGTCTTTTGCATTGGAACCCTACAACATCTAGGGAGCTAAGGGAAGCAAGAAATCTAGAATTTGGGAGCTTGGGCATCGTCGAGTTCAAAATCACAACACCCTCCTTTCATTGAATTTCCTTGGAAATTCACCAATAGGTAAATATATCAAAACCTAGTCTAATTCCTGTTTTTATTTCATAAATGCATTCATATAGGGATAACAATACTGTGGGTAAAGTTTGGTGGGATTTTGGTGTGTTTTGGTGTCCGTATCGGACACGTATCGAAGTGTTGGAATCCTCGTTTGGTGAAATGCCACAATGGATTCGTTTTCACCAAACTGTGAAACTAATTACACGAACTAGGAGCCCTAGACATGGTGATCATAAACCTAGTTGACTGAGCACATTATCGTGCTGTGTCCGTGTCCAAACTGGACACGAACCGACCGCACGAACCCCTCGTGCGTGCCCTGCTACCCGACACCTCGTGTGCACTACACAAGCCACTAGGACACGTCAAAATCGACACAGACTAGGGGGCAATGTCTGCGAACATGCCCCCAAAATCTCGTGTGGTGTCGTGTCGTGTCGAGTGAGTAAACTCACTCGCACGGGACACGCACTGGTCGCGCGCGCGCGCGCAGACACGTTTTCGAGCGCCTCGTGTCGCACGGACACGACACGAGGACATCTCGTGGTGACACGGGCATGAAGCCCTATGCGTGGCGTACACGTGGACACGAGCACGTGGTGCTTCGTGTCCTGTGTCGCGTGTACGACGCGTGTAACCGCGTGCACGACGCAGTCGTAACACGCGTGTATCAGTCGTGTTTTCACGACTGATACGGTGTTTGTTCTGTGTCCACGCGTGTCGTGGACACGTGTCAGGCTGTGGGATGTGTAGCCCTACGTGTGGGCTACACGTATGCACGACCACGAGACGTGTCGTGTCTCGTGGTGTGTCCACGAACTCGTGCACGACACCGTTTTCGCGTAGCGTATCAGGAATTTACCCGAGCGTGTGTTTCGTGTGTTTGGACACACGAAACCGTGTCGTGGTGTCGTGTCAGTGTCTTGGGACCCTAGTGTATCTATGGGGGGTTGGTTACCAACCCTAGGTTGCGAGCCTTAGCTCGTGTGGTTGCGTGCAAATCGAGTTACCCATTTTCAGGGTAAACTGTGTAGTTCACTGTTTAGGATAAATTCCAGATTTTAGTAATCGAACTTTAATTCGATTTTAGTAATGTTTTATGTGTTAGACAAGTGTATTTTAGTGAGTATAAGTGTAGTATACATGTATGTGAGGGTGTGGGTCAAATTCGAGGAGATTTGGGTGTGTGTGGGTGTAGTTATGTGGATATACACATATGTGTGTATATAGGTTATGTGTGTGTGTGTTTGGGGGGGGGTTATTTCTGGGTTCCAGAATTCTGGAAAACCCCCCCCTGTTTCAGTCTCTCTCTCTCATACTCACTGTCTCTCTCTCTCTATGTTTCTCTATATATATATATATAGTATATATATATATGGTATATATATATATATATAAGTTCATATATATGTGTATATATATATGATATAGATATATGTATATTGTATTAGGTTACTTTAGGTCAAAATATATATATATATGTATGTGGTTGTATATATATATATGTTATGCATTTTGGGGTTTATGGTTAGTGTGTATCTATATATATATAGATATATATATATATTTGACTTATTTAGTTATAGGTTATATGAAAACCCATCACTAGCCTATGGCCTAGGGTTATTGGCCTATGGTTAGGGCTAGCCCTAATGACCCTAAACCCATGTTGACCCTTGTTGACTGAAAGTTGAGCAAAGTCAACTTTAGGTCAAGGATGACCTAGTTCACCTAGAATTAACTAGGAATGACCTAAATCAACTAGTTTGACTAGTTTGACTAAAACCCTAACTAGTTTGACTAGTATTGACTTAACTTTGACTAGTTTGACTTTAGAGTTGACCAAGAGTTGACTTTTGACCAGATTGATCTAGAATCATGTAGTTTGCATAGTAGACATCATATTTACTATTTAGAACACATTGTGACTTGTGTTGCTCTGATCAGGAGCCAGACACCTCTCCTCAGACTGCATATTCTCTACAGACATTCATACAGCAGGCGAGTACATTCTCTGACCGTTTCATACTTGTTCAGGCTTTACTTCTTGCTCTAGATTACTTTACTTGTTGCTGTCACATTGGTAACACGGATTGGTACTATATGGATCTTTACATGAGATGTTATCCCTCTCGGGAGCATCGGGTACTTCATGTTATGTGTGTTTCACTATCATCATGTACTCCTATGCTTCCATCATTCATGTATACTCATGTGATCATGTACTCTCATGTTTCACTGAGCCTTCATGTACAACTTCACGTATACTCATTTATGAGCCTCATGTGAAGTAATCATGTATAATAACGTAACCTGTATAGATCCTTGTGTATTGATTGGGGAAACGGGGGAGTAGAAGTGGACATGTGAATAATTCCAAAGTAGTGTAATCATGTGCAAACTCAGTAGTGTAATCATGTATAAATTCTAGCCATTCACATGCTTATCTTGTGCTCTACATCACTAGTCACTACAGTTCTCTATATACAGTAGATATTTCATTACAGCTATCTCTTTTACAGCGTATATTTCCTTTCAACAGGTCATGTATCTTACTCTATTGCCTGTATCGTATTTCCTAACCTGATATGCACTGTGTGAGATGTATTGTGCTCGTTCCCGTCCTGATTGGACCTGTTGAAAATATTACAGAGGATGAGGAGGAGGCCCTGGTATCTACCTACTACGGAGCAGGACTAGATGACACCTATATTGTGGACCCTCAGCAGGACCTACCTGCAGCTGAGGAGGATGTTCCAGTAGTCTAGACCAGTTTAGTCTAGATAGTCTTTTCTATATCATTTTGTCTCACATTTGAGTTGTATTTTGAGATGTGGAGATGTATAGACTCTTAGACTATTGTATTATGAGTTGACATTCTGGATGTTTGTATCTTAGACACTTAGTCTTATTTCATCTATGCTATGGTTTCTCTGAGTTGCTATCTATCTTTCTGTTGTTCATTCTTCTACCTTAGATGTGATTGAGACTTATGATGTTACCTCCATTCGGAGAGTATGAACTGTACAGGTACCTTATATTGTTAGATGATTCCTAGGACAGCGTTCTACCGCCGACACTGCGGCGTAGGCTGGACGTACCTACTTCTCGTGCCCTTACTCTAGGGTGCGGGTCGTGACACGTTTTTAGTGGTGGCCCATGCAGGTCCAGTTTATGTGGTGGTATTCGAACTAGAGTATCGCCACAGCCTGCAGTAGGAAATAGGATGTAGTTGAGGTACTCAATCACATTAGGAAAAACTCTTTATCTAAATCCCTGCTATCTAAATTCTTGCTGATATTGTCTTTCTTTTGAAATAAACTGTCTCCTTTGACTATATCGTTTCTTCTCCGTATTTTGACTTTCTTGTTGATCTGTCTTCAGGATGGTGGAGACACGATCGCAGCGTCTCGGTCCAGGTGACACCACTGAGAGGTCTGCCACCTCTCGTCCAGCTCACCAGGACCCGGGGACTGCAGCTCCCCTTACTCCAGCTCATGTGGGAGCTTCTGCCACGTTTGGGGGTGCACCTCTACTTATTCGGGGGACCATCCCAGCTACCCCAGACATGCCTCCCCCGCAGTTTCGTCAGCCTCAGTTCCAGCAGCACCAGCAGCACCAGCAGCACCAGCAGTACCAGCAGGAGTACCAGCAGCAGATGCCATCTGGGTATGTGGATGCTGCGCAGATGTTTTCATATTTCCAGCAGTTTCTAGAGTCGCAGCAGACCCAGCAGCAGCGACAGACGACGGCATTTACTAGAGGCATTGATGATGTCCATCAGCTGGCTACAGCGACGATAGAGAGGTTGGCAGCCCAGCCGCAGGGAGGAGCAGGACCGCCGCGACAGCAGAGGATTCCTGGCATCCAGGAGTTCAAGAAGATGAACCCCAGGGACTTCTTGGGTACTGAGGGGATTCTTTATGCTGATGACTGGATAGAGCACATCGAGGAGATCTTCCGATTGGCGGAGATACCAGCCGGACTCCAGGTGGAGGCAGCAGCTAGCCAGATGCGGGATCTTGCCCGTACCTGGTATCAGACGGATCCGAGAGTAGGTACTCCAGGGCAGGCATGGGGAGCTTTCAAGGAGCTCTTCAAGGGGAAGTTTTTCCCAGATCAGGCAGTCGGCGCCTTGGAGACACAGTTCGAGAACCTGGTTCAGGGGAACCAGACCGTAGAGGAGTACGCCGGTGAGTTTTGCCGGTTGAGCAGATTCGTGGAGGGCCTTAGCGAGGCAGCGAAGGCGAGGAGGTTCAGGAAAGGCTTGGTCAAGGAAGTCAAGTCCTTGACCAAGAGTGAGAGGAGTGCCACCTTTGAGGATATTCTAGCAGGAGCGATGGCAGCTGAGGATGATCTTGAGCTGAAGCTCAAGAGGGGCCGCGACACCCAGGGAGCTGGCAGCAGTGGAGGACAGGCCAAGAGGCCTCATTTTTAGCACCAGCAGCAGAGGCCATTCCAGCAGCAGAGGCCGTTCCAGCAGGTGCAGCAGCCGAGGCACCAGCAGCAGGCACCCAGGCAGCAGGTCGTCACTTGCACTTTCTGCAAGAAGCAGGGTCATGGATGGAATGACTGCAGAAAGAGGCTTGGCAGGTGTCTATTATGTGGTGCTGGAGACCACCAGCTGAGAGAGTGTCCCATGTCTTCGGGACGACCAGTTCAGGGAGGCGGAGCCAAGGCTCCGGCAGGGCAGCAGAAGGGACCTTTGCCGACTCAGCAGCAGAGGTTCACCCAGCATCAGGCCAGGGGTGGACAGCAGGGGCGAGCCTATGCCATAGCAGCAGAGGATGCCGAGGTTACTGGAGAGCTGATAGCAGGTTCTATTCTTCTCGACTCTATTCCAGCTTATGCATTGTTCGATTCTGGGGCTTCCCATAGCTTTGTATCAGTATCTTTTGCGATTCGACATCATGTTATATCTGAATCGTTGCCTAGGACTTGCAAGATTACGACCGGGGGTGGCATTATCCTCGTTCGTGATATTTGCAAGGGACGGAGAGTAGTTTTGGGAGGCCGAGAGTTGGATGTGAGTTTGCTCGTAATGCCACTACCGAACTACGATATTGTACTCGGTATGGATTGGTTGAGCATGCACCATGCCAGCATAGATTGCCGCGGGGGTAGAGTTCTGTTCAGAGTGCCAGGAGAGCCAGAGTTTGTATATTCCAGACGGCAGGCAGAGCAGACTTGCGGAGTTTTCTGTGGAGCTTCTGTTGAGGAGCAGCCAGCTTCACATCCATTGATTGTTGAGTTCATGGACGTGTTTCCAGAGGAATTGCCTGGGCTTCCACCAGATAGAGACGTTGAGTTCTCGATAGACTTGGTTCCAGGTGCGGAACCCATTTCACAGCACGTCTATCGGGTGAACAACAGCGAGCTGGTGGAACTGAAGAAGCAGGTGGATGAGTTGCAGGACAAAGGCTTCATCCGCTCTAGTTCTTCACCTTGGGGTGCACCGGTACTCTTTGTACCGAAGAAGGATGGGTCGGTACGTATGTGTATCGACTACAGGGCACTCAATAGTCTGACGATCAAGAACAGATATCCACTGCCGCGGATCGACGATCTCTTCGATCAGTTGAGCGGAGCTCGGGTATTCTCGAAGATTGATCTGAGGTCAGGCTATCATCAGGTAAAGGTGAAGAGGGAGGACATCCCGAAGACGGCGTTCAGGACGCGGTACGGCCAGTTCGAGTTTATGGTGATGCCGTTTGGGTTGACGAATGCTCCGGCAGTGTTCATGAACTTGATGAACAAGGTGTTCCACCAGTACTTAGATAAGTTCGTGGTGGTGTTCATCGACGACATCCTGGTGTACTCGAAGACCGAGGAGGAGCACGAGGAGCACTTGAGAGTGGTCCTGGAGACTCTCAGACAGGAGCAGCTTTACGGCAAGCTCTCGAAGTGCGAGTTCTTCCTCGACAGAGTTGACTTCCTGGGTCATGTAGTGACTGGAGATGGGATCTCAGTCGACCCGAGGAAGATATCAGCAGTTGAGGCTTGGGCAGCGCCGACGTCAGTGGCAGAGATCAGGAGCTTCCTAGGATTGGCAGGCTACTACAGGAGGTTCGTCCAGGATTTCTTCCGGGTTGCAGAGCCGTTGTCTAGGCTGACCCGGAAGGACGCAGAGTTTCCCTGGTCAGAGGAGTGTCAGGCCGCTTTCGATGAGTTGAAGAAGCGGTTGACGACAGCTCCGATTCTGACATTGCCAGCAGGATCAGGCGGGTTCACTATCTACAGTGACGCCTCGGGGAAGGGTTTGGGTTGTGTCTTGCAGCAGCATGGGAAGGTGATTGCCTATGCTTCCAGGCAGTTACGGCCCCATGAGAAGAACTACCCTACCCATGATTTAGAGTTGGCGGCAGTTATCTTTGCTCTGAAGCTGTGGAAACACTATTTGTACGGAGAGCGCGTGGAGATATTTACAGACCACAAGAGCTTGAAGTACGTGTTTACGCAGAAGGAGCTGAACATGAGGCAGCGCAGGTGGCTGGAGCTGATGAAGGACTTTGATATCCTTCTGCAGTATCACCCGGGGAAGGCCAACGTAGTGGCAGATGCTCTGAGCAGATATCCGACAGCTATGTGCTTGACGATGGATCGTCACTTGTTAGCGGACTTGGAGAGCCTTGGGATTGAGGTGATTGTGCCGGGAGTGCAGATGCAGATGTTAGGCCTCCAGATTCAGTCGGACTTGATTGATAGGATCAAGTCGGCTCAGTTCGATGATGTTTCTCTACGATGCATCAGGGAGCAGGTCAGCCAGGGATTTGCGGACGATGAGTTCACTCTTGCAGCAGATGGCGCATTGAGGCACGGTTCCAGACTGTGTGTGCCCCTTGGAGACTTTCGGGAGCAGGTTATGCAGGAGGCCCACCGTTCTCAGTACTCGATACATCCTGGAGCCAACAAGATGTATAGGGATCTGAGAGAGCATGTATGGTGGAGTGGAATGAAGCGCGAGGTAGCACACTTCGTAGCCAGGTGTTTGATCTGCCAGCAGGTCAAGGCAGAGAGGCAGAGGCCAGGAGGACTGTTGCAGCCATTACCCATTCCGGAGTGGAAATGGGAGCACATCACGATGGACTTCGTTTCGGGATTGCCGCGTACTCCAGGAGGGAATGATGCGATTTGGGTCATCGTCGACAGGTTGACCAAATCGGCCCACTTTTTGCCATTCAAAGTGGGTTTGTCTACCGAGAAGCTGTCAGAGATGTATATGAGGCAGATAGTCAGACTTCATGGGATTCCAGTGAGCATTGTATCAGACCGGGACAGTCGTTTCACTTCACATTTCTGGAGGAGCTTGCATATTAGCTTGGGCACTCAGCTCAAGTTTAGTACTGCATACCACCCGCAGACAGACGGACAGTCAGAGCGGACCATTCAGACACTGGAGGACATGTTGAGGACTTGTGTACTGGACTTTGGAGGATCTTGGGAGAGTCACCTGCACTTAGTAGAGTTTGCATATAACAACAGCTTTCAGGCCAGCATCGAGATGTCCCCTTTCGAGGCACTGTACGGGCGTAGATGTCGTACACCCTTGTCTTGGGATGATGTAGGAGAGCGAGTTTTATTGGGGCCTGAGATGGTTGTAGATGCAGCAGAGAAGGTGAAGCTTATCAGAGATCGGCTTCGCGTGGCGCAGGACAGACATCGGCATTGGGCCGATAGCCACCGCAGACCTTTGGAGTTTGAGGTACAGTTTAGAGATAGGATTAGAACTAGGTTGTCTTGTTTGTGTTTTGTTAATCATGTTTGTTTATCATAATTAAATTGAGACCTTGTTTGTGATTAGGTCGGAGACCAGGTATTCCTGAGGATATCTCCGACACGTGGCACGATACGTTTTGGTGGAGGTGGGAAGCTTAGCCCGCGTTTCATTGGCCCTTTCGTTATCAGCGGGAGAGTCGGTGACGTGTCTTACAGGCTAGACTTACCACCAGCATTGGTTGGTGTCCACAACGTATTTCACGTGTCGCAGTTGAGACGGTATGTGGCAGATCCTAGCCACGTACTTGATCATTCCGAGATCGAGGTTGGTCCTACTCTTCGTTATCCAGAGCAGCCTGTTGAGATTCTGGATCGACGGGAGAAGGCATTGAGGAACCAGACGATACCATTGGTTCGTGTCGCATGGAGGCATCATTCTCCAGGAGAGTCCACCTGGGAACGGGAGGATGAGATGCGCGAGCGATACCCTTATCTATTTGTACCTTGAGGTATGATTTCTATCCTTCTCATTTAGTTTCAGTTTCGTCTTTAAATTTCGAGGACGAAATTATTGTTAGGAGGGTAGACTTGTAACACCCTGTTTTCTAAAATTAGGGATTATTGAAAAATTATTATTTTTATTATTTAATAATGGTGATTAGGGCATGTGTTGGTTTATAGTGTTTATTAGAGTGATTAAACCATCTTCTAAGTCATGCTAAGTCATGACTTATGACTTCGTGATTTTGGTTAGTATAACTTAGTGCAAACCCTAGTTTTCTCTAACCTAGAAGTTGCCATGACCATGATAGCTTAGCCATAGGCTTAGAATATCAAATTTGGGGTTTTTGACCAAAAGGGTATTTTGGTAATTTTCTAGATTTAAATTGTGATTATGTGATTTTAATATTATATAATACTTGGTAGGTCTCATGATTAGTTCCTAACCTATCCTACCCTAAACTAGTAGTTAGCCACTAACCTAGAACCATTAGAGTGATGATTTGGTCATGGGGTTAAAGGGTTAAAATATCTAGATATTTGCTTTATGGATATTTTGCACAAATTATGCAAAATATCAAACCCTTTTCCAAAAAGTCCTTGACTTAGCTATTAAGGAAGACAAAGACACCCCCCCCCCCCCATGCTTGGCCGGCCAAAGAAGACCCCCATGGCAGCCTACACTTTGATAAATACCCCTTGGATTAAATCATGAATAAATTGCATGAATTTTATTCCAAAAAATTCCCTTTTTACTCAAACCTTCATAACTTGGTCATTTGTGATCCAAATTGACTCTAGTCTTTTGCATTGGAACCCTACAACATCTAGGGAGCTAAGGGAAGCAAGAAATCTAGAATTTGGGAGCTTGGGCATCGTCGAGTTCAAAATCACAACACCCTCCTTTCATTGAATTTCCTTGGAAATTCACCAATAGGTAAATATATCAAAACCTAGTCTAATTCCTGTTTTTATTTCATAAATGCATTCATATAGGGATAACAATACTGTGGGTAAAGTTTGGTGGGATTTTGGTGTGTTTTGGTGTCCGTATCGGACACGTATCGAAGTGTTGGAATCCTCGTTTGGTGAAATGCCACAATGGATTCGTTTTCACCAAACTGTGAAACTAATTACACGAACTAGGAGCCCTAGACATGGTGATCATAAACCTAGTTGACTGAGCACATTATCGTGCTGTGTCCGTGTCCAAACTGGACACGAACCGACCGCACGAACCCCTCGTGCGTGCCCTGCTACCCGACACCTCGTGTGCACTACACAAGCCACTAGGACACGTCAAAATCGACACAGACTAGGGGGCAATGTCTGCGAACATGCCCCCAAAATCTCGTGTGGTGTCGTGTCGTGTCGAGTGAGTAAACTCACTCGCACGGGACACGCACTGGTCGCGCGCGCGCGCGCAGACACGTTTTCGAGCGCCTCGTGTCGCACGGACACGACACGAGGACATCTCGTGGTGACACGGGCATGAAGCCCTATGCGTGGCGTACACGTGGACACGAGCACGTGGTGCTTCGTGTCCTGTGCCGCGTGTACGACGCGTGTAACCGCGTGCACGACGCAGTCGTAACACGCGTGTATCAGTCGTGTTTTCACGACTGATACGGTGTTTGTTCTGTGTCCACGCGTGTCGTGGACACGTGTCAGGCTGTGGGATGTGTAGCCCTACGTGTGGGCTACACGCATGCACGACCACGAGACGTGTCGTGTCTCGTGGTGTGTCCACGAACTCGTGCACGACACCGTTTTCGCGTAGCGTATCAGGAATTTACCCGAGCGTGTGTTTCGTGTGTTTGGACACACGAAACCGTGTCGTGGTGTCGTGTCAGTGTCTTGGGACCCTAGTGTATCTATGGGGGGTTGGTTACCAACCCTAGGTTGCGAGCCTTAGCTCGTGTGGTTGCGTGCAAATCGAGTTACCCATTTTCAGGGTAAACTGTGTAGTTCACTGTTTAGGATAAATTCCAGATTTTAGTAATCGAACTTTAATTCGATTTTAGTAATGTTTTATGTGTTAGACAAGTGTATTTTAGTGAGTATAAGTGTAGTATACATGTATGTGAGGGTGTGGGTCAAATTCGAGGAGATTTGGGTGTGTGTGGGTGTAGTTATGTGGATATACACATATGTGTGTATATAGGTTATGTGTGTGTGTGTTTGGGGGGGGGTTTATTTCTGGGTTCCAGAATTCTGGAAAACCCCCCCCTGTTTCAGTCTCTCTCTCTCATACTCACTGTCTCTCTCTCTCTATGTTTCTCTATATATATATATATAGTATATATATATGGTATATATATATATATATAAGTTCATATATATGTGTATATATATATGATATAGATATATGTATATTGTATTAGGTTACTTTAGGTCAAAATATATATATATATATGTATGTGGTTGTATATATATATATGTTATGCATTTTGGGGTTTATGGTTAGTGTGTATCTATATATATATAGATATATATATATATTTGACTTATTTAGTTATAGGTTATATGAAAACCCATCACTAGCCTATGGCCTAGGGTTATTGGCCTATGGTTAGGGCTAGCCCTAATGACCCTAAACCCATGTTGACCCTTGTTGACTGAAAGTTGACCAAAGTCAACTTTAGGTCAAGGATGACCTAGTTCACCTAGAATTAACTAGGAATGACCTAAATCAACTAGTTTGACTAGTTTGACTAAAACCCTAACTAGTTTGACTAGTATTGACTTAACTTTGACTAGTTTGACTTTAGAGTTGACCAAGAGTTGACTTTTGACCAGATTGATCTAGAATCATGTAGTTTGCATAGTAGACATCATATTTACTATTTAGAACACATTGTGACTTGTGTTGCTCTGATCAGGAGCCAGACACCTCTCCTCAGACTGCATATTCTCTACAGACATTCATACAGCAGGCGAGTACATTCTCTGACCGTTTCATACTTGTTCAGGCTTTACTTCTTGCTCTAGATTACTTTACTTGTTGCTGTCACATTGGTAACACGGATTGGTACTATATGGATCTTTACATGAGATGTTATCCCTCTCGGGAGCATCGGGTACTTCATGTTATGTGTGTTTCACTATCATCATGTACTCCTATGCTTCCATCATTCATGTATACTCATGTGATCATGTACTCTCATGTTTCACTGAGCCTTCATGTACAACTTCACGTATACTCATTTATGAGCCTCATGTGAAGTAATCATGTATAATAACGTAACCTGTATAGATCCTTGTGTATTGATTGGGGAAACGGGGGAGTAGAAGTGGACATGTGAATAATTCCAAAGTAGTGTAATCATGTGCAAACTCAGTAGTGTAATCATGTATAAATTCTAGCCATTCACATGCCTATCTTGTGCTCTACATCACTAGTCACTATAGTTCTCTATATACAGTAGATATTTCATTACAGCTATCTCTTTTACAGCGTATATTTCCTTTCAGCAGTTCATGTATCTTACTCTATTGCCTGTATCGTATTTCCTAACCTGATATGCACTGTGTGAGATGTATTGTGCTCGTTCCCGTCCTGATTGGACCTGTTGAAAATATTACAGAGGATGAGGAGGAGGCCCTGGTATCTACCTACTACGGAGCAGGACTAGATGACACCTATATTGTGGACCCTCAGCAGGACCTACCTGCAGCTGAGGAGGATGTTCCAGTAGTCTAGACCAGTTTAGTCTAGATAGTCTTTTCTATATCATTTTGTCTCACATTTGAGTTGTATTTTGAGATGTGGAGATGTATAGACTCTTAGACTATTGTATTATGAGTTGACATTCTGGACGTTTGTATCTTAGACACTTAGTCTTATTTCATCTATGCTATGGTTTCTCTGAGTTGCTATCTATCTTTCTGTTGTTCATTCTTCTACCTTAGATGTGATTGAGACTTATGATGTTACCTCCATTCGGAGAGTATGAACTGTACAGGTACCTTATATTGTTAGATGATTCCTAGGACAGCGTTCTACCGCCGACACTGCGGCGTAGGCTGGACGTACCCACTTCTCGTGCCCTTACTCTAGGGTGCGGGTCGTGACACTGCCTCATTTGAAAATTCTAATTTTCAATCTTGTTTTTATTCATATCTTTGACCATTTATTAAAATCTTTTTCAATCTCATCTTTTATTTCCTGCTTGAAGTTCTGGTCCAAGGAACCAGAACTCGGGCCGAACTCTGCCCCACCCAGAGTTCGGGCCGAGTTCGGTGTCCTCGTTCCAGAACCTCAAATCCTTCTCAGCCGTTCATCTGTCTTAATCCAGTGGCCCATATTTAACCCGACCAGCCGACCAAGAGACCATAAATTCGAAAAGTGGTCTCTCTTTCTTCTTCATTGTCTTCTTCCTCCATCTCCACTTCTTTTTCATCAAAACCCTAACTCTAGAAGGCTCTTTTCCTTGGGATTTTGCTCTCCAAACACAAGGAAATCAATCTTGGAGTTGTTCTCCTCCATCTTAGGTCTCTTCTAAGGTATATCTATCTTTCTCTTTCCATCTCAATTTTTTATTTCCATGGCTCCTAGGTTGCTTGGTAGAGGTAAAAGACTAAGGAGAAGTATTGGTGAGTCCTCTACTAATCCTAACCCAAACCCTCAATCTAATCCTCAACCTCCTCCTCTCATGGTACATCCACTTTTTAATCCACCTCCACCACTCAATGCCGACACATACGATGACCATCTTTTTGTGTCCTTAGATGCGTCCAACGCATGGTTCGCCGACTTTCGTCATCGTCGTGTCTTTGCGGGACACCCCATTAAATTTACAGTGTTTTTCGATTTTCTTCCAAATTTTTGTGACTTATGTCTTGATGAGCTTGTTGCGACTCGTGAACCAATATATGTAAATGCAATACAGATGTTTTATTGTAACATAACTTATGACCGCACACGTATCTATTCACGTGTCGCCGGTGTAAACATATCTTTTGATGATTTTGAGTTAGCCGGCCTACTTGGTTTGCCCGACCCAAACACTTGGGAAAGGCTTGATGATGCTCGGGACTTTGTTTTTCCCGACGAGACCACGTTGGAGAGTTTCAAGGGTGATCTTTGTTCTCCAAATCCTTTCTCTCGTAAACTCATGGCTAAACATCTCAACAATCATTTCTATGAACTTCATTGAATCATCTTTTCTTCGATCTTGCCAAAAGCTGGATCAACAGATGAAGTTACTTACTTTGAGATCACTGCTCTCTTCTTTCTTCATTTTTGCGTCCCCTTTAACTTCCCTCGCACGATGATGGATTGGATGATTCGTGCTAGGCCTAAACCAAAATCTTTGGTTTATTATATGTATCTTCTGTTGATATTTTGTGCCTTCCATATTCTATTGGATCAGTGTCAGTCCTTGCCCCCTCCTGTCTTTCTGACTAAGGCCAGAAGAACTGTTGCTGCAATCGCCTCTTCTGAGTCCGATGATGATGAGGAGCCTGCATCTCCTGCTCCCTTTGCTGCTTCTGACTCACCTGCTCCCGAGTCTACTGCTACACTGGACTCTTTTCAGACTATGCTTCGCGATCGCTTCCGTTTGGAGGACGAGCACTGGGCCGAGATGGATGATCACTGGACGCAGATGGACTACCGTACTACTCTACAGATGAGTGCGCTCAGCAACTCCATCCACGACATTCAGTACTCCATGGCCTCTCATCCGACGATGTCGATTCCGATGCTGCGTGATCCGTCTCGTGACAGCTATCGCATTGACGATTCGTGGGTTCGTCGCTATCTTGATCCGACTTCAGCATTTGTGGATCCCCGTCGTACTGGTTCTGATAGTGCGGGGCCTTCTCATGCTCCTTGATGGATATGGCCATTTGTATTACTACTGATGATTAGGACTGTTTTTATTTTTGGCACTTTGTTTCATTTTACTCAGCTTACTTATGTTTTTATGTCTTTAGAACTCTATGGCTCGGTTTATTTTTCTCAGTTTATACATGTCCTCTTTCATTATATGGTTGTTAGCTTAATCTCTTTATGCCTATCTCCATTTTTGCTGATTGTCAAAAGGGGGAGAAACAATTACTATTTGTATGAGCCTATATTGTGTATCCTTGTATATGTATATTTTGGATAAGTATTTACAGGAAATATCAGTTTACTGGGGAGTACGATTATTCAAGTACGGGGAAGCTATAATGTGTCCAGGTATGAATATTGGACATACAAATAGCATGTTTTGTCAATTATCAAAATGGGGGAGATTGTTG
The DNA here is from genome assembly GCA_029216955.1 of Iris pallida. Classification (NCBI taxonomy): domain Eukaryota; kingdom Viridiplantae; phylum Streptophyta; class Magnoliopsida; order Asparagales; family Iridaceae; genus Iris; species Iris pallida. The sequence continues at coordinate 3,487,752 of JANAVB010028820.1, read as the reverse complement.
ACCCAAACCGGATCACAGTCAACCTAATCTTGATAATTAACAAAACAATATTTGTCTAGTCCAATTTGACACATCGAGCTCGAAATCAATCTACTCAGCTCATTTGTTCCAGTTCACAGCTGCTTGGAGTTTTACCCTTTGTTGTATACTGGAGTCTGTATTTTTATTATTCTTGAGTATAGGATGATGTACGTTGGATCATACTGAGCACTTTGGGCTAGCCATAGCTTTATAGGTTGACTTAGCCCAAATCCCAATCAACCCATTTCATCCAAAAGCCCACAAAGATCATTCTGTCCATAGAAGACAGAGTTCGGGCCGAACTCTGCCTCATACAGAGTTCGGGCCGAACTCGGTCCCCTAAAATTTAGGATGCTGATTTTTAGGTATTGATCACTACTAGTTGTCCAACGGCCAGAAATTTGAATTATTTATACCAAATTCTGGCCGAATTCTGCCTACCCCGAACCCTATAAATAGGCCTTGGTTTCTCTCATTTGAAACCATCCACTCTTCTCTTCTTCTTGTATTACATAGCCTATATATTCAAGAGCCTTACCTTCCCATCCACTTAGCATTCAAACTTCCCAACCGTCCAAGGTGCTCGGTACGATTCAGCTAATAGTTTGAAGTGCAAGAAGTTGTAAACCACTTGGAAAAGTCCAAGTTTCGCCAAAGCGATCATTGAAAGAAGTTTGGCGTGCTTTTCTGTGAAAAGGCACGTGGTTGTAACCCTATTTCCTAAATAGTGGATTTCAATCCTGAGCTAGAGTTCTCAGGCCTGGACTAGTCCTCCGCGAGGGAAATCAGGTTAAAAATCTTGTTGTGTTTGTGCTTGCTCTCTACACTTAATTCCCGTATTTATTTTTACTCTGATTATTTAGTTGGTGAAGAGAGTTTAATTTTTAATTGATCATTTTTTATATAAACTCTATTCACCCACCCCTCTAGAGTTGCCAACTTAGTCTTCACAAAACCCTCTCCTTGCTGCTATTTATAGCTTGGACAAATCAGACCCATGTGCCAAGTGGCAGGCTCTCCGAAGTCCTTGCAACGAATGTATATTTATGGAATGAATCTGTCTTTTTTTTGAAATCAGCCCAGTCAACATGCATAATCAAAACATTGGGAACCCAACAGTCGGGAATAGGTGGATGCGCTGTATGGCAAATCCCAGTACCTTCTTCTGATGCACCCAAAACAGAGATCGAACCCATGCGCTCACGATCCGAGCATTTAATGCTGAGTGACAGGCTGGATAGAAGCCCATGCGCCTGTCACATCGAGCATTTAATACCGCGTGACAGAGGCGGCAATACGTCCCCCGAAGAGTCTCCAACCCTTAGTAGAAGACGAGGGGTCAATGACATCAGCACATCACTTTGTTTATTCGGTCGAGCTGCCTTGCCACGTGGACAACCAAAGCGTATGCGCCACCACAGCCATGCGCCCAAATCTTTGCGTGCACCCGAAAGCCATGCGCTTGGACTCGCTCTTGATCCTAAAGACAACAGCTAAAGTCCTCTCCATGTGCGCAATCCTAGGCGCATTCTGTCAGATCACTCTCCACCAAATCTGAGATCTTTGAGCCACGGACATACGCCACGTGTCCTTTGACTCAGTTCAATCCACGAAGGGTTGCTAATCGCCCAAGATCTCAACAACCGAAGAATCCTCTCAGCTGCCACGTGTCGGCTCTTCCACAGCCCATGGGCACAACATGAAGGATTCAATCCCCAAATTAGGGTGCATCGTCCATGTGCCTCCCTCAGCTCTAGCCACGTGGCATTCCCACGCACAGGCGTATACTATATATGCGTGCATGAGTAGCCCCAACCGGCTGCTATAAAAAGAAAAAAAAAGGAGACAAGGGGCAAGAATGCTCCGGCATCCAGAGCAACCCAGACCTTCAGAGAATCTAAAATCGTCGTCAGATCGTCAACGGAGTCAACGCATTACCACTCGCTCCATCGACATAGTACCCAGATAACAAAAGTGTACTCCTAGGACTACATCTGAGTCCTACATTGTAACATTGTTATGTTTGTGATTGACATTTCAATTCAAAGATTTTAATGGCAAACACCCTTTTCTAGAATTTCAGAATTTTTTTTACTTATTCACATATTTTATTTGTCGGGGTTGAAGGCAAATTTCGTCGATACTTTGTTCATGATTATTTTCCTTATCAAACTGGTTTCAGAAGTTAAAGTTGAGAGCATTTTAGGAATTTTAGAGTTTCAAACACTATCTTCCTATTTTATTTATTTTATTCGATCAATTTCTTTTATCACAAATTTCTACTACCTTTCACCAATCTACCAAGTCTGCATATCTTAGTAGTCCTTAAATTCGAGGATGAATTTATTTTTAAGGTGGGTAGATTTGTAGCTTCCCTTTCCGAAAATTTTTGAAATATTTTTATATTATTTAAATGTGATTTTTAGAATTTTTTAAATAATTAATTAGTTAATTATTACGGCAGATGACTTTAGCCATGGTTGAGTTTTGGAGTACAAGACGACTAGGAATCATGGCATGGATGGTGCAGCGGCGTGCCTTGACTAGTGTATTAGCCATAGTTGGGATGACCGAGCCATAAGTGTGTCCTAACTAGGAAAACCAGGCCAAGTTGCGACTTGACCTCTATAAAGAATTTAATTAAGTTATTTATTAATTTAATGACCTGTAGGAGACCCGGTAGTGTCGATTTAGCTCGGACTAGACCCGAACCGAAACCGAGCCCATATGATCTTGTAGTGAGGCCAAAGACGTCCATGTAGACGTACATATTGTATTTATTAATTTTTGATTGTCCAAATAGACATTTCATATATAAAGAATATATATATAAATATAATATATATTTTATTGCTATTGAATTGATATTCTATTTTAGAAATAGGATGAACACCATACTTAGCTACCCTTGTACAGTTGGCGATATTTAGGCTATACCTGCAATTTCAATACATCTAGCATTGAATTATTGTATTTTGTTCTCCTACATTTTTTTATTAATATTGTTGTGATAATTGATATGTACATATACGCATATAATTATTATTGGTTAATTCTATTTTTGATAATAAATATATATTTTTATAATTTGTGTACATATTGTTATAATAACTCTATACTAGGAAGATGCAATATTATGGTATCATATGTATATATATATATTTAATTATATGGCAATACAAATATGTATTTAGGATTTACTAATGTATATGTATACATGTTATATTAATGTATATATTTAATTAGGCATATAAATATATTTAGGATTTATTAACGTATATACGTATATACATGTTATATATATAGGTATGTATGGTCACATGGTTATATATATATATATATATATATATATATATATATATATATATATATATATATATATATATATATATATATATATATTAAATATATATAAATATATATATAAAAAAAAAAATATATATATATATATATATATATATTTGTATATATATATATATATATATATATATATATATATATATATATATATATATATATATATATATATATAGCAAACAAAGAAAGAAATCAAAACAAAACCACACAACTCAGCCCCCACAGCCCAAAAACCTGACCCTGTGTTGCTCGATGGATGAACAGTGCATATATTTATAGGCCGAGAGCGAGTGAGAGGTCAAGAAGCTCGAAAACCCTAATCGAACCCACGTCTCCTCCTCCTCAACACGGGCGACCTCTTCCCGACCCAGCGCGCCGTCGCAGCTGCGCCGGTCGGCCACCGCCACCGTGCCAGGGCCGCGCGCGGCCTGGAACAAGGCGCCGAAGCCACAACAGTAGCGACAGCAAACAAGCATATTCGAGGTGAGATTTCTCCCACCACATTCAACTATTTTCTGATCTACAAGTTCCAACGCATAAACAACCTATAGGTCTTTAAACCCTATTAATTAGTTCGAATTAAATCGAACCAAAATCGTATTAAAAATCGACCCGAAATAGACGAAAAACTGTCTCGAACGAGACAGAAATTCGATCCCAGAGACCTCGTTTGGAAGGCATATATCTTCCAATCTAGATCGATCCTTCGAAATCTAGTTAAACATATTTGAAGACAACCTACAAAACATCACAACGCTGTTTACAGATTTTGATTTCATCCATTATGCATCAAGATAAACCTCTTTGAAATTTAAAAAAACTATTTTAAAATATTAAAAATATAGAAATTTCCTTCGATATGACGTGCGTCCCGCCAATCCGGGCGACATGGTCGCGAACCGAAAGCATCAAAAGGTGTGTATCGGCTTCGTGGACGTGTGGCCTTTAACGGAATTCAAATTGGTTGCGTGTGCGTGACGAATTTGATGCGTATCCGTCGAAATTCACCGTATCGGCCTCTGTGCAAATTTTCTAATTACTTTGTGCACGTTCGTCAGATCGAGACGAAACTTAAGCCAACAGGACCGTATCATTTTTTTGGTCCTGTATGCCAAGTTTGGTCCCATTCTGAGACAGTTGATCGAATCGCCGTTTTGCGGGCCCCATGGTCCGACTCAACGGGTGATTTTGTACACGGCCTGCCGGAATCCAACTTTGGACATATGGTTGGGTTCGTATCGAAAAATCGGATCTGTTGACGTATAGTTTGATGACTTTAGAGACCATAGACTCTGGCACGCTTTTCGGTGTAAAGCGGGTCCAACGGCGAATACCGTTTTGACCCGAAATTACCGTTTTGCCCCTGTGTCCAGAATTGGACTTAAGGACAGGAAATTCTAACTAATTTGACTATTTTAAAATAATGGTAATATATATTTTAGCATCTGGAGACTGTTGTACGAGTTTGACTGTTGTGGCTCACTGAGTAGTATAGTATTGTCGATTTTACCAGCAAAGGACCACAGGCAAGTACACTTTCTGATTGCTTTTCGATTCATAGTAGTCTATATATTTCATGTTTATACATATGTCTTGCTGCTTGTTGACACGCTCGTTACACGGAGTAGTCGAAAGGGGAAATATCTTAGTAGACATGTGGACTACCCAGAACTATTCCCCGTGTCTTTCGTGGAGAATAGCAGCTGCACACGACACGTGCAGGGCGTCGGATTTACCCCCTAGCCGTTCACATGTCGAAACAGATATTTCAAATCACATAGATAGTTGTAGTTTATTTGTTTTCCTTATCTTCTCCACCACCTGCCATGTCATCAGTACTTTCTAGTTTTCATCTCTCATATATTATTTTTATGTCTTGTTAATTCTATTGTGTTCTCGCATTGTCGTCGGTTTGTGTGTTTGTTCCATTCCTGACTAGAAACCAACATTTTTTAGGTTAGTTGTGGCTTCACTTAGCATTGGAAGATACGGGTGTACTTGCAGACAGAAACTTAGAAATTAGATAGAAGTGGTATCATTTTCATTAATTGTAAAACTTTGTATTTTCTTTAATTATAATTGTTGTAAATGTTTTAATAAACTTAGAAATGTGAATGAGCAATAAATATTATTCTTTTATGATTTTGAGCGTATTGGCTGTGACAGCGTTCTACCGTCGACTCTGCGGCGTAGGCTGGCTTGGACACATCTCGTATCCGAAAAGCGGGTGCGGGTTGTGACAAATTTTTGTGGTGGCCCATGCAGGTCCGTTTTTGTAAAGGATTGCGAACTCGTGATAGTACTTAAGTTGATCGTACTATTGTGAGCCTGCGACTAGGAAATGCTCATTCACAACTAGGAGTAAATCAATTTTTAAGGAAATGGTTAGGACTAGGAGTCCCTAATTTAAATTGACATTTGGGTAGTTAGGGTTGCTGCATAGGTCTCACTAACACAGTCAACATGCATAATCAAAACATTGGAAACCCAACAGTCGGGAATAGGTGGATACGCCGTGTGGCAAATCCCAGTACCTTCTTCTGATGCACCCAAAACAGAGATCGAACCCATGCGCTCACGATCCGAGCATTTAATGCTGAGTGACAGGCTGGATAGAAGCCCATGCGCCTATCACATCGAGCATTTAATACCGCGTGACAGAGGCGGCAATACGTCCCCCGAAGAGTCTCCAACCCTTAGTAGAAGACGAGGGGTCAATGACATCAGCACATCACTTTGTTTATTCGGTCGAGCTGCCTTGCCACGTGGACAACCAAAGCGTATGCGCCACCACAGCCATGCGCCCAAATCTTTGCGTGCGCCCCAAAGCCATGCGTTTGGACTCGCTCTTGATCCTAAAGACAACAGCTAAAGTCCTCTCCATGCACCCAATCCTAGGCGCATTCTGTCAGATCACTCTCCACCAAATCTGAGATCTTTGAGCCACGGACATACGCCACGTGTCCTTTGACTCAGTTCAATCCACGAAGGGTTGCTAATCGCCCAAGATCTTAACAACCGAAGAATCCTCTCAGCTGCCACGTGTCGGCTCTTCCGCAGCCCATGGGCACAACATGAAGGATTCAATCCCCAAATTAGGGTGCATCGTCCATGTGCCTCCCTCAGCTCTAGCTACGTGGCATTCCTACGCACAGGCGTATACTATATATGCGTGCATGAGTAGCCCCAGCCGGCTGCTATAAAAAGAAAAAAAAAGGAGACAAGGGGCAAGAACGCTCCGGCATCCAGAGCAACCCAGACCTTCAGAGAATCTAAAATCGTCGTCAGATCGTCAACGGAGTCAACGCATTACCACTCGCTCCATCGACATAGTACCCAGATAACAAAAGTGTACTCCTAGGACTACATCTGAGTCCTACATTGTAACATTGTTATGTTTGTGATTGACATTTCAATTCAAAGATTTTAATGGCAAACACCATTTTTTAGAATTTCAGAATTTTTTTTACTTATTCACATATTTTATTTGTCGGGGTTGAAGGCAAATTTCGTCGATACTTTGTTCATGATTATTTTCCTTATCAAACTGGTTTCAGAAGTTAAAGTTGAGAGCATTTTAGGAATTTTAGAGTTTCAAACACTATCTTCCTATTTTATTTATTTTATCCGATCAATTTCTTTTATCACAAATTTCTACTACCTTTCACCAATCTACCAAGTCTGCATATCTTAGTAGTCCTTAAATTCGAGGATGAATTTATTTTTAAGGTGGGTAGATTTGTAGCTCCCCTTTCCGGAAAATTTTGAAATATTTTTATATTATTTAAATATGATTTTTAGAATTTTTTTAAATAATTAATTAGTTAATTATTACGGCAGATGACTTTAGCCATGGTTGAGTTTTGGAGTACAAGACGACTAGGAATCATGGCATGGATGGTGCAGCGGCGTGCCTTGACTAGTGTATTAGCCATAGTTGGGATGACCGAGCCATAAGTGTGTCCTAACTAGGAAAACCAGGCCAAGTTGCGACTTGACCTCTATAAAGAATTTAATTAAGTTATTTATTAATTTAATGACCTGTAGGAGACCCGGTTGTGTCGATTTAGCTCGGACTAGACCCGAATCGAAACCGAGCCCATATGATCTTGTAGTGAGGCCAAAGACGTCCATGTAGACGTACATATTGTATTTATTAATTTTTGATTGTCCAAATAGACATTTCATATATAAAGAATATATATATAAATATAATATATATTTTATTGCTATTGAATTGATATTCTATTTTAGAAATAGGATGAACACCATACTTAGCTACCCTTGTACAGTTGGCGATATTTAGGCTATACCTGCAATTTCAATACATCTAGCATTGAATTATTGTATTTTGTTCTCCTACATTTTTTTATTAATATTGTTGTGATAATTGATATGTACATATACGCATATAATTATTATTGGTTAATTCTATTTTTGATAATAAATATATATTTTTATAATTTGTGTACATATTGTTATAATAACTCTATACTAGGAAGATGCAATATTATGGTATCATATGTATATATATATATTTAATTATATGGCAATACAAATATGTATTTAGGATTTACTAATGTATATGTATACATGTTATATTAATGTATATATTTAATTAGGCATATAAATATATCAATATATTTGATTATGCATATAAATATATTTAGGATTTATTAACGTATATACGTATATACATGTTATATATATAGGTATATATGGTCACATGGTTATATATATATATATATATATATATATATATATATATATATATATATATATATATATATATATATATATATATATATATATATATATATGTATGGTCACATGGTTATATATATATATATATATATATATATATATATATATATATATATATATATATATATATATATATATATATATATATTTGTATATAAAAAAAATATATATATATATATATTTGTATATATATATATATAAATATATATATATATATATATATATATATATATATATATATATATATATATATATATATATATATATATAGCAAACAAAGAAAGAAATCAAAACAAAACCACACAACTCAGCCCCCACAGCCCAAAAACCTGACCCTGTGTTGCTCGATGGATGAACAGTGCATATATTTATAGGCCGAGAGCGAGAGAGAGGTCAAGAAGCTCGAAAACCCTAACCGAACCCACGTCTCCTCCTCCTCAACACGGGCGACCTCTTTCCGACCCAGCGCGCCGTCGCAGCTGCGCCGGTCGGCCACCGCCACCGTGCCAGGGCCGCGCGCGGCCTAGAACAAGGCGCCGAAGCCACAACAGTAGCGACAGCAAACAAGCATATTCGAGGTGAGATTTCTCCCACCACATTCAACTATTTTCTGATCTACAAGTTCCAACGCATAAACAACCTATAGGTCTTTAAACCCTATTAATTAGTTCGAATTAAATCGAACCAAAATCGTATTAAAAATCGACCCGAAATAGACGAAAAACTGTCTCGAACGAGACAGAAATTCGATCCCAGAGACCTCGTTTGGAAGGCATATATCTTCCAATCTAGATCGATCCTTCGAAATCTAGTTAAACATATTTGAAGACAACCTACAGAACATCACAACGCTGTTTACAGATTTTGATTTCATCCATTATGCATCAAGATAAACCTCTTGAAATTTAAAAAAACTATTTTAAAATATTAAAAATATAGAAATTTCCTTTGATATGACGTGCGTCCCGCCAATCCGGGTGACATGGTCGCGAACCGAAAGCATCAAAAGGTGTGTATCGGCTTCGTGGACGTGTGGCCTTTAACGGAATTCAAATTGGTTGCGTGTGCGTGACGAATTTGATGCGTATCCGTCGAAATTCACCGTATCGGCCTCTGTGCAAATTTTCTAATTACTTTGTGCACGTTCGTCAGATCGAGACGAAACTTAAGCCAACAGGACCGTATCATTTTTTTGGTCCTGTATGCCAAGTTTGGTCCCATTCTGAGACAGTTGATCGAATCGCCGTTTTGCGGGCCCCATGGTCCGACTCAACGGGTGATTTTGTACACGGCCCGCCGGAATCCAACTTTGGACATATGGTTGGGTTCGTATCGAAAAATCGGATCTGTTGACGTATAGTTTGATGACTTTAGAGACCATAGACTCTGGCACGCTTTTCGGTGTAAAGCGGGTCCAACGGCGAATACCGTTTTGACCCGAAATTACCGTTTTGCCCCTGTGTCCAGAATTGGACTTAAGGACAGGAAATTCTAACTAATTTGACTATTTTAAAAATAATGGTAATATATATTTCAGCATCTGGAGACTGTTGTACGAGTTTGACTGTTGTGGCTCACTGAGTAGTATAGTATTGTCGATTTCACCAACAAAGGACCACAGGCAAGTACACTTTCTGATTGCTTTTTGATTCATAGTAGTCTATATATTTCATGTTTATACATATGTCTTGCTGCTTGTTGACACGCTCGTTACACGGAGTAGTCGAAAGGGGAAATATCTTAGTAGACATGTAGACTACCCAGAACTATTCCCCGTGTCTTTCGTGGAGAATAGCAGCTGCACACGACACGTGCAGGGCGCCGGATTTACCCCCTAGCCGTTCACATGTCGAAACAGATATTTCAAATCACATAGATAGTTGTAGTTTATTTGTTTTCCTTATCTTCTCCACCACCTGTCATGTCATCAGTACTTTCTAGTTTTCATCTCTCATATGTTATTTTTATGTCTTGTTAATTCTATTGTGTTCTCGCATTATCGTCGGTTTGTGTGTTTGTTCCATTCCTGACTGGAAACCAATATTTTTTAGGTTAGTTGTGGCTTCACTTAGCATTGGAAGATACGGGTGTACTTGCAGACAGAAACTTAGAAATTAGATAGAAGTGGTATCATTTTCATTAATTGTAAAACTTTGTATTTTCTTTAATTATAATTGTTGTAAATGTTTTAATAAACTTAGAAATGTGAATGAGTAATAAATATTATTCTTTTGTGATTTTGAGCGTATTGGCCGTGACAGCGTTCTACCGTCGACTCTGCGGCGTAGGCTGGCTTGGACACGTCTCGTATCCGAAAAGCGGGTGCGGGTTGTGACAAATTTTTGTGGTGGCCCATGCAGGTCCGTTTTTGCAAAGGATTGCGAACTCGTGATAGTACTTAAGTTGATCGTACTATTGCGAGCCTGCGACTAGGAAATGCTCATTCACAACTAGGAGTAAATCAATTTTTAAGGAAATGGTTAGGACTAGGAGTCCCTAATTTAAATTGACATTTGGGTAGTTAGGGTTGCTGCATAGGTCTCACTAGATGACTTTCATAGAAGGATGCACTATCGCATTTTGATTCGACGATATTTCTAAGGAAGGTAGATTCGTAACCCTCTTTCCGAAATTTTGAGAATATCATTTTATTTACTTATTTGAATTAAATATAATTTTTAGAATTTTAGAAATATTTAATTTAATTAATTATTATTATGGAATATCTTAGTCATGGTTAAATTTTGGAATGCCAAATGACTAGAAATAATGGCACGGATAGTGCAGTGGCGTGCTTTGACTAGTGTTCTAGCCATAGTAGAGAAGGACGAGTCATAGGTGTGCACTAACTAGGAAAACCAGGCCAAATCGTGACATAACCCTAGGAATAAATTAATTATTTATTATTAAGATTATTGACTTTTAGAAGACCCGGTTGTTCCAAACTAGCCCGAATCCCACCCAAGTCCTGATGGTCACGTAGTGCGACCAACGTCGTCCGTGTAGATATATAGAAGTGTATATATATTTTGGGTAGTCCATTTCTAATATTGGAAATAATCTCTATAAATTATATATTGAATAAAATATATGTATTATTGCTATTTAAATTTATATTTTACTTGAAAATAGGATAACCTTCTCTTAGAATGACATTTTGGAATTTTGGAGATTTACTTAGGCTATACATATATACTGGTGTATGGATATATTCATAATAGGTAGACATAGTACCCTATACGTATTTTTCCCTCGATCTTGAATATTAGAGAAATATAAATTTAAGTTTATATTCCTTTGCCTTCGGTCATTTCTCCCTAATCGTGATTATTTGTACAACCTTATCTTATGCCTTTTCTGAACACCCGCCATATCATAAGTTCGTATCACTTATATTCCTTTCCTTGGACCTAAGAAATTATTTTTAAAATAACTTCTCCCTCAATTGTCTATTAATTTTGAATTAAGTTTATTTTTTTTGGATTTAAAAGTTTTCCTCTCAACGTTGAATATTGAATATCCGTGAAGTAAGGGTTATAAGATTTTTACTTATTTTGCCTTCGATCATGTCCTTCCTAATCAATCGTTTAAATTTTCAAAAACTGATATCTCCCCTTCAAGGATGGATACGTACATTTTCCTATAATGATCAATTTGTTCGAATTTCTAGCTTTCTCTATCATGGGCAATTTGTTTAGGATTTTTGAACCTCCGTTGAGACTTTAAGGATGTAGTTAACTTGAAAGGATGATCGGTGACTTATGATGGCAGACAGCCGCGCACTGTCACCACTTATTTGACTTATGGAGACTGTGGGTTCACTGCAGCCAGCAGCGCACTGGCGAGGCATGATCCCTAAGTTGAAGTAATCTCGAGTAAGTATAAGTTATCGAATGTTGTCAAAGCTATATCTTAGTTGTCCTATCTTCGTCTTTAAGATGTTATGTCCAGATTGGATAGAGTTGATAAAGTATTTGTTACCTTATCCTTGCTTGAGTTGTGGAACCAAGGGTTTAATGCAGCTAGCTGTACACTGGCGAGACATAAATTCTCGATAAAATGACTCGATTATGTTTACGAGTTTTAAATATCATAGAGACTACGTCTTATTGGCATATAACTATTAAGTTTTCAAATTGATTTGTGCTTATTCCTGGTCACAATCTTCTCAATAAACCGGTAACTCTCCCTTCCTTTCTTATCGTTCTATTTTTTTCAGATTGTCATCCTTTAATATACTTTCGACTGGATTTCTAAACCTATCCAGATTTTGATTCTAAACTCATGCCTAGCTAATTGTGGATAAATATTTTAAACATTTTTGGATTGGATCATCCTTGAACACTTTCGACCATAACTAGACTCCTTTTATTATATTTCGATCGAGTCAATTCGTATCATTTCCTAGGTTTGATTCTATGAGCATGCTTACACAATCGTTCGTGTTAAAACGATTTCGATTGGGTCATCCTTAAATACTTTTTGATCACGACCAAACTATTCGATTCTATTTCGATCGTGCCAAATCGTCTGTCATCCTAGAATTCAATTCCATGATCGTGCCTAAATAATTTTGTTCAACTACTTGTTCGTACCAAGATGATTTCAATTTTGATCGATCTTAAACCATTTTATCGAGACTAAATCATAGCTAAGGTTATACTTTCATTCCAACTATGATCATGACTATTTAGATCATGATCATGCTCGTGCCAGCTTCCTATTTTTATCCTGCTTGGATGACTTGCACGATTAGCCTTGATCGTGACTGCATCTTAAATATGACTAAAATCTTATTTAGTTTTTATTGAGAACTTTGGTCATTCCTTAAAAAGCTAGTAATGACTCAACCATGCTAACCATAGATTGGTCGTGACCAACCGTTTCAACCTTGACCGATCTAAAAAATATATTTGGTTGTCAATTAGACCATTTGATCGAATACAGGTCGTACCAAATCACACTCTCCTTTTGTTTAGTATCTTTGTCATTTTTACGCGTGCGACTAATTAGATCATGAATCATATCACTTCCTTGATTATACCATTCGTCGTTTATTCATATCAATTAAAAATTTGGGTTCCTTGATTATTTTTCATAGTCGTGCCTAATCGTGCTCTTTGAAATTTTGGAGACGAAATATTTTTAAGGTGGGTAGAATTGTAAACCCACATCCCTACTTTCAAAAGTTTTATTTTGTTTTATTTTAATAAATTTTGGTTAGAAAATAGATTTTATTTGTAACCACTATAGAACATATTTGGATGACAATAGAATTTTTGTCAAGCCATTTTTGATTTAGAATTTATAAAATATCGTTTAAATTCTTTGCTAATATTAATTATCAACTAAATTTATTTTGTTACATTATAGTTAGTTTGATTCAGTCTTGGACCAACAAAGATAAGTATTGTTTAAATAATATATACCATATTTTCCAAGTCATTTGATAAACATATTATTCATTTAAATTATTATTATATTATATTATATTAGATTCGATCAAATGCATTTTTAATATTTTGCATTATTTTTTAAAATCATTATGGATTGATTTTGATTTGATAAATCATATTTATTTGAATCTTAGAAAGGTTGATCATTCTAGTCCTTAAATTCGAGGACAAATCATTCTAAGGTAGGTAGGTCGTAAGCCCATTTTTTGCTTCTTACATTCTCCATTTAGTTTATTTTAGTTTAATTATTTTTAAATCGGGAAGTAATTTTATTATATTTTATTTTAGATATTTTGAAAAAAAGGGTGAGGAGAGATTTGCAAAACTCTAAAGAGATTTTTATTCTTGATTATTGGAATTACTATTTAAGAGTTATATTAAATTCAAATTACTACTATATATTTAAAAGAGTATTGTATTTGTGAAAAATATACAGCTATAAGTATCTGAATTGTTCTTAATAATAGTTGGACAATTGATTTTATTACAAGGATTTTTAAAGTAAAATGTTATTTTAGACAATATTTTATGAACGATTTGGGGCGTAATTGGGTCAAATCCCTAGATCCCTTTGTAGAAGCATGGAATTTCTGGCACATCTACTATGCGCCCTAAAACAAACAGCGTCGAGAGCTCAATACATCAGAAAATAGCAAGGGTCAACACAAAAAGAGGCTCTTGACTAA
>JANAVB010028820.1:3353014-3467194 GCA_029216955.1 Iris pallida | reverse complement strand
GGTTGGGTTCGTATCGAAAAATTGGATCTGTTGACATTAGTTTGACAACTTTAGAGACCATAGACTCTGGCACGCTTTTCGGTACAAAGGGGTCCAACAGCGGACACCATTTGACCCAAAATTACCGTTTTACCTGTGTCCAGAATTGGACTTAAGGACAGGCAATTCTAGCATATACTATTCTAAAATTATTGGTAATGTTATTTTAGCATCTGGAGACTGTTGTACCAGTTTGATGTGTGGTCACAGTAGTAGTAAGTATTGTCGATTCACCAGCAAAGGATCACAGGCAAGTACACTTTCTGATTGCTTTTTGATTCATAGTAGTCTATATATTTCATGTTTATATATGTCTTGCTGCTTTGGAACGCTCGTCACACGGAGTAGTCGGAAGGAGAAATATCTTAGTAGACATGAGGACTAACCCAGAACTATCCCCGTGTCTTTCGTGGAGATAGCAGCTGCACACGACACGTGCAGGGTGCCGAATTTACCCTAGCCGTTCACATGTCGAAATAGATATTTCAAATCACATAGATAGTTGTAGTTTATTGTTTTTTTGTCTTCTCCACCACCTGCCATGTCATCAGTACTTTCTAGTTTTCATCTTCATATTATTTTCATGTCTTGTTAATTCTATTGTGTTCTCGCATTGTCGTCGGTTGTGTGCTTGTTCCATTCTGACTGGAAACCAACATTTTTTAGGTTAGCTGCGGCTTCACTTAGCTTTGGGAGATACGGTTGTACTTGATGACAGAAACCTAGAAATTAGATAGAAGTGGTATCGTTTCATTCATTATAAAACTTTGTATTTCTTTAAATATAAATATTGTAAATGTTGTAATAAACTTAGAAATGTGAACGAGCAATTAAATGTTATTCTTTTATGATTTGAGCATATTGGCCGTGACAGCATTCTTGGCCGTGACAGCATTCTACCGCCGACTCTGCGGCGTTAGGCTGGCTTGGACACGTCTCGTATCCGAAAAGGGGTGCGGGTCGTGCAAGTCTCTGGAGGGGTATTTTCATATTCTAGAATCATTTATCCATCTATACCAATTCTCAAGGTCAATCTTTCCAATGCAACTCTTACAACATGACGTCGCCTACCCGCTAGGCCATTTCTCAAGGAAAGTCAATGTCAGGATTGGAATCATAGTTTCCCAACAATAATGCCAATACAGACCCCCATCCTAGGGTCAAACCAAGGTTGATCGTACATGATTTTCTACCAAGCTCGCATCACTCAGATTCTAAACATTAAGTATATATACTCCTATTCGTACTTGCAACACTTAGTCCAAGGGGTACGAGTCATTTATTAAAGCCATCTTACACTGGTCATGTCCAACCATTTTCTCGGACATATCAATATCGTTCATCCAACAAGCAGCTTGCATAGTCTATCTTTTCAAACAAATTTGACATAATCCATCTATCATTCCTCAAGTCAAGCGCGCTACGACACGACTTTTCGCTAAACCATAATTCATATTCATATCTTAAGTCATTATCCAATTCCATACTCGACAAGGTTGCCTGACTTTAACAATATGGTCATGCCCCAATATCACGCGAGTCTGATTATCTACGGTCGGCATGAAATCACCATGCAACGCTCCCGCGGAATAATCGTTCTCATCGGAGCCTCTTGTTTTGAGTCTAAACTAATTCATTCTCGATACGGAGATGGATGTCCTCAATCCTCAAGTTTACTAAATCATCAATCACAAATTAATCAATCCTCGAATCACCTTCGCCTCAAACCACAAATCGAGAAGAAATCTAAATTGTCACATCTTGATTTCCCGAGTTTGATCGTTCCCGCGATAATAATCACCATATCTGCGCTCACGCAGAACGATCGTCCCCAAATCCGACGTAACGCATGGCGAGGCTGGAGTTACGCTCGCACAAGACAAGAACATCGATATTATGGTTATCGGCGTAACCATCAAGACACGATCATTTTATCCAAACATTTATTTTCTCAATATCCCAAGCATAGTATCCATCAGAACAATACCATCTTGCACGATCATCATTTCCCGATTCAGAGTACCTCCGAGTTATCACATAATCGATCTTTGATACGCCTCAATACCATCGATGATATGCATAACCTGACGATCTTCATTTACGACGAATTCTGAGTCGTGCGACTAATGCTATTACCCAAACTGGATAGTTTCCTCAATATTCAAGATCATATTCGATCGTTATCCTTCGAACTAGTTACATGTTCAATTCGTCCAACACAAAATCACGTACGCACATCCGACTAACTTAAGTCATCGAGCAACATATATTCCAAATCCTTATAGTCATTTTTGTAACTTCAAAATCACTTTCATGCACGCTATCATCCAATCATGTAAACTTTTCGCATACGATTCATATCGTTTTCCTCGATTCAATCTATCTTTTTCCTTATCATTTATATTTTGCGCTCAATGGAAATTCCAATCCCGTGTATGTTAATTCTAATTTCGTTCGAATCAACTCATCAAAATCGTCAAAATCACAACTTTACTCAATGATACTCAATCTATGGCTTTGCATGTATGTGATGCTTGCTGATAGACTCATTGGCACCATGTATCCTCAATCATTCGATATCCCCGAAGCTATCCCATACACTACTCAGGGATGTAGTCATTCAATAAATCCTTAAAACAAGTTTCGAATCATACTTTAGATTTTCATTCGAGTCCAAGCACGCTCATCTATATCACATCGACGATAACATCATCTGATGGCACCCATATCGATAGTCATCCCATATACTCAATCAAATCTAACTCATTGTCGCCCGACATAATTTGAATCCCGCACTCGACTTTGCTAAGGTTTACATGATTCCTGGTGTATATGCACAGCCCAACTTAGCCAACCGTTCTTTACTTGAACTTTTGTTCAACCAAATTTCTTTTGTGTAATTTTGCAAAATATTTAGACTTATTGTATGGACATTACCGTGGGACATTAGAGAGAGCACATCAATGATATCAATTTGCAGAAGCAACACTTCAGAGTTTGCGAAAACATCCGAGTTAAAATTTTAATCGAAGGTCCAAGGACATAAAGTCATGCTCTGATACCATTATGTCACGCTCTGCTCCCGTAGGAGCGATTGTCCTCGCTAAGGCATGATCCCGTGTGAGCCTAGATTGTGCTCACGCAAGGCAGGTCCATAACGGCCGATTCAGGCTAAGCGACTGTAGAAGCATGGAAAAGTATAGGAATTTCTATGCGGCCCGAAATCAACAAGAAACTTCATGCGGCTCAAAACCTGGGGAGTTTCATGCAGCTCAAAATCCCTGAGAGCTTCATGCGGCTCAAAATCCCTGGGAGCTTCATGCGGCTCAGAAAGCTTCATGTGGCCTTATGCGGTTTGAAATCAGCCTAAACAGCTGGCCATAATTACTCTGACATAAAGGCGACAGCTCTGACAGTGATGATGGCTCTGACATAAAGACAAGACATGACATGCTCCTAAAAAGACGAGAAAATCATCATGATATCTGGCACAGTTCACAAATTCCAAAAAAGATTCTTTATGCGGATCGCCTATGCGACCCTCATGCGGCTCAGTCATGAGATAACTCTCATGCAGTTCGAGCATGGATCAACTCTCATGCGGCTCGAGCATGGATCATCTCTCATGCAGCTCGGTTATGAGACATCCTTCATGCGGCTCGGTTATGAGAAGTCCTTCATGTGGCTCGGTCATGAGACGTCTTTCATGCGGCTCGGTCATGAGATGTCCTTCATGCGGCTCGATCATGAGACACTCTTTATACGGCTCGGCTAGGGGACAGTTCTTCATGCGGCTCAGCCAGGATGCATCATTCATGCGGCTCGCCACAGAGTAGCAGTTGAGACGCGTGGTAGAAATTAACCAAGTCTTAACAGTTCGGATTTAGTACAACAAACAGATCATGATCAATCTTAACCAATCCCCAGCTGCCCACTTCTCGAGGCATAGTTACAAGGATGTGGCCCAAAATTAGCCACGTGGTTATACACCCCATTACTCATGAATTCCTATAAATAGCAAGATGTTATTCCCTTGCATACACAGATACACACAGAGAGATATACACACACCCGGGCAGAGAGAGAGCATTTCTTCACCGGAGCCAAGGTTGCATTTGATCGTCCAAAGAGTAAGGCAGAGTTGATAGCACTTTCCCGAGCCTCTACCGTCATCCTCCAGAATCTAAACTAAACAATTTTACTTAGATTGCTTTTCCTATGTTTTGTTTCTAGGCTCTCTTTTGTACAAGCGAGTTTGTAATTGTGAGTCAAAGTTCAGTCCTCCTATAAAACTGTTCTGTTCTATGACAATCAATGGCAAACACGATGGCGACTCTGCTGGAGACTAACTTCTCCACTGCTGAAAAGTTGGTGACACAATCGGACGCAGCCAAACTTGGCTCCACGCAACAGATGCTGGTTGTTCGCTTCGACCAGCAAGCATTTGAAGAGATGCTCTCCGAGGGGAGCGCTAGCCCCATCCAGAAGCGAGCTAGCCCAAAGAAGGCCCGCAGGGCGTGGAGGCCCAAAACCGTTGCCCCTCCCCAAGCTCTGGAAGAAGTGTTCTCTGCTGTCCAAGACGGCGGAGAAGACTCACATGCGGCCCCACTTCAGGCCGCAGAGGACCCTGCTGTCCCCAAGTCCGGTAAAGGAAAACACTACGATGCTGGACTTGCGGGAGCAAATAGAAACTCTATGCGGTCCAGGAAGAAGGCACATAAGGGTGCCAGCCGCATATAGAAGGCTCATACGGCCACCAATCCCAGCCGCATGCAGAAGGCTCATGCGGTCACCAATCCCAGCCGCAAACAGAAGACTCATGCGGCCACCAATCCCAGCCGCATGCAAAATGCCTATGCGGCATCCAACCCCAGCCGCCGGCCATCTGCCCTATGCGGCTCGGGTTCAGTCTTCGACCGCCTCTCATGCGGTCATGACATCAGAAACTCTAATAAGAATGTGCCAGATTCTATGCGACACAGTTTGGACTCTTCCTAGTATGCACCCTCGGGTGTTAGAACGAAGAAGTCTAGGACAGCGTGGGCTCGTCGAGCTCAGTCAGCTGTCCCAACCTCTGACCATCAGAGAGTCCCGCTAACTGTTATGCGGGCCTCTGATGGAAAGTTGTACAGAACCACGCGTGTCCAGCCCCCGGCGGCAAACGGACAGGGTGGTTCCCAAGAGTCTCTCAATAATGATCGAGGGCAAGTGCTTTTACTAGCCTCGCATCAGGGAACAAACATGATACCAACGCACTCGTACGCTCGGGATTCACGGACCCACAAAACGAGTGTAAAGGTTGATCGAGATGTACTTTAGTCGCGAGATGTGATTCTTCACAAGCGCAAGGAAAGAGAAGAAACCTTGGTGTACAAAGAATCCTTCCATGGACATCACTGCACTCAAGTCATTGTCAACTGCTGCTGCAACAAGACAACAGTACAAGAGGACCGACAGTCCGTCTTCCAACGACTGCAACAGCCAGGACCGGTCCTACAACAAAGCTCGAAAGACGAGGCGCTTCCTTTCGTCTTCTGTAACTCTGCCCGAAAGGTCCCTATCGGCAAAGGAGGGAAGAAAATAAATACCATCAGCTCGATGATCTCAACCAGTGCCGTCAAGAAACTCTCATCTAAGCGGTTGTCCACAGCCGTCACAGGAGGGGTTTATCAAGGTACCCGCTCAAAGACGAAATTTTCAACACTTGGAGATTCGTCATCTACATCCCTGGGGGTAGTTGAAGCTGGGGGTAGTACTCCTTGGAACATTCACAACAATCTGGTGTTTTAAGAAGATGAACCAGGGAAAACAATCCCCCCAACAGACTTCCTGAAAACGTCCACAAGAGCCAAGACGAGGCAACCTCCTATGCAGGGGGTAGCACTTCCTCTGAGTCCGAACCAGAGGAGAATATTCCCACATACCCCGACGACTTCTCTATGCGAGGGTATGATTCGGAGGGCACGTCTTCTACGGTTTCTTCCACTTCTCCTCATGTGAGAACGACATTCATGACTGAGAATGATCAAGACGGTCCCAGTGATCGGCAGCACCTCGACACTCTTGAGGTCATACTTCAAACCTTGGTTAAGTCAGTGGACGAGATCAAGGCGGCCCTACCGGCTCTCCAAGGAAGGACACCTAGCCAAACAAGCTTGGGTCCCGCTGTCAATGCGGATTCAAACACAACCGTGCCAACCCCGGGCGACAATCCACCCGGAATGTCGGCTCCCACTGCTATAAAAGAGGCTAGGGAGGCGAGAAGAGAAGTCCAGGAGCTCCGTGCAAAGTTCCACACCCGAGAAACCTCTCAGGACCTCAGGATACGATAGTCGTATCCCGCTGCATGGAGAGATGTCCCCTTCCCTCTACGATACAAACCATTCAACATCAATCCATATGATGAGAAGACCTCTGTGAGTCGGTATATGGCCTACTTCGAGGTCACAACAAACCATCTACCGCATGACGACGCCATCCTCACGCGATTGTTCATCGGGGCGTTAGAAGGGGTCACGTTCGACTGGTACCGCAACTTGCCGGATAACTGCATCCATTCATTTGTCGGCTTTAAACATATGTTCCTGGAAAGGTTCTACGAGGTGAGACAAGATGTGACAATGTCAACCCTCATGGACGTTGTCCAAGAAGAAAAAGAGCTGACGAGGAACTACATTGAGCGGTTTCGCCAAACCACGATGAAATTGCCCTCTGGTAACCCGAACCACGATGAAATTGCCCTCCCCACAATCAGCTTCTGGATGGGCGAAAGTCAATTTAAGGACTGGAAGACCATCATCATCAGCGCCACTAGCACAGAAGCAAATTTGAAGAAGGCTCGTCAACTGGAAT
Source organism: Iris pallida (assembly GCA_029216955.1). Lineage (NCBI taxonomy): Eukaryota > Viridiplantae > Streptophyta > Magnoliopsida > Asparagales > Iridaceae > Iris > Iris pallida. The sequence continues at coordinate 3,460,303 of JANAVB010028820.1, read as the reverse complement.
TACATATCTTGGATGGAGAGGATAAGGGCAAACGCCCTAATGCCAACAACAACAACGGCAGTAGTTCCTCTAACAACCGAGACACCAAAAGCAAGCAGGCTATGGTTGCCGATACAGCCCAGAAGCCTGAACCAAAGCAGGTAGAGAAGCAGAGGCCTCAGGTGACTTACTCCTTCGAGGATAGCCATGTTAAGCCCATCTTTAATATTCTCTTGCAAGGAGATAGAATTCAGCTCCCTCCACCGAGACGTGAACCTCGACCTGCAGAGACGGAGAACCTGAAGTGCTGTCACTTCCACCATTACGTCCACCATGCTACTCAAGACTGATTCCAATTGAAGCGGTACATCCAGAACCTCATCGATTCCAAGGCCCTTGCTATTGATTTCGAAGAGGTAACCGTGGCTGCCAATATGGTGTCAGTCCAATTCGGCAGCTTCCCTCCAACGAAGACTCAAGATGGTGTAGTGCCCATCCCCCGGGCAATAATGGAGGTCTCTAATCTTCCACCTCCCCGAGACCAGACGACTGGACTGGTGCCCCTCACCACGTCAAGAGGACAGGTCATATGGATCCACCCGGACTTGGTGCCTGAAGTAACTCAGTCAGCATCATCCCCTATCGACAAGAAGAAGGGCGGGAAGACTAAGTCCTGCCACACAATCTCAGCCGGTATTGAAGAAGCAACAGCTGTCGTTACCCGGTTCGGTGCACAATCTCAACCCATATCGACTAACTCGGCTGAAGAACGTCAGTCGGCCACTGCTGATTCCCCAGGACCTTCTAAACCTCCGTCGGCCGACAAGCCTAAGCCAAAGGAGACCCGCTTCGACAAGCCCCTCCGTAAAGACATACCTCAGGGGCTGGAGAGGCCCTACAATTTTGAAATCCTAGCACAATTGGCCAATACACCAGCCAAATTGTCATTATATGAGCTCTTGAGACTCTCCAAGGATGTTCGCGTCGCACTGAGCGAAGCACTCCAGAATGCTGACGCATACTTGGCTCAGGTCAAGCTTACAGGAAAGAGCTCACCAGCAGATTTCCAGGACAGCGCTTGTACAGGTGCAATGCCCAATATCGTGTTCACTCCACAGGATATGCTTATCAAGACCAACCTGCACGATCGCCCTCTGTATTACACTGGATACGTCGACGACATCAAGGTGGATCGGATGCACATTGATCCCGGTTCTTCAATAAGCATCATTCTGAAGAGCTTGCTTCACCTCCTGCGCATTCCTATGCATCGGCTGACACCTACCAGTACCACCATCAGCGATTTCAATTCCGGGAGAAGCTACCCCATTGGAAAGATTCGCCTGAAATGCCAAATTGGCGACCTTCAGTCGGAAGTTACTTGCTATGTCATAGACGTAGATACGTCCTACAACATTCTCCTGGGGCGTCCATGGATACACGATTATATGATTGTGCCCTCCACATTGCACCAGTGCTCCAAATATGTCGACAAGCATGGATTCGTAAAAATGGAATTCGCCGACATCGATCCCTTCCAAGGGGTCGAATCCTACTATTCAGATTCCTGCTTGTACGAGAAATCAAAAAGGCACCTAATCAAAGAGGATGCTCAAGAGCATACAGAGGCTACAATGGGATCAGAAGAACCTCTGAATATCCATCTCCAACCTTGCAAATCGGGCAGAACTGCACCTCTTATAGCCACTTTGCATAAAGAAGCAACTAGTCTACCGGTGCTCACTGCACAAAAGGAGCAGATGGTTATCTGACTCCCAAGGTCTAGCCAGGGGCCAAGACCCACTGTGGAGCCCATGACAATCAGGCTGCCAAGAGCCGGCCAACAACAATCAGAGGAGATCAATCCTTCTGTTAAGCCGATGGTCATTCGTCTCCCCAGGACAAATCGACAGCCAAGCGCTAAGCCAGGGACCGCTAGTGAGCCAACCACTCTACGTCCAGCTCCAAGCGCTAAGCCAGGGACCTCTAGTGCGCCAACGACCCCACGTTCAACACCACCAGTGGGACCTTTGACGATCAAGCTGCCCAGGTCATCCTCCCAATCTTTATTAATACAGGGGTAGATGAAGAGGAGTTAGAGCTAGCCAGATATGTGACTGCACACACTGATATTCCTTCTGCTGATGATGTAATACCACCAGAAAAGATACCTTATTTTATCAATAAAGGGCTATCTTTGAACTACCTCGAGCTTAATAAGCTTCGTATAATGTATGCTATGGAATATGGTATGGACATCAACTTACACACACAAGTGACGAATATCTATACCACGAACCAACTTACCCCCGTGGAAGGCGCTTGCTTCATAGTCGAGGGAGAAGATCATCCAATCATCTTCGGCCGAAAGAATGGTCAACAGTCCTTCAGGCTAGAGGAAGTCGATCTCGAACCCGACACCGGAAGACTGCCTCTTTATCTGTATAGCTTTCGATCCAAGTACCTCATACAAAAATAGGGGTATGATATAGAGACTACACCAGGCTTGAACTACGGCACCGGCCGGCGATTACCTTTGCAATTGCCAGTCCCGGCTGGAAAACTACGAGATTATTACAGTAAGACCAGGCGTGGTCTAGGCTATGTTACACCAGCAACAACTCCGAAAAGCTCGGATGAGGAATGCGAATGGCATTCACATTCGACTGGATCATCCACTTCCGATTCGGATGTCAGTATCGGAGACGTATTCAGGCAAGCTTGGTCTATCAACATGGCATTTGCTGACGTCTACAAAGAAGACGAAGACGTACCCGAACTTCTCAAGTTAGAGACTTGGGTCCAACAGCTAGATGCACAATGGGAGAAGCGTTTCGAACAAAGAGATCCCCCTACCAAAGATGAGGTTATGCAAGTTGACCTCGGCGATAAATCCTCTCCAAAGCCAATCTTTGTTAGCAAAAGTCTGACAGATTAAGAGCGGGAGTCGCTATTGCAACTCGTCAGAGAGTATATTGACGTGTTTGCCTGGAGCTATAAAGACATGTCAGGGCTAAACCCCGAGATTGTACTCCATAAGCTCAATATTCATCCGGACGCGAAGTCGGTCAAGCAACAGCAACAACGGTTCCGCCCAGACATCATGATTTCTATCGAAGCTGAGTCAACAAACTAATAGCCAGCGGTTTCATCCGTGAGGAACAACATCCAGACTGGGTCGCCAATATAGTACCAGTCCTAAAGAAGAATGGAAAGATCCGAATTTGCATCGACTTTCGGAATCTGAACGAAGCATGTCCTAAAGACGAGTTCTCTCTTCCTATTACGGACATAATGATTGACAACACATGTGGCTTTTGTCACGACCCGTACCCTCTTTTTCGGATACGAGACGTGTCCAAGCCAGCCTACGCCGCAGAGTCGGCGGTAGAACGCTGTCAAGCCCGCAAGAAATAAATGCTCAAAATCATAAAATAAAATATTTGCTGCTCATTCACATTTCTAAGTTTATTACAACATTTACAGGATTTATATTTAAAGGAAAATACAAAGTTCTCACAATTAATGAAAATGACAACTAGTTCCACTATCTAGGTCGGCCTCAGCATACCCATGTCTTTCCAGTGCTAAGAGTGATCGCGGCTAAACCTGAAAAATGTTGGTTTCCAGTCAGGAATAGAACAAGTACACAAACCGACGGCAATGCAAAAATACAATAGAATTATCAAGACGTGAAAATAACATATGAGAGATAAAAACTGGAAAGTACTGATGACATGGCACGGTAGAGAAGAAAAGGAAAAAATAAATAAAAGACATCTACCTATATGGTGTGAAATATCATTTTCAACATGTGAACGGCTAGGAGGTAAATACGACACACTGCACGTGTCATGTGCAGCTGCTATCATTCACGAAAGACACGGGAGATAGTTCTGGGTAGTCCACATGTCTACTAAGATATTTTCCCTCCCGACTACTCCGTGTGACGAGCGTGTCAACAAGCAGTAAGATATATGTATATACATGAAATGAAAAGACTACTATGAATCGAAAGCAATCAGAAAGTGCACTTGCCTGAGGTCCTTAGCTGGTGAAACAACCATCTTGTTGGGTCTAACAGAGTCCGGTTAGCCTATGATAGACATGCAGAAGCCCAAGGTCACAAGTAATTACGGATACAATTAGTCACGATTTAGGATTTATGATTAAAGAGAAATTTATAAGTAATATATGCATCTATTTTGAAAAATAGTTATAATATTTTAGAAACTATATTGTATTAGGCAATTATTTCTAGATAGCTATTAGAAGATAGAAAATACGTTTTTAGGTCAAGCTATAATTTAGAAAATATGACTTATATTTATAAATCCTTAAAATTATATACGCATAATTAAAATCAAGAAACATATGTACTTAGATTAAAAATAATAAACATTTTAGAAAATATGTATAAATCAAAAACAATATATTTGTTATAAAACTAATTAATATTGATGGCCAAAAATCCAATTTGAAAATCAGTGTCGGGCTCAAGCCTAAAACCATCTATTTTTGTTACTAAATAATTTTGGAAAAAATAGTATAGGTATATTTTGTTAAAACAATAATAATAATATAATAATACTAATATCAAAATCTACTCATGATTCCAAAATATACATCATCTTTAATTAATAATACTAATAATAATAAAACATAATAATTTTAACCAAACATTCAATTATTATATATATGCCATAAAATATTGATAACCCAAAGTATACATTAACAGTAATAAAGCAACTAAATCTTTCTTTCCTCGATTTGTACAATGTCCTAATATAATAATAATGGTAATAAACATACCATTAACTCACTTTCCCCCACTTTTCACTATTTAGGATCGTCTACTATAATATAACAATAATTAAAATAACTATAAGTTATAGATCTAGAACCGACTTTAGAATAAAAATTGGAAAAGGGAAGGAAAGAGAGAGACATGTACGAGAGAGAGGAAGGACCTGGGGTCGGATCCGTGTGCGCCGGGCTCGTCTCGGACACCTGGAGACGTGCGGGCATGTCACAGCGGCAGTATTTTATAGGGCTCGCTAGCCATGGGCGACGGGATCGCCGGCTCGACTCACCGGCGATAATGGATTCCGGCTGGAGTCCTGCAGCGAGATGGCGCGGGTTCCTCGGCGGAGCATTAGTCAGCTTTGCCGGCATGGGAAGGCAGCGCATTCTGCGCTTGGGGTTGGCTGGCTCGGTGCATGGAGGAGAGTCGCACCCGGCAGGAGGAGTGGGCGTTCGCTGATGCAGGGTCGGACCTCCGGTCCATCGCACCGGCCATGATCCAGGCCGGGTGCAGAGTGGCGGTCAGGACCGTCTCGTCGGGGAGCGGGTTCTCTACGACCGCGTCTTCGGAGGATCCGACCCGATAAGCGAGTCATGCTTCGTCGGCATCGCCGGAGCCGCGGCGGCCGACGTCCTCGACTTCGCCGAGACGGTGGCGGGGTCAAAAACCTCGCCGAAAAAGCTGTTCCGAATCCTGGACATGTACGTGTCCCTATCGGGCATGGTGACGGATCACGAATCCATTTTCTCCTCCGAATCAACATCGTTCGTCCGATCTAAAGTGCGGTTCTCCCGGCTGAAGCTCGCAGAGTCGGCAAGGTTGACGATGTCGGAGTTCGAGTTGGCGATCAGGAGGGACGGTGTCACGACCCGCACCCGCTTTTCGGATACGAAGCGTGTCCAAGCCCAGCCTACGCCGCAGTGTCGGCGGTAGTACGCTGTCTATACACAAGTCACGGCAATCTAGAATCACATGGTAAACTATATCTCATCCACAGAATAATCGAATCAACCAAGATTAATGAAATACCAAAGAAACTGAATAATATGACTGAATATATATATATATATATATATATATATATATATATATATATATATATATATATATATATCCAAGATTTCAATATCACGTCCGGTGGACACAAATCCACTACCAATAGACGGAAGGAGAAATAAATACATGAAATACACTAATTGAATACAACCTGCTAATCAAGACAACCCCAACTGCAAAGCTTCCGCGGTCTAGTGCTGACTCAACCGGCTCAACTGCTCCTGACTCAACTCGGCTAAACCTGAAGAGATCATCAGGTCCTCAGAGGACTAGCAAGATACATAAAAATGAGCCTTTCTAATAGTTTATTATGCATGGAGAAAAATACAGAATAACCAAGTAAAACTGAGCAATAAATAAGCACGAATCTATACACTGTCTACACGTAAATGAATTGCTGAACGAGGATGATAGAACTCATGTCAAGATGTCAACGGATGACCAGATCGAATACTCAAACCCTCGTCCCTAGTGTGGACTCGCAGGTTTAAACTACTAACCCTTGTCCCTAGTGTGGACTCGCAGGTTAGCTTCAGGATTTCAAGATACGAAGGTAAAGCAGTTCAGTTCACGACTTCTCGACTCACGATACGACTCGATCAAGGCTCAATGAATACATCCGATAAGAAACAAAGCTAATTGTAAACACGGTCTATATAGCAATGATACAAATATATAAACAGGATATGAAAGGTACATGTCAATAATATGAGAAAAACTGGATAGTAAATAAAGACAGTGCATGTAAATAAAGCTGTGTAGAAAGGGAAGGTATACTTGCCTTAGGTCCTGCGCAGCTGGCACGGTCAGAATCCGTGTCAAAGTCCAAATAACCTGTTTTGTGAGTTCACTATGTCAATACATAAATTAAAGCAAGAAAATATTCTATCTAAATGAATTTCAGTCCTTTGTTGGCTTCTATACCTAACTAATCTTATCTAGGCTAAAGTCCCATCTTTGTTTCTGAATTTCCACTAAATCCTTGGACAGTACTCTGTTTTGCAAATGCTGGTGCAGTAATGGGGTTTCTATGAACTGCTATGGTCTTCATGCTCCATCTGGGTTGATACCAACTGCAATTGGACACTTATCCTAACATCCTAGTGTAATTAGTACCAAGATGGACAATAGTGTATTAGTCCAACTTAACACAAGGTAATGACTGATACCTTACTTATCCCTGTCTGCCACATGCACATTTGGCACAACCCTCTACTATGCTACAACCTTCACATAGGCACCACCTATGTACAACCTATAAGTAACCTATATGGGACTATTTATAGGTCCATGAGGAGTTGTAACTCATTCTAGTGCTATTCCTGAAACCTGTTACTCGAGAGCAATATATATGTGTATATAGATTGATCCCTTTACATGGTACCCTGTGTATATGTATCCCTTATTCAACTGCTATTATTTCTTAATAGATGTCAACTGGTATTCAGGTACGCTTACATGTGTTTCATTCTTATAGACACTGCCTAATTACTGATACTCTATTCCACATATTTCAAATATCTGATACTAACCTAATTACTGATATACCACTCCACTAACCGAGCCATTGCACATAGTGATCTATGTCAAGTAGTCATCCCTATACAAGCTATTATTGAAACGTTTCATACTCATACCAGTTTAGAACACATATGTATATGTTTATACTAGATAACTGAAGGACAATGCCTCTCTATGCCCTGTTACCAGGTATCCCCATCCTATACCATTACCCAGGACTGAATTACACAGGACAGAATAAAAAGGACCTGATATTCTTCCTGGCCAAATTGACAAGACCAAGTAGACATGGGTGAAGGTTAAGGCACATACATGGAATTCTAAAATAATCTCTAGATTGTGAGTTGAATAAGATGGAGGGTGACTGGACACTTAAAGTTAAGAAATGATAAATACATGTATCATGTTAAGACTGAAATGCAGTCCACATGATGATTGTTACCCTACTGTACATGGCTACTCTGCTCATACAGGATATCTAGGACATCCTATCCAACTGAGCTTTAAACAGAACAATCTCAACTGTGGGCAGGACATATGATAACTGGTGCAAGGTGGAACAAAATAAAGACCTGGCAATTAACTAACAATCCCATGGAGTATATGAACATGGATATGAACAATTCCAAATACCCATTCAGAGGAGTGAAACTGTTGTCCCAAGATATGAACAGGCTGGCATTTACAAGTAATGTAGACATAATTTGCAGGGCAATCATTTACACTGGTGTTGCTTCTATCTGACACAGGGCATGTAGCTGTTATATTAGTACAACTAATATATTAGTTCAAATCAGATTACCTGGCACTAACTCTTTTATAAGGGTGGTGCCACTGTGTAGTGGACTTCTCTGGTTAGTACTAGATGGTACAGACGGCTTAGTACAAGAAAAAACCCCTCAAAACTGGATTCCCTGTGCTCTGGTGCGTAATGTTTCACTTGGTCACCTACAGTTGTTGCTACTGCTCCTAATTCCCTTCGTTCCTGTTTTCATTAAACAGCATTTAGTCTTATTAACCTGCTATTCAGATGAGCATAGCCTATCCTCCTACATCCTGAACTTGCCACAGACTCTTGTCATGTCCTGAGACCCCAACCAATAGAACCTGGGTACACTCGTATTCTCGACTGCATCCCATTGCAGGACCCTTAATGTCAGTAACAATTTGGTATATGAGGAAGGTTCACATGTCAAAATTTATTGGACACAAGGGAAAACTCTTACAACAATATTTAATGGATACAAAGGAAATTTCATATGGCAGGGTCATGTCAGTATCACATTGAATGTAAAGGAAGTTCTTATATCAATATCCTGACAGGGCTCTACAATTTGTTTGGCAACCTAACCCTGTGCATGCCTGATACTTCCCAAGTATCTATCCTCCTACATTCGAGTAGAGGCCTGTGGCTAACACCCTATGGTATCAGTCAACTTGTATTAGTCCTTCATCCTATAGCCTAATACCCATGGTATCACACATTCATTTATTTACCTAAGGTTCCCATATCAGAGCAGTGCATAGGCTCCCTGTCTTGTGTGGTACCATCACCTGGATGGGGAAATATCCAACATGGAAATGAGTGTCCCAACCCTCGTGTTCTATTTAGTTACTACCAGACCCGGTTTCTCATACAGTTCTACCTGATGTCAATGAGTTGGTACTAGCCTTGTGGCCTAAGCTGGTGATACCTAGTCTATCATTAGAGTGGTACAGCTATCTTAGTTGTCCCATATGCCTCTCCCAAGATCAATACCTATAGTTATTTCTTATACCCAGGCATAAATACACCTCTGAACCTGGTGGGTATTCTCTATAGGTTCAAACAATACTCTGATGATACAAGGATGGATACATGGTGTATGGTTCTTCCTTGATTCTTATTTCCTACAGGGGACTAGCACATATAACTAGGAGTATCAGTGGCATCCCCTGTCATAGGCTATGAATGCAGGTATCACCCTTACCCTGCTACCTTGGTTAACACAACACTTTACTTACACAGATACAACATAACCCCTGTACTATCCCAATACTCTAAACCTGACAGTGTTTTCCTCTCATGAAATAACCCAAACACCTGTGCTACCATGTATACAGAAACGAACTCAATAATCAAGAATTTTGCAATGATTGATGGGTGAGTAATTACCTGTTTGAGAATTTTGAAAACTACTACTGTTATCCCCCTTCTTCGAGCAGCCACCCTCTTTAACCAAGGTGCAAAAAGAATTAGGGTTTGGGGAAACGACTGCTAACTCCAAGTATATATATAGCTCGTTGATAAACCTGGGTTGATGGGGAGATAGGATTCGCAGGATTCCAATTGATCTGTTTGTTCGAATTCAAATTGAATTCGTATTCAAAGGTTGAGGTTTCGGTTTAAAAGGGAATTTGAATTAAGCAAATTTCATATAGGTCCCTGCCCTTTATGTTATTTCCCTTTAGGTCCTCTCATTGCATATAAAGTGTAATAAATCTATAAATCATATCAATTTGTATATGTAAGACAATGACAAAAAAATATGAGACAAATAAAAATGAATTTCAATTTCACAAATTCGAAAAATTTGGTCAAGGGGTTGACAACTCTACCCCCCTTAAACAAATTTCGTCCTCGAAATTTAAGGAGCTGCGGTCTATTAGAAAGAATAATTTAACAGTTTGCTATAGAATTATTGTGAATCTTTGCAAGTCAAAACCAAACATAATACTCCTCAATAATGCTACTACTATAATCTACTAAAAATTTCTGCCATTCGCTCCGTGCGGTGTCGCCGCCTCTTCCGTGATTATGCCAAAGGCTCGTCCTCCTTCTGCGGTCGGTGGAGTGTTCAGTGCAACGTTGTTCTTGTCTTGAGAGTCCTAAGAAAACACTTTAGCCATTGAAGAGAATTTCAAGCAGGATGCAATTCAAGGATTCAATGAAATCAAGGATTAGAGGCCAATAATGAGTCAAGACATGTGGATGAGATCCTAAGTGTCTAATCCTATTCGCAGGCTCACGACGGTACAGTGACGTAACCGAAGTTATTAACGTAGACCTGCATGGGCCACCAAAAAAACTTGTCACGACCCGTACCCGCTTTTCGGATACGAAGTGTGTCCAAGCCCAGCCTACGTCGCAGTGTCGGCGGTAGTACGTTGTCTATACACAAGTCACGGCAATCTAGAATCACATAGTAAACTATATCTCATCCACAGAATAATCGAATCAACCAAGATCAATGAAATACCAAAGAAACTGAATAATATGACTGAATATAAATATATCCAAGATTTCAATATCACGTCCGGTGGACACAAATCCACTACCAATAGACGGAAGGAAAAATAAATACATGAAATATACTAATTGAATACAACCTGCTAATCAAGACAACCCCAACTGCAAAGCTTCCGCGGTCTGGTGCAGACTCAACCGGCTCAACTACTCCTGACTCAACTCGGCTAAACCTAAAGAGATCATCAGGTCCTTAGAGGACTAGCAAGATACATAATAACGAGCCTTTCTAACAGTTTATTATGCATGGAGAAAAATACAGAATAACCAAGTAAAACTGAGCAATGAATAAGCACGAATCTATACACTGTCTACACATAAATGAACTGCTGAACGAGGATATAACTCATGTCAAGATGTCAACGGATGACCAGATCGAATACTCAAACCCTCATCCCTAGTGTGGACTCGCAGGTTTGAACTACTAACCCTTGTCCTTAAGTGTGGACTCGCAGGTTAGCTTCAGGATTTTAAGACACAGAGGTAAAGCAGTTCAATTCACGACTTCTCGACTCACGACACGACCCGATCAAGGCTCAATGAATACATCCGATAAGAAACAAAGCTAACTGTGAACACGGTCTATATAGCAATGATACAAGTATATAAATAGGATATGAAAGGTACATGTCAATAATATAAGAAAAACTGAATAGTAAATAAAGACAGTGCATATAAATAAAGCTGTATAGAAAGGCAAGGTATACTTGCCTTAGGTCCTACGCAGCTAGCACGGTCAGAATCCGTGTCAAAGTCCAAATAACCTGTTTTGTGAGTTCACTATGTCAATACATAAATTAAAGCAAGAAACTATTCTATATAAATGAATTTTAGTCCTTTGTTGGCTTCTATACCTAACTAATCTTATCTAGGCTAAAGTCCCATCTTTGTTTCTGAATTTCTACTAAATCCTTGGACAGTACTCTGTTTTGTAAATGCTGGTGCAGTAATGGGGTTTCTATGAACTGCTATGGTCTTCATGCTCCATCTGGGTTGATACCAACTGCTACTGGACAATTATCCTAACATCCTAGTGTAATTAGTACCAAGATAGACAATAGTGTATTAGTCCAACTTAACACAAGGTAATGACTGATACCTTACTTATCCCTGTCTGCCACATGCACATTTGGCACAACCCTCTACTATGCTACAACCTTCACATAGGCACCACCAATGTACAACCTATAAGTAACCTATATGGGACAATTTATAGGTCCATGAGGAGTTGTAACTCATTCTAGTGCTATTCCTGAAACCTGTTACTCGAGAGCATTATATATGTGTATATAGATTGATCCCTTTACATGGTACCCTGTGTATATGTATCCCTTATTCAACTGCTATTATTTCTTAATGGATGTCAACTGGTATTCAGGTACCCTTACATGTGTTTCATTCTTATAGACACTGCCTAATTACTGATACTCTATTCCACATATTTCAAATATCTGATACTAACCTAATTACTGATATACCACTCCACTAACCGAGCCATTGTACATAGTGATCTATGTCAAGTTGTCATCCCTGTGCAAGCTATTATTGAAACGTTTCATGCTCATACCAGTTTAGAACACATATGTATATGTTTATACTAGATAACTGAAGGACAAGGCCTCTCTATGCCCTGTTACCAGGTGTCCCCATCCTATACCATTACCTAGGACTGAATTACACAGGACAGAATAAAAATGACCTGATATTCTTCCTAGCCAAATTGACAAGACCAAGTAGACATGGGTGAAGGTTAAGGCACATACATGGAATTCTAAAATAATCTCTAGATTGTGAGTTGAATAAGATGGAGGGTGACTGGACACTTAAAGTTAAGAAATGATAAATACATGTATCATGTTAAGACTGAAATGCAGTCCATATGATGACTATTACCCTACGGTATAGGGCTACTCTGCTCATACAGGATATCTAGGACATCCTATCCAACTGAGCTTTAAACAGAACAATCTCAACTGTGGGCAGGACATATGATAACTGGTGAAAGGTTGAACAAAATGAAGACCTGGCAATTAACTAACAATCCCATGGAGTATATGAACATGGATATGAACAATTCTAAATACCCATTCAGAGGAGTGAACCTGTTGTCCCAAGATATGAACAGGCTGGCATTTACAAGTAATATAGACATGATTTACAGGGCAATCATTTACACTGGTGTTGCTTCTATCTGACACAGGACATGTAGCTGTTATATTAGTACAACTAATACATTAGTTCAAATCAGATTACCTGGCACTAACTCTTTTATAAGGGTGGTGCCACTGTGTAGTGGACTTCTCTGGCTAGTACTAGATGGTACAGATGGCTTAGTACAAGAAAAAACCCCTCAAAACTGGATTCCCTCTGCTCTGGTGCACAATGTTTCACTTGGTCACCTGCAGTTGTTGCTACTGCTCCTAATTCCCTTCTTTCCTGTTTTTATTAAACAGCACTTAGTCTTATTAACCTGTTATTCAGATGAGCATAGCCTATCCTCCTACATCCTGAACTTGCCACAGACTCTTGTCCTGTCCTGAGACCCCAACCAATAGAACCTGGGTACACTCGTATTCTCGACTGTATCCCATTGTAGGACCCTTAATGTCAGTAATAATTTGGTATATGAGGAAGGTTCACATGTCAAAATTCATTGGACACAAGGGAAAACTCTTACAACAATATTTAATGGATACAAAGGAAATTTCATGTGGCAGGGTCATGTCAGTATCACATTGAATGTAAAGGAAGTTCTTATATCAATATCCTGACAGGGCTCTACAATTTGTTTGGCAACCTAACCCTGTGCATGCCTGATACATCCCAAGTATCTATCCTCCTACATTCGAGTAGAGGCCTGTGGCTAACACCCTATGGTATCAGTCAACTTGTATAGGGGTTTAGTCCTTCATCCTATAACCTAATACCTATGGTATCACACATTCATTTATTTACCTAAGGTTCCCATATCAGAGTAGTGCATAGGCTCCCTGTCTTGTGTGGTACCATCACCTGGATGGGGAAATGTCCAACATGGAAATGAGTGTCCCAACCCTCGTGTTCTATTCAGTTACTACCAGACCCGGTTTCTCATACAGTTCTACCTGATGTCAATGAGTTGGTACTAGCCTTGTGGCCTAAGCTGGTGATACCTAGTCTATCATTAGAGTGGTACAGCTATCTTAGCTGTCCCATATGCCTCTCCCAAGATCAATACCTATAGTTATTTCTTATACCCAGGCATAAATACACCTCTGAACCTGGTGGGTATTCTCTATCGGTTCAAACAATACTCTGATGATACAAGGATGGATACATGGTGTATGGTTCTTCCTTGATTCCTATTCCCTACAGGGGACTAGCACATATAACTAGGGGTATCAGTGGCATCTCCTGTCACAGGCTATGAATGCAGGTATCACCCTTACCCCTGCTACCTTTGTTAACACAACACTTCACTTACACAGATACAACATAACCCCTGTACTATCCTAATACTCTAAACCTGACAGTGTTTTCCTCTCAAGAAATAACCCAAACACCTGTGCTACCATGTATACAGAAACGAACTCAATAATCAAGAATTTTGCAATGATTTATGGATGAGTAGTTACCTGTTTGAGAATTTCGAAAACTACTACTGTTATCCCCCTTCTTCGAGCAGCCACCCTCTTGAACCCAGGCGCAGGAAGAATTAGGGTTTGGGGAAACGACTGCTAACTCCAAGTATATATATAGATCGTTGATAAACCTGGGTTGATGGGGAGATAGGATTCGCAGGATTCCAATTGATCTGCTTGTTCGAATTCAAATTGAATTTGTATTCAAAGGCTGAGGTTTCGGTTTAAAATGGAATTTGAATTAAGCCAATTTCATATAGGTCCCTGCCCTTTATGTTATTTTCCTTTGGGTCCTCTCATTGCATATAAAGTGTAATAAATCTATAAATCATATCAATTTATATATGTAAGACAATGACAAAAAAATATGAGACAAATAAAAATGAATTTCAATTTCACAAATTCGAAAATTTTGGTCAAGGGGTTGACAGACCGGTCGAGGGCGGGCGATGTTGATGGCGGGTGTTGATGTCGACCGTTTGTCGAGGTCGTAGAGGCGTGGTTCTGTGTTGTCGGGGATAGGGACAGTGGTTGCAGGAAAGGCCGGGACGGGGGAGGAGTTGATGGTGCGGAAGATGAAGAAGTCGGGTTTTATCGATCGATTAAAATATAGATGGTCTATGGCCTTTTCCTTATATATGTATACAGGGGTTGGGTGGATATATAGGTTTTGTAGATTCCTTCTTATATCAAATATATTTAATACTGTCATATAGTTTAAATCACATAGATTC
This sequence comes from Iris pallida, assembly GCA_029216955.1. Taxonomy (NCBI): domain Eukaryota; kingdom Viridiplantae; phylum Streptophyta; class Magnoliopsida; order Asparagales; family Iridaceae; genus Iris; species Iris pallida. The sequence continues at coordinate 3,445,303 of JANAVB010028820.1, read as the reverse complement.
TGATCTAAAAATAATTACTTGGTTATCTCAATAATTTAGAATAACATTTGAATTTATCAAATAAGCTTCATCACTTGAAGTGTCTTAATATCGAGCATATTCATCACTATCCAATAATAGTTTTAATATTTTGATACAATTATATGCTGGTGCTCGATACTTTTAGGATCAAATGATGGTTAAATAAATACAAAGTAAAAGTTTTTCTCTCAAAGTAATTTAAATTACATTAGTATAAATCAAATCTTAATTCAAATAGGTAGTTATCATATAACAATATCATCCAAAAAAATTTTAATATATTTTTATTAATCAAATATTGCTTAAAATAATTTGACAAAAAATTCTTTTATCGATAAAACTATATGCCTTTCAAATAACCTTCGAAGTCAATAGTTTATGAAAGTCTAAAATTACTAACCAAAATTTTTATATAGTTCTTTCTAACTAGTTTTTGCAATGGCAAAAATAGCAAAATAGCTTATATGCTTCAAAGAAGATTTATTTTCAAAATACAAAAATATGATAAAATAAAATTAAAATATTCGAGAAGAGGAGTTACAAATCTACCCACCTTAGAAAAATTTTGTCCTCAAAATTTCAAGACATGATTAGGATAGACGAAGTGGGTTGATCGTAAAAAAATAGTAATAATTATTTTGAAGAGAAATTTGAATCGGGAAAAAGGAAGGGAACAGTCTTTATTAAGAATGTTGATTCGTTGGGTGAAAAAGAATTAAGTAAATAGATATGGCTTGGGGTTGGGGCCTTAGGCTATAGTCTTGGATCCTAAGTGCTAAAAATGTTCAATTTTTTTTTGACACAACGCTAACAGTAACCTTATGGACGATTCATCAATCGAAAGCTCTACCCATCTTAGAAAATTTCTTCCTCAAAATTTGAAGAGCACGATTAGTCATGATTACGAATATAATCAAAATGGTATGACCAATGATCGAGTTAGATCGTGAATAGAAAAGGTACCATGAGTCATGTTTAAAGTATAGTCGAAAGGGTCTAGTTACCATGGTCGAGGATAAAATCAAAATGGGGTTAGTTAAACCAGGAGGAGTCGTTAGGCACGACTAACTACTGTTGGAATTATAGGCCTAGTCAATGATCAAAATTTAGATAAAGTCCAAGCATGGTTAAAGCCACTTAGGTACAACTAAGGTGCATGCAAGTCATCTAAGCATGATCAAAATTTAAAAGTTGGTACGAGCAAGAACAAGATTACAATGGTCATGATCACGGTGGAATAAAATAAAACTTAGTAAAAATAAAGGCACGAATTCTAGGATAACATGCAAATTGGCACGATTGTAATATAATCAAATAGTCTAGTCATGATCTAAAGGTCGTTATGGATGGTCCAAATCGAAACCGTTCTAACACTATCGATGGGGTAAGCTTGATCAAAGAATCATAATTTAGGGGTGATTATGGATCTAGTTGAAGGATATCAAATTAGGTTTAAAAGATGACGATTCAAAAATAGAAAGATATGGAGGAAAAGAACAATTAGTTTATTGAGAAGTTGGTAGCTAGGAATAATGCATGAATCAATTTAGAAACTTTATAGTCGTATGCCAATAAAGGACGTAGCCTAGATGGTATTCAAATATCGTAACCAGATCTGAAGTCATTTTACCGAGAATTTATGCCTCTCCAGTGTACAGCTAGCTGCAATAAACTCTTGGTTCCACGACTCAAATGAGGATACGGTAATGAATACTCTATCAACTCTATCCAATCTTGACATAATATTTCAAGGAAAAATAGGGCAACTAAGCTATAGCTTGAATGACATTCGATAACTCACGCTTACTTGAAATTATTTCGACTTGGGGGACATGCCACGCCAGTGCGCTGCTGGCTGCAGTGAACTCGTAGTCTCGATAATTCAAATAAGTGGCGACAGTACGCTGCTGTCTTGCCATCGCAAGTCAACGAACATTCTTTTAACTATACCTTATGAAATTTCAAAGGAGGTTCTTAGAATTTCAAACAAGTTCTAAGAGGGTGTAAGTATCTGTCCTTTCAGTATGAATATCAAGTCTTGAAAAGAAAATAATTAGTTAGGAAGGATAACTCTTGAATCCAAAAACTTAACTTAAGATTAAGGTATAGACAATTGAGTGAGAAATTATTTAAAAAGATAAATCCCTTGGGTCCAAGACAATATAAGTGATACCAACTCATGATATGGCGATGTTTAGAGAAGACATAAGATAAAGTTATACAAATGATAAGATCAGAAAGGAAAGGACTGAAGGCAAAAAAAAAATATAAACTTAAATTTATATTCCTCTAACATTCAAGATCGAGGGAAATATGTATAAAACACTATGTCTACTTATTATGAATATATTATGCACAAGTATAGTCTAAATAAATCTCGAAATATCATTTTAAGGGAAGGTTATCCTATTCCCAAGTGAAATACAAATTTAAATAGCAATAACACATCTATTATATTCAATACAAAATTTATAGAAATTATTCACAAGACCAAAATGGACTACCAATATGTATACACATCCATATATCTACATGGACGACGTTGGTCACACTACGTGACCACCAGGAGTTCGGTTGAGTTCGGGCTAGTTTGGAGCAACCAGGTCTTCTAAAAGTCAATAATCTTAATAATAAATAATTAATTTATTCCTAGGGTTATGTCGTGATTTGGCCTGGTTTTCCTAGTTAGTGCACGCTTATGACTCAGCCTCCTCTACCATGGCTAGGACACTAGTCAAAGCACTCGACCACATTCTCAGTGCCAAAATTCTTGGTTATCTTGCACTCCGAAACTTAATCGTGACTAAGGCCTTCTATAATAAATACTTATAAAATTCTAAAAATTATATTTTAATTCAAACAATTGAATAAAAGGACCTTTCCAAACTTTCGAAAAGAGGGGTTACGAATCTACTCACTACAGAAATACTATCGATTCAGAATACAATAATGCATCCTTTTATGAAAATCATCTAACAGGATTTAGAATTCAATGAGGCCTATGTAGCAACCTTAACTACCCAATTGTCAATTTAAAAATTAGGGATTCCTAGTCCTAGCCATTTTCTTAAAATTGATTTACTCCTAGTTGTGAATGAGTATTTCCTAGTCGCAGGCTCGCAATAGTACGATTAACTTAAGTACTATCACGAGTTCGCAATCTTTTACGAAAACAGACCTGCATGGGCCACCAAAAAAACTTGTCACGACCCGTACCCGCTTTTTCGGATACGAGACGTGTCCAAGCCAGCCTACGCCGCAGAGTCGGCGGTAGAACGCTGTCAAGCCCGCAAGAAATAAATGCTCAAAATCATAAAATATAATATTTGCTGCTCATTCACATTTCTAAGTTTATTACAATATTTACAGGATTTATATTTAAAGAAAAATTCAAAGTTCTCACAATTAATGAAAATGACAACTAGTTCCACTATCTAGGTCGGCCTCAGCATACCCATGTCTTCCCAGTGCTAAGAGTGATCGCGGCTAAACCTAAAAAATGTTGGTTTTCAGTCAAGAATGGAACAAGTACACAAATCGACGGCAATGCGAAAACACAATAGAATTATCAAGACATGAAAATAACATATGAGAGATAAAAACTGGAAAGTACTGATGACATGGCACGGTAGAGAAGAAAAGGAAAAAATAAATAAAAGACATCTACCTATGTAGTGTGAAATATCCTTTTCAACATGTGAACGGCTAGGGGGTAAATACGGCACACTGCACGTATCATGTACAGCTGCTATCATTCGTGAAAGACACGGGAGATAGTTCTGGGTAGTCCACATGTCTACTAAGATATTTCCCCTTCCGACTACTCCGTGTGACGAGCGTGTCAACAAGCAGCAAGATATATGTATAGACATGAAATGAAAAGACTACTATGAATCGAAAGCAATCAGAAAGTGCACTTGCCTGAGGTCCTTAGCTGGTGAAACAACCATCTTGTTGGGTCTAACAAAGTCCGGTTAGCCTATGATAGACATACAGAAGCCCAAGGTCACAAGTAATTATGGATACAATTAGTCACGATTTAGGATTTATGATTAAAGAGAAATTCATACGTAATATATGCATCTATTTTGAAAAATAGTTATAATATTTTAGAAACTATATTGTATTAGGCAATTATTTCTAGATAGCTATTAGAAGATAGAAAATACGTTTTTAGGTCAAGCTATAATTTAGAAATATGACTTATATTTATAAATCCTTAAAATTATATACACATAATTAAAATCAAGAAACATATGTACTTAGATTAAAAATAATAAACATTTTAGAAAATACGTATAAATTAAAAACAAAATATTTGTTATAAAACTAATTAATATTGATGGCCAAAAATCCAATTTGAAAATCAGTATCGGGCTCAAGCCTAAAACCATCTATTTTTGTTACTAAATAATTTTTGGAAAAATAGTATAGGTATATTTTGTCAAAACAATAATAATAATATAATAATACTAATATCGAAATCTACTCCTGATTCCAAAATATACATCATCTTTAATTAATAATACTAATAATAATAAAACATAATAATTTTAACCAAACATTCAATTGTTATATATATGCCATAAAATATTGATAACCCAAAGTATACATTAACAGTAATAAAGCAACTAAATCTTTCTTTCCTCGATTTGTACAATGTCCTAATATAATAATAATGGTAATAAACATACCATTAACTCTCTTTCCCCCACTTTTCACTATTTAGGATCGTCTACTATAATATAACAATAAAATAACTATAAGTTATAGATCTAGAACCAACTTTAGAATAAAAATTAGAAAAGGGAAGGAAAGAGAGAGACATGTACGAGAGAGAGGAAGGACCTGGGGTCGGATCCGTGTGCGCCGGGCTCGTCTCGGACACCTGGAGACGTGCGGGCATGTCACAGCGGCAGTATTTTACCGGGCTCGCTAGCCATGGGCGACGGGATCGCCGGCTCGACTCACCGACGATGATGGATTCTGGCTGGAGTCCTGCAGCGAGATGGCGCGGGTTCCTCGGCGGAGCGTTAGTCAGCTTTGCCGGCGTGGGAAGGCAGCGCGTTTTACGCTTGGGGTTGGCTGGCTCGGTGCATGGAGGAGAGTCGCACCCGGCAGGAGTAGTGGGCGTTCGTTGATGCAGGGTCGGACCTCCGGTCTATCGCACCGGCCATGATCCAGGCCGGGTGCAGAGTGGCGGTCAGGACCCTCTCGCCGGGGAGCGGGTTCTCTACGACCGCGTCTTCGGAGGATCCGACCCGATAAGCGAGTCATGCTTCGTCGGCATCGCCGGAGCCGCGGCGGCCGACGTCCTCGACTTCGCCGAGACGGTGGCAGGGTCGAAAACCTCGCCGAAAAAGCTGTTCCGGATCCTGGACATGTACGTGTCCCTATCGGGCCTGGTGACGGATCACGAATCCATTTTCTCCTCCGAATCGACGTCGTTCGTCCGATCTAAAGTGCGGAGCTCCCGGCTGAAGCTCGCAGAGTCGACGAGGTTGACGATGTCGGAGTTTGAGTCGGCAATCAGGAGGAACGGGTCGAGGGCGGGCGGTGTTGATGGCGGGTGTTGTTGTCAACCGTTTGTCGAGGTCGTGGAGGCGTGGTTCTGTGTTGTCGGAGATAGGGACAGTGGTTGCAGGAAAGGCCAGGACAGGGGAGGAGTTGATGGTGCGGAAGATGAAGAAGTCGGGTTTTCTCGATCGATCAAAATATAGATGGTCTATGGCCTTTTCCTTATATATGTATACATGGGTTGGGTGGATATATAGGTTTTGTAGATTCCTTCTTATATCAAATATATTTAATACTGTCATATAGTTTAAATCACATAGATTACGATCCGAAAATAATTACTTGGTTATCTCAATAATTTAGAATAACATTTGAATTTATCAAATAAGCTTCATCACTTGAAGTGTCTTAATATCGAGCATATTCATCACTATCCAATGATAGTTTTAATATTTTGATACAATTATATGCTGGTGCTCTATACTTTTAGGATCAAATGATGGTTAAATAAATACCAAGTAAAAGTTTTTCTCTCAAAGTAATTTAAATTACATTAGTATAAATCAAATCTTAATTCAAATAGGTAGTTATCATATAACAATATCATCCAAAAAAATTTAAATATATTTTTATTAATCAAATATTGCTTAAAATAATTTGACGAAAATTCTTTTATCGATAAAACTAAATATGCCTTTCAAATAACCTTCGAAGTCAATAGTTTATGAAAGTCTAAAATTACTAACCAAAATTTTTATATAGTTCTTTCTAACTAGTTTTCGCAATGGCAAAAATAGCAAAATAGCTTATATGCTTCAAAGAAGATTTATTTTCAAAATACAAAAATATGATAAAATAAAATAAAAATATTCGAGAAGAGGAGTTACAGCTTTGAGCGCATGTCGTTCATGGATGGCTTCTCTGGATACAACCAAATCAAGATGTTTTATAATGACGAAAAGCATACATCATTCCGAACGCCAATTGGTGTGTACTGCTACACAGTCATGCCCTTTGGTTTAAAGAATGCCGGCGCCACATATCAACGAGCTATGAGTGTCATCTTCAAAGATCACCTGCGTAAGACAGTAGAATGTAACGTCGACGACATCGCCGTCAAAAGCCGCTCTAAGGAAGATCATCTGCACGATCTGAGGACAGTATTCGACCTGATGTGAGCACACACCTTGAAGATGAATCCCACCAAATCCTTCTTGGGCGTATCCAGTGAAAAATTCTTAGGTTTTATCATTACCTCCCAGGGAATCCATAAAGACCCAGAGAAGACGAAGGCAATCATGGAGATGGGTCCCCCAAGAAATCTCTGAGAACTCAGAGGCCTTCAAGAGAGGCTAGCTTATATCAGGAGGTTTATCTCTAACCTCTCCGGGCGATGTCAACCATTCACACACCTCATGAAGAAAGGCGTCTCCTTCGTATGGGATGAGGAGTGCCAACGCGCCTTTGACAATATTAAAGAATATCTGTCCAATCCTCCAGTCCTGGTGGCCTCAGTTGCTGGAAAGCCGTTTTTGCTCTATGTACGAGCGATGGAGCATTTCTTCGGTGCTCTACTAGCCCAAAACAATAATGCCGGGCATGAACAAGCTATCTATTACCTCATCCGAATGATGATAGGGCCTGAGCATAGATACACCGCCATAGAAAAAGAGTGTCTCGCTTTGGTGTTCGCGATTCAGAAGACGCGACACTATGTTACAGGACAGACCATCCACGTTATATCAAGAGTTAACCCCCTTAGGTTCCTCATGACCAAACCAGGTGCACTCAGCTCTCGCTTTGCTACCTGGGCGATATTATTGTCTCCCTACGACATGATCTTAGTCCCGCAGAAGGCTGTTAAAGGTCAAGCTCTGGCAGACTTTTTAGCAGCTCATCCAGGTTCGGAGTCAACCAGAATATATAAAGAGATCCCAGACGAGGTTGCCAATTCAAATATAGCTTCCCATGATACCGTCTGGCGAATGTTCTTCGACGGTGCTTCAAGAATCGGACCCAAGGGCAATATCGTCGTTGGGGTCGGAGTGGTACTAATTTCTCCCTCTAGATTGGTGATTAATCGGGCATACTCACTCACGGAACCTTGTTCAAACAACATGGCCGAGTACATCGCCTTGGTTATCGGCCTCCAACTTGCAAAAGAACTGGGGGTAGAGTACCTGGAAGCATATGGCGATTCACAGTTAATCGTTAATCAGATTCGGGGTTCTTATGAAGTTCGCCATGAAGACATGATTCCTTATCATCAAATAGCAATCGCCATCATTACGTCCCTGAAAGGATTCTTCATAGAACATGTTCCCAGAATCTGGAATGTTGAAGCCGATGCCCTAGCAGGTCTTGCCGCTTCCCTGGCAGTTCTAAATCATACTCATCATTTGGTCGACGTAATAGGCCATGAATTGGTTTATCCTAAGAAAAATGTTCAATTTGCTGTGAATTATTCTGCCCTGATGGTCGACGAGACACAGGACTGGAGACTCCTATTTATTGACTTCATAGTCTATGGTATCTTGTCGAAAAACCCGAAAGAAGCCACTTCTATCAGAAGACGTTCTCTCAGATTCTTCTACGATACAGAGACAAAAATACTGTATCGGCGATCCTATGATGGATTACTGCTCCGGTGTTTGTCAGATACAGAAGCCAAAGAAGCCGTGTACGAAGCTCACGATGACGTTTGTGGGGCCTATCAACCTGGCCCGAAATTGTAAGACCGCCTTCGCCGGATGGGCTATTACTGGCCTACAATGGTAGCAGATGCGATAGACTATATAAGAAAATGTAAAGCTTGTCAGGTCCACGTAGATTTCATACACCAACCATCTGAATTCCTACATCCGACGGTGGCATCCTAGCCATTTGAGGCATGGAGAATGGATATCATCGGTCCAATCACCCCGCCTTCATCCAGAGGACACCGTTTTATACTAGCAATTAGAGACTACTTCTCCAAATAGGCGGAAGCTGTTCTGCTTGTAGAAGTGAAGACATCAAACGTGATCAACTTCGTCAAGCATCACATCATCTATCGCTTTGGACTACCTCGGAGGATCATCCACGACAATAGTCTGCAGTTCACGAGCCATGTCTTCTATCGATTTTATGACAAATATCGAATCCAGAATGTTGCTTCAATACCGTACAACCCAGCGGCTAATGGTCTGGCTGAAGCATTCAATAAAACCATAATCAAGCTGCTCAAGAAGTTCGTGCCCTCAAACAAACGCGACTGGAATAAAAAGCTTGGCGAATGCTTATGGGCGTATCGTACTACAGTCCGGACGGCCACTGGAAACACACCATTCTCTTTGGTGTACGAAAGTGAGGCAGTTCTCCCATTGGAAACTCAAATCCCCTCGCTCCGTGTCGCCCATACTTACCAACTAACGTCAGATGATAACTACCGTCGTTGGCTACAAAAATTGGAGGCATTAGATGAGAAGCGTCTGCTAGCTCAACAACGAATCGAGCTTTATCAAGCATGCATCTCTGGAGCCTTCAACAAAAAATTCAAACTGAGAACAATCCAAGTGGGCGATCTCGTCTTGGCAGTTCGAAGGCCGATGGTTATGACTCATAAAACCGCCGGCAAGTTCCAACCCTAATGGGAAGGCCCATTTATCATTGAGGCTGTATTCTCTAATGGTGCATACGTCTCACAAAGCAAAATAGAGACTTGCTCATGATGCCCATCAACGGCAAGTTCCTGAAGAAATATTATGTCTAAACGACACCATCCGAATCAACCAGATTGTTGAGTTATGTACCCTTAGGTACCGCTGAACTTACACTCTGGTTACTTCAAATGAATCCATATCGCATCTTCTGGGTAGTAAGTCATGTATGATCATACCTTTGAACTTCTTTCCTAAAAATCTATTACCCGCGCTTTTAGTGCATAAAAAGGGTAACAGGTCTACAAATTTTTTGAAACAGCCATGTCGATGTCACCTCTGAGTTGTTTCTCTTCCATCACAAATAAATCACCCCTTACGTAGAACTTCCACGTCCATATTACCTATGAGTTGTTCTATGTATTCTTCGTTGAGTCCACTCCTACCACGTCCTCATTACCTCTGAGTAGGAAGACTCCGTTGTAAAACCCTCATATTTACCACGTCCTCATTACCTCTGAGTAAGTATGCTGGTTTTCTTTCGACTTATTATCCGTACCCAAAACCAGGGTACGCCAAGGGTAATAAGCCCACAAATGTCCACAGTTGACCACAAATGTCCACAGTTGACCACAAATGTCTGCAGCTGACCACAAATGTTGTACTAGGTCCTCTAGTACATGCGCCTCTTTTCTCACCTTTACATGCCTCTGGAGCCCAGCTGTTCCATGGCATTCTTTCGCCCAATACCAAGAACTTCCATGTCCACCTTACCACGGAGTTGTTCTAAGTATCTCTATCGAACTTATTATCCATACCTAAAACCAAGATATACCAAGGGTAATAGGTCCACAGAAAGTCCCCCAGTGGGGCAAATACCATAATATCAAAGATACGGTACAAGCACAACAGATAAAGGATGATGTAAACATAGTCATTCATTTAAAATCAAAAGTACTACATTTTCTGGGACTACGTCCCTGTTGAAAAATGAAGGAACATAATAATGAAAGAAAAAAAAAGCCGATTATGGTTCGGCGACACACAATTCTCTGAGCCGGGCCTTCAGCTTCGTCGTCGACCGCTCAATCCTCAACGTGGCCCGGTGCTCAGCCTCTTGAGTCAACCTCTCTGCATCCTCCAGATGCGCATGTGCCTGCCAACCGTCTTCAAGTTTCTTCAGTGCACGCTCGAAGGCATCAGAGGTTCGGGTGACCTGGTCGGTGTAGAAGCATAAATATATTTCATAGACCAAGTCAAAAAAGTTGAGAGCTTTACGCAAGTCAAACTGAGTCAGATTCAAACTTTACACGAGTCAAACTGAGTCAGATTCAAACTTTATGCAGAGATCAAACAGAGTAAACTCTACGTGAACTACTTTACGCGAGAGCCATCCACAATCCTTTACGCGGGAGACAGGTTGTCCACATCGCATTTAATGCGCGTGATACTGTTCTGACAGAATGATTTTCTGACAACAAATTACACAGAAATCGAGAAGATTTTTACACCAAACCCAACACTTGTCGTTTAGTGTGCAGATGGGCTACTTTACGCTCAAGAGACTGCTTATTTTACGCATGAAAGCTATTCGAGTTTTTATGCTCAAGGCTTTCGTGTGCGTAGAGTTTATTTGAGCTAATTATACGCTCAAGGCTACTTTTCAGCCACTTTACGCAGGAAGTCTATTTTTGGGTTATTTTACGCCCAGTCTGCTACTTTACGCAGGAAGTCTATTTTGGGTCATTTTTATGCCCAATCTTTTCTGGCTATGTGAGAACGGGGTCTGTATACGTGGCTTTCATGCCACACTTATCGAAGAACGTGTGTACGTGCTCTCCCCATATTGTTGAAGTTGTGGGACACGTGTCACCATGCGTAGAGACCAAAACTCTACATGGGACACGTGTCATCACGTGTAGAGGTTGATTTTCATCGTGGGTGACAGTTACTTGAGTAGAGACCCAATTATGCGGCTTTTTATGCACAGAGGGTCTAGTCTATAAATTGACTTATTTTTAACACAAGAAAACATCAAGAGAGATATACAGGAGAGGTGATTCTGAGAAAACTCATACTTTCAGAGTGATATTCCCAGAAGCATTTCTTCAACTTTTTCTCAAGAACAGGGTGAAGCAATGCAGGAAAGCATTCGACTGTGCCATCAGTGCCGTTGTGTCGATACCTTTCTGGTGACTTAGTTCTTCCGATTGTTCATCTTTCTCAAGCAGTTTTCTTCATCATTATCGTATGGTCCAAGGAACAAAGTGATCGCTCTCAGATCAGACTTCCATAGCAATACTCTCCAGAATCTATTTGTACTTTTGTACTTTTTCTCATTTTCTTTCAAAAGCCAATTTTAGGCATTTTGTTAAGTAAAACAAAATAGCGACTCTGCTGGAGATGACTTTCTCCTCTGACGAGAAAGCAATTGCTCAATATGATGATGTGTCGGTCGTATCGACAAAGAAGACTCTGGTTGTTCAATTCGACCAGAATGCTTACGAAGAAATGCTCCGAACTGGGGGTAGTACTCGCTGCTCCAATGTTCAAAAATTGCGAAAGGTACGAAAAGTTTGGATTTCTAAGTCCAAAACATCCTCTGATCTCCCTGCTGTCTCTGAAGGCAAGGGAATTCTTTCCACTCCTGTTGTGGAGGCTCCCGTCTGTGACGAGGCAGTCTCTACTTCAGTGATGTGCCCTGGGCGTAAAAATTAGTCTTCCGTCTGTGATGTGGTAGACACCCAAGTTTTACGCTCTGTGCATAAAAATCAGTCTCCCGTCTGTGATGTGGTAGACACCCAAGTTTTACCCTCTGTGCATAAAAATCAGTCTCCCGTCAGTGACGTGGTAGACACTCAAGCCTTGTGCTCTATACGTAAAGGTAAATCTCCCGTCTGTGACGTGGCAGATGTTCATGTTTTGTGCTTTACGCGTAAAGGTAAATCTCATGTCGGTGACATGGTAGATAAAGTTCACAATGATGCCTTTGCATCTAAAGTGAATTTACCCACACGCATGCAGCGTAAAAACAAAAATTCTATTGTTGGTAAAACTTCAGTTTTCCACCAACAACCTTCTTACACTACTTTACGCAAAGTACCAAACCTTCAGATTATGCGTAATGCTGATGGAGTTCTTTATGCACAAAAATCTCAGAATTTACGCACGCAACTCCAGGCGCATAAAAATTTACAGTTTGGTTCTGCTAATGCAGCCAGTAATCTTCTTTATACGCAAGGGACTAAACATTTCTCTGTCCCAAATATAATAAAAAAGACGACTCCTTCTACTCCTTCTGATTTACGCGAGTTGTTTGTACAAAAGCATAAAAACAGAAAATCTCCTGTGACACTTCCCCAAGAAGATCATCATTATGAGTGTCACTAGATTGTAATCAAATATTGTTGTTCGGCTTCTAAACGGTCAATTTTTGACCGGTTAAGCTACAATGTGCCTCAGCAACAATTAATGACCAAGAACATGAGTTGTCCTATGCATCAGTCAATATGGCATCTCATATCAATAGAGAACGACGTCCAAGACGCAATTTATCCTGGACTCCGAGCCAACAATAGTTCAACCGACTCCTTGACACCTTTGAAGGGGTATATCAGCATACCCGGTCAAGAAGTCAAAGATCGTTGCAATCTTCAGATTCAGAAGCTGGGGGTACCCAGTATTTGGAGTCATAAACGGATAGCGTTGATTCATACTTCCACACTAATCCCTCTGTATGTTCAAGGGAGGTTGAATCCTATGCTATCGGAGATGAACCGGAGACGTCAACTTCTAATACAGAACAACGTCTCTCTGTAGTGGAGCAATCACTGAAGGACATGCTTGCCATGATGCAAAATATACATCAAATAATGATGACTCAGCAAACTGTTCAGCCGGCAGTGGTAATACCGATGCAGGTAGCAGCACAAACTCAAGATAGTCAAGGGGTTGATACACCTTTGAATAATCTTAGTCAAGAGCCTGCTATCAATCAAAACTCTGCAGCTCTAGATCCTCTCATTTCAGATGATGTACCACCTCCGGTTGGGGTTACGGTACATCCAGCCACTATCCAATCAAATGTGCTTCCCCAAACTAGTGAAGCTATTCAAGCAGTGCGTGAGCTAAAAGCACAGTTTGAGGTTCTTAAGCACAAAGATCAACTCCAGAGGTTAGGGATCAAATAACCTTATCCTTTTCACTGGAATGATGTACCCTTTCCTCCAAAATTCAAGCCACAATCTATGGTGTTATTTGATAGAAAGGCATCTTCCAGTCAATATATCAATTATTTTGATATTATGATTGTGCATCTGCAAAAGAATGATGCTCTTCTCACCCAAGTTTTCATTGGGTGTTTGATGGGTTCAGCATACGACTGGTATCGTAGTTTATCCAACAATTACATATTGTCTTTTGACGAGTTTAAAGCAATGTTTCTTTCCCGTTTCTATGAAGGAGGAATGGACATAAATATGTCCTCCTTGATAGAAATTAAATAAAAAGAAAAGAAGGATACTCGGACGTTTATTGAACGTTTCCGATAGGCTACTTTGAAGATGCCTCCTGGTATGCCAGATTCAGCATTGATTGATACATGCAAAATAAATCTGCGACCAACCATTGCTGTCATTACAGGCTCTCAATTCACAGATTGGGCCTCATTCATTATAGCAGCAGTTTCAGCCGAGACCAATGGTAGATTGGCTCATGAACATGGGATGATCTTTGCCTCATAAGACAAAGGAAAGAAAGCCTCTTCAGGTAATAATTCTGGTAATCGCAATGGAAAAGGGAAGAAAACCTTAGTGGTTAATCTTTCAAAACCCAAAACGATGCCAAATAATCCGGAGTCTTCCAAACCAAAAGAAGAGTACTCTTTTGATGACAGTGATATCCCAGGGATATTCCAATGTCTTGTGAAGAGTGGCAAACTCCAGATTCCAGAGCCAAAAAGACCTAATGAGGTGAATCTGACTGACAATCCCAAATATTGTATCTATCATAGATACATAAATCATCCTACCAAGGCTTGCTATGTCTTAAAGAAGAAAATCCAAGAATTGATAAATGCTAATGCCATCGCTTTAACCAATAATGAGCATACAGTCACAACTAATATGATTTCTCTTCAATTTGGAAGTTTTCCTCCACAGCAAGTTCCAGATGGGATTGTCCCAATTCCTAAGGCAACAATGAAGATTGTGAATCTCCCGCCTGCTAGAGAGCAAAGTGAAGGACTATTGCCTCTCACATTAAAAAATGGTAAAATCATGTGGGTACACCCTGATTTAGTACCTGAAATGGAAAAGGAAGATAAAACTTTAAAATCCAAGAAAGGTAGAAAAGTCAAAACATGCAATATGATTTCTCATGTTGTTACTCCAGGTCCTGATGATTTGGATCATCTTTGGGATGGCATTCCTTTGAAGGATAGGCTGAGGGGTTTGAATATATGTCCTCCAAGTTTGGCTCCTCCTACTTAACTTAAACTTACTCATCGGTAATGGTTAGCAATGAATAGTATCCCCTTATACAGGGCACAACAAGTCTTTGCTGCTTATGAGAAAGCACCTGTAGGGATTTTTTCTCCTGTCCCGAATACCCCTACTCCTGTGGCTACAAAGGTCTCTGTTCCTCCTTCCTCTGTTGAGCCATCTATTGAAAGTCCGCTACCCACTCACATGTACATTCAACAATCAGTCCATCTTATGAAAAAAATGGGCTATGACTTTCAAAAGGCGGAAGGCTTGAACTATGATAAAGGAATGCGACTTCCTTTACAAATTTAAGGTCAAAAATCTACAGTTGGATTGGGATTTGAGGTCCCTCATAAAAATCTTCACAAGAAGAAGACTAAAGGAAAGAAGACTAAAACCTGTAATATGGTACTTCATTCTCCTGAATCTGAAGAAGAAACCTTTGCTGGTACGAGATCTGGAAAAGAGTACCATAAAGATTATGAGAGAACTTCCAAAGAAGCGGAGGACATTGCTGAAACACTATCATCTCAACCATCCTCTGTTCCTACTGGGACAAGACCTTCTAAACTATCTATGGTTGAGAAAGGGAAACAGAAAGCAGTACGCTTTGACGTCCCGTTGAAGTCTGCTTCAAATCAAGGGGTAGTGATGATGCCCTACAAGTTCGATATTCTAGCCCAATTAGCTAATACTCCGGCTAGACTCTCTATCTTTGAGTTGCTTCGTCTTTCTAAAGAAAGTCGAAAAACTTTGAGTGAAGCTTTGCTACAAGCAGATTCATGCTTGGCTCAACTCAAAAGTCCTGACAATATACCGGTCTCGTGTCCACAATATCATAGTGTGATGGAATCGATTCCTAAAATTACCTTCACACAAAAAGATATGTTGTTGAAGCATAATAAACACGACAGGCCTCTGTGTTACACAGGGTATATTGACTCTACTAAAATTGACAGGATTTACATTGATCCTGGGTCTTCTATTAGTATTATTCTTCAGAGTATGCTATGACCCTTGAGGATTCCTACTAGTGATTTGACTTACACTAGTACAACAATAGTTGGTTTCAACTCTGGAAAAAGTAAACCATTGGGGAAGATTCGTCTGAAGATTCAAATAGGTGATCTTTGAACTATGGCGACCTTTTATGTTATCAACTCAGATGTATCTTACAATATCCTTCTTGGAAGACCGTGGATACATGAGCATAACATTGTACCTTCAACTCTCCACCAATGCTTCAAGTATGTAGATTCTCAAGGGATTGTGAAGACTGAATTCGCAGATATTAATCCTTTTAAGGGTGTTGAAGCCTATTTCTCTGATTCAATAATCTATAAACAGGAGCATGCGAAAGAAATATCTGATATGGCTGAAGATCGATCGCCTGCAGAAGATCAATATGTCTTAGAAGATCCTTCAGAAGATCAACCTTTGAAGATTAAAGTCAAAGGTCGAATCCAAGCCCAACCTGTCAATGACGAACCTTTGATGATTAAGGTTAAAGAAAGAACTCGAGCTTTGTCTGAGGAATCTGTAAGAAATCCAGTCAAGAGCCAAGTTCAACCTCTCATGATCAAGGTTAAGGGACGTACTTCTCGTACAAATGATCCAGAACCACTGATTATCAACCTTGGCAAGTCTACGCAGAAGACGGATGACGGTCCGTTAATGATCCAATCCAAAGCGTAGTAGTCAGTTTGTAAATGATGTAAATATTGATCATTCTGTACTTTCTTATATTAATGAAGATTTCCTTTTGGAGTACATGGCTGTCAAATTTATTGAAAGAATGACTTTATCTGCTGATAATCAAAGTCATCAACATAAAAATGACATAAATACAGGGGAAACCTTATATATTAATCATAAGGAAAATTCTTTTCCTTCTCATGTCGATGTTGGACCCTATGCTCAAAGGTTCCTAACATCTTCTCCTTATCTTCTACCTGTAGCCTCATCATCACAAGCTTGTGTAACTTATAGACGTCACGAAGAATCTTATTTTGTGATCCCGTCTAATAAGAAAAACAAGCGCCAAATTGTGTTTGGCTTGGCTAGAAATATTCCTGTTACTCAAACAGATGATCTCATAGAGAAAGATAAAGGAAAAAATCAGAATTGACAAATATAGTCAATAATCTCTTAAGATTATCCAGAATATGAGATGATTTGAAAACTATGCTGGGTCTCAATCAAGGCAAAGGTAGACGGTTACCATTATGTGGTGATCCATTTTATCAGAAAACTCGTCATGGTTTGGGATACGATCCATCCCACATGTTTAATAAAGATATACAAGAAGAATTTTCTTCCAGTTCTTCATAATCCTCAGATTCTGGAGGAAACCAGTATGTTGAATCTGAGTGCGTCTTTTCAGTCAACATGGTTCAAACTGATGGTGAATCTGAGCCATTTGAAAATGATCCTTAGGCACAACAAATGGACACTCAATGGGAGCTTCGTTTTGAACAGCGACAGCCACCTACAGAAGATAAAATTGTCCAGATTGACGTTGGCGACGGAACTACATCCAAGCCGATATTCATCAGTAAAAACCTTTCTGAAGATCAAAAGGAAGAGTTGATAAATCTGATTAAAGAATATATTGATATCTTTGCGTGGAGTTATGAGGATATGTCGGGTCTAGATCCTAAAGTAGCTACGCATAAACTCAACATTCTTCCTAATGCCAAGCCTGTAAAACAACAGCAGCGGCATTTTCGACCAGATATGATGGATGCAATTAAAACAGAAGTCAAAAATCTGATCACATGTGGCTTTGTTCGTGAAGAACAACATCCAGACTGGGTTGCCAACATTGTTTTTGTTATAAAGAAGAATGGAAAAGTTCGAGTTTGCATAGATTTTCAAGATCTTAATGCAGCTTATCCAAAAGACGAATTTTCACTTTCTATTACCGTTGTCATGATAGACAATACATGTGGTTTTGAACGCATGTCTTTCATGGATGGATTTTCAGGATACAACCAAATTAAGATGCATCCAGAAGATGAAAAGCATACCGCTTTCCGTACACCCCTTGGAGTTTACTGCTATACGGTTATGCCGTTTGGTCTGAAAAATGTCGGTGCTACTTATCAATGGGCCATGAGCAATATCTTTCAAGAACATCTATGGAAAACAGTTGAATGTTATGTGGATGATATTGCTGTCAAAAGTCGATCAAAAGATGATCACATTCAAGACTTGAGGACAGTATTTGAGTTGATGCGTCAACATCAACTAAAAATGAACCCTACTAAGTCTTTCTTAGGGGTTTCCAGTGGCAAATTTTTGGGATTTGTCATCACTTCTCAGGGTATCCATGTTGATCTTGATAAAATCAAAGCAATTCTTGAAATGCGTCCTCCACGTAATTTGAAAGAACTCCGTGGCTTTCAAGGTCGTATTGCTTATATCAGGAGATTTATATCCAATCTTTCTGGAAGATGTCAACCTTTCTCTCGTCTATTAAAGAAAGGTGTATCATTTGTTTGGGATGAAGCATGTCAAAAAGCCTTCAATGACATCAAGCAATACATTACAAATCCACCTGTTCTGGTACCTCTAGTAGTAGGAAGACCATTTTTGTTATATGTTCGAACCTTATATCACTCTCTTGGTGCTCTTCTTGCACAGAAAAGTGATAAGGGTCATGAACAGGCAATTTATTATCTTAGCCGAATGATGGTTGGAGCTGAACACAGGTATACTCCTGTGGAAAAAGAATGTCTGGCCTTAGTTTTTGCTATTCAAAAGACACGACATTACATGTCAGGACAAACTATTCATGTCATATCCAGAATAAATTATATTCGGGTATTGATGAGAAAACCGAGCATTCTTAACTCCAGGTTAGCCACCTGGGCAATGTTGCTTACTCCTAATGATATAGTCTATGTACCTCAAAAATCAGTGAAGGGTCAAGCATTAGCTGATTTCTTAGCAGCGCACCCTATACCTGAAACCTCTAAGCTATATGAGGATATTCCAGATGAAGTCATGGATTGCAACATGACCTCGAGGGATGACATTTGGCAATTATACTTTGATGGAGCATCGCGGGTTGGACCTAAAGGCAATATTGTCTCCGGAGTAGGCATCGTTTTGGTCTCTCCTGATAAAATGGTCATATATCGTGCTTATTCTCTTAATGAACCATGCTCTAACAATGTGGAAGAATATAATACTCTGCTAATTGGTCTTCAAATAGCAAAATAATTGGACATTGAGTTCCTGGAAGCTTATGGAGATTCTCAACTGATTGTTAATCAGGTCAGAGGGACATATGAAGTCAGAAATCCTGACCCCATTCCTTATCATCAAGTGGTAATCGAATTGGTCCTTTCATTCAAATGATTCTTCATTGAATTCGTACTACGTTCTCAAAATTTGGAAGCTGATGCTATTGCTAGTTTAGCTGTAGACTTAGCCGTTCCAATCAGAAGACAAAATACCATTACTTTGTTGGATAGAGATCTATTCTGTGTCAAAAATAATTTGCATATCGAACAGAGTTATACTGCAGAATCAAGTTCTCAGCAAAGGAATTGGAGAAGTCCATTTATTGATTATACGGTCCATGAGATTTTACCTGAAGATCCAAAAGAAGCTGCATCAATCAAAAGACGATCATTTCGATTCTACTACGATTCTTCTTTGCATATGTTGTATCGTCATTCTTATGACGGACTTTTTCTGCGTTGTCTCTCTGAGAGTGAAGCTAAGCAAACACTCCGTGAAGCTCATGATGGTGTCTACGGTGCTCATCAACCGGGGCCGAAGTTACAGGACCGTATTCGAAGAATGGGGTATTATTGGCCTTCCATGATAGCAGATGTTGTAGATTATGCCAGACGGTGTAAAGCATGTCAGATTCATGCCGATTTTATTCATCAACCATCTGAATTCTTACATCCTACAGTAGCTTCTTGGCCCTTCGAAGCTTGGGGCATGGATATTATTGGTTCGATTAATCCTCCTTCTGTTAAAGGACATCGGTTTATCCTGGCCATAACGAATTATTTTTCTAAATGGGCAAAAGCGGTTCCCCTTATTGAAGTGAAAACATCTAACGTGGTTAGCTTTATTAAACACCATATCATTTATCATTTTGGGATTCCCCGAAGGATAATCCATGACAATGGACCCCAATTTGCCAGTCAGGCATTTTATAGATTCTGTGATAAGAATCAAATTCAGAATATAGCTTCTACGGCTTACAATCCAGCTGCTAATGGTTTGGCTGAAGTTTTCAACAAGACAATTATTAAACTTCTCAAAAAGTTTGTCTCTTCTAATAAACGTGATTGGAATGAGAAACTTGGAGAATGTTTATGGGCTTACCGAACGACAGTCCGAACTCCTACTGGCTTTACACCATTCTCACTGGTTTACGGATGTGAGGCTGTTCTTCTACTGGAAATCCAGATTCCATCTCTTAGAATAGCCATTGCTAATGAGCTAAATACAGAGAATAATGATCGGTTGAGACTTCAAGAACTTGAAGGTCTAGAAGAGAAGCGTCTTCAAGCACAACAGCACATTGAGCTATATCAAGCCGCATATCTCGAGCTTTCAATCGTAAAGTTAAAGAGAGGGTATTCAAAGTCGGTGAGCTAGTTCTAGCTGTTCGAAGACCGATGGTGATGACTCATAAGAGCAAAGGGAAATTCTAAGCAAAATGGGAAGGTCCTTATGTAGTCGAGACAGTATTCTCCAATGGTGCCTATAGGTTGTCTAAACCTAATGGAGATTTGCTCATGATACCAATTAATGGAAAATTCTTGAAGAAATATTATGTATGATATTCTTTTTTATTCCCTAGCTACCAAGGTTTGGTTAAGCTGATTGTTTGTTCTCCTAAAAGACAGTTTTGATCTTCTGTCTTACCAGCTAATTAAAAAAAGGGATTTATTATTTATTATGTTCTTATGACCTCTGAATAAATATTAAGTCTACTTCTTTTCTTATCTATCATGTCTATATGGCCTCTGAATAGATATTAATCTATTTTTCTTTGAGTTGTTATGATTTGTCACGTTCATATTACCTCCGATAGTATTGTATACTCTAAAAAGAAAATAAGATTCATTATCTATCATGTCCACATTACCTCTGGATAGATATAATTTATTGACTTTAGAAGACTTGTCATGTCCATATTACCTCTGATAAGTATTTTCTATCTCATACCTATTGTTTAAATTCAAAATAAATGATAGGGTCATAAAACAAATATTTCATTCATTTCTTGAAAATATTACAGAATAAAAAAGACAGAAGAATACAAAATTCTGTATTAAAAGCAAAATTGCCTAAGACAGAGCATATACATCTTCAAGTAGTTTCTGCAGCTCGGCCAAGTGCCTTTCACAAGAACTCAATACATTTGTAGTCGTCATGGTGCGACGAGCTTCTGGAGTACAAAGATGAGAGAGTTCGGCGAAAGTAGCTATCATTTTATCCTTGGCATCATCAAGAGTTTTAATGACAGCTTCAGCACCAAACACTTTCTCTTCCAAAATTGAGCTCTGCGTCAAATGCTGGTCTCTAGCTGCGATCATCTGCTCTCTTTCTGCCTTCAAGCGAAGCAACTCCGCCTTAACTTCACGAATTCTATCATCTTGCTGATGAATTCTTATGTTTGAAGTCTCATAGGCTTCTTTATTCATCTCCAGAATAGGTTTATTTTCATTCAATGAAGCTTTTTCTTTGGCGACTTTGCTGCTGTACTCCTGGAGAGATTCGTTGAAAATAGTCTCCCAAGCGATGTATTCAGCTGATAAAGCATCATACTCGGTTTGGATGAGACTTTCAAGGGTTTCACTTGACAGCCTTAGATATTCTTTAATTGGCTGTTCAAGTCCCTCTACTACCTTCTCCAGTGCTGCTGCTCTCTCGGCGTCATTGAACATAGCAACATTTCTGATCGTGAGAGTAATTGCAACCTTTAAGCTTTCATAATTAAGGCCCTTCTTTAGGACCATCTTGATTAAAGCTGCCATCATTTTATAGAAGGTTTCAGTTTGATTCTCAACTAAAAGATTCATTTCTGCATCAGAGCTCGGCGTGGCAGCAAGGTCTACCAAATCCCTTTTCTGAAGGCTGGGAGCAGATGTTGTTGTGACCTTGATAGCAAGTTGAGTTGTAGCCATTTTTGATGTTGCTACCATGGCTGATTGATCTCCAGGAGCTTTAGAAATAATATCTTCAGCATTTTTATGGATTATTTCTCCAACCGTTTCTGGAGCTGAAACTACTTGAGTTTCGGTGGCGGTGATAGTTGCGGGAAGAATGGTGATTGTGTCGGGTTCAGACACTGTCTTCTCAAGAACTTGTGATGGATCAGTAGCAATAACTGAAGATGCTATTACTACGTCTCCGATTTTGGTTGATGAGTTGACAATATCTTCATCACCTTCTGGGAGTACTTCAGTTGCAGTTGGTTCTTCTGTAACTATTTTTTCTTCTACGGCTGTTTCTTTATCTACAGCCGGTTTTTCTTCTACAGCTACTCTTTCATCTGCAGTTGGTTCTTCTTCTTGGTCTTTAGCAAGAGAAGGAAATTCTTGCTGGGCCTCTACTTCAGGCTCTTGATGTACCTCTGTAGAAGAAGAACATTCTTTTTGAGCAGTATCTTCTTCTGAAGAAGAACTCTCTCTTTCAGACTCCGTTTGAATAGTTTTTTTAGGAGGAGGAGGAGGAGCCACAGGCTTGACTGTAGTGATGACACCTACAAAGATTAAGCAAAATAAGTTAATATACAAAATCGTAATACCTAATTTTGTATAGATTTCATATAAATTATATTTACCTGGAGTAGGTGCAGGGCGTGCCAAAAGCGAGTCGTAATCCTGATCCCAGTCATCATCATCGAAATCAAGAGCCGGTTCATCTGAGGGGATGGGCTCCAGATCATTAGCACGAGTTGTAACAGTGTCCTCAATAGCTTGCACCTTCTGTGGAGAAGTCAGATGTGTAGATGTGCTGAGACGTCCAGGAGATAAGAGCCCAATAAATTCTGATGCTGCTGCTGATTGCGATGCTGAAGATCCTTCTCTAGGATGAGCTGAAGAAGACGCAGTGTTCTGAGGCTCCTCAACTGGAATCTCTATGTCCGGAGTAGTAGCCCTTTGCCTGGAAGGCCCTTTAACAGTGACCTTTTTCTTCTTCTTTTTAGGAGCAACCGCTGTGTCGGATTTACACTTCTTAGAGGTAGAGATTTTGATGGGTCCTGCTGGTCCCTCTCCAACTTCCGAAGGAATCACTTCCAGATACTCGTCTGGAACAGCAACATCATCAGGTATGTCTGAAGGTACCATGACTGGTTCTTCGATATTTCCTTCCTTGACTCCTCGAAGACTCTCCTTCATATTTTAGTTAGTTGCAAAGGAGCGGATGGATGCATAGAAGTGAGCATACGAATGTAGCATTCGTAGCTCAGTGGTACTGGTGGCAGTTGGCACACGGAATTTAGCACTGGTACATCCAGCACTGAAATACCTCTATGCTCTTGTACCATCGACTAACTTCCCATAATAGTTGAAGGAGGTGGAGGGATTACCAACGTAAAGTTGGTCATACCCAAACTGGCGTACGAACCGACTGGATAGGTAAGGTTCGAAGGCACAGTCATCATCAGTTCTATACATCAGATGTGATGGTCTGATGCATATTAGCCAATTAAAGACAGGCACAGGGAGCCCTGTCCTCTCTTCACCTACATCTTCAAATTGCACATCGAAGCAATCAGCTGGAACTGGCGGTCGTGTGCAAAAGAAGTTCCACCTATAAGAGTAGTTTAATGCTGCTCGGGTATCTACCACTGAAGTTGCAACCCATGAGGCTTTATAGAACTTCTGGAGGAATACCTCCACTTGATCTTCTGGGCCTGGTGGCAATAAGTTACAGTTGTGATGCAGCAACTAGCCCATTAGATAGGTGTAGGGCATCTCCACCCGAGGGAAGTCTTTACGGTAAGGAGCATTATTAATTAACTTCTCACCAAATGTCCGCAGACCGATATTTATCCTACATACCATTGCTGGTAATAGGCTGAGTCTGTCTTTAAACACGAAACATACTGATGGCCATAGCACGTTCCGGTGAATTCTATCAAGTGTACCAGTTCCTGGTACGACCCATCTTTGCAGCCATAGGGAAAGAAAGCCCGCCAGCAAGGCTTCCTTTGAGATTTTCTGACTGCCATGCCTCAGATAGCTTAACGTTTCAGTCCCTGCTGGGATGTCTCCAGTCTTAGTGGTCAGATACGGGTCCGACGACTTATGTGTGATCATCCAACCATGGATTAAATCTGAAGGAATTATTGAACAAGGGTTTATGGTTTGAGCCTTATTTTTTTGGAATCTCCCCTTGTCGTTCTTGGATATCCTATTCTCGTGGTAGAATAAATAGGTTGTCTATTTGTTGATATATGCCAAATGCGAACCACTTTCATACATAGTAGTGCGTATCAAGTAATGGCACATCAATTCTTGGTAGACCTCAACCAACTGAGGATTTTTCTCTCTGATCTCTGCTAATTCCCGATTGGAGGGAACGTACTCTTCATACGGAGCTCCTTCCAGTGGCAGCTTAGAGATGAATTGCATCTCATGTAGTGCAAGACCCATTTCTCCTATTGGGGTTGCAAAAGTCCCTGTTGAGCTGATTTACAACTCCATCAAAGCTAAGAACAGGTTGTTATTTATTGGTATGCCCTGACTGGTAGAGGCCACTGCTTCAAACAGCCCAATAGCTCGCAGCTCTGTTGCAAAGTGATCCATAACCCAAGCACTGAGTTGAATCCAGTTCTTGTTATGTGGGGTCATCCAACCTGGAAGCCTAGGGTTAACTGGAGGATATAGTACTGAGGCGTTCATATGCCTGTTTATGAACATAGGTATCTACACTGGTTGAATCAGAGCTGAATCTTCACTTGGTGTAAATCCAGGCAGCAAATCGTAGAAAGGGACAATACCACCACTGGGAGCACTGGTATGATAGCCCATTTGGTGGAACTCATCTCTCTTGAATATGATTTTTTTTGGTCTACCGTGACTATTGGAAGTCAGGTTCCATATCATATGTCTTGTGTGGGTAGCATGAACGAATGAAGACAGGGCATAATCCCTTGACATTGAAGGGAGGTACATCGCTCTCTTCCCAAATCTAAATACCCAAGATTCATTCTTGGGATTTGTCTGAGATTTGAAGTCGATAGCATCTCCAAACATGAAGGCAGGCTTCAAGAATTGTTAACCATCCAGTGATGTTAGCAGCTCTCTATTTATCAAAGTCAACAACATTCTATCTCCCTGAGCAGCTATCAGTTGCTGTCTCCCCTCAGGATACTGTTTGTCTGATTGTGGGAACTCAACATGAGATAGATTCTCCAAGTAGTTGGAACCCAAGATACCAGTTGGAGAACCAAAAATCTCAGATAGAGGATGAATCTGCAAGTCCACTGCAAAAAGAAGATCAAACAAAAATTTAAGTTAGCAAAAACTCAGAAATTGATCTTTATACAACTTTACGCAGATGCTTCTATGTAAGTAAATGTTTGTGCGTAAAGACTTCATATCCTAAAGTTGGTTCATCTCTACGGAAGAACTACTTTACGCAAGTGACTATTTGTGCGTAAAGATTTTTCTCTGCACAAGAGTTATTTTACGCAAGAGAAGATTTATCGTAAAGGATTTTTTTTGACTAAAAGTTTTTCTATACGTACTTTTATACGTATGAAAACATATAGTCTTTCGGCTTATTTTTACGCTGGCACATATAGATGTGGGCGTATTTAATACTTAACATTTTACGCTGGCACGTATGAACGTGAGCGTATTTCTGTTGGTCATATTTTACACTGGCACGTATAAACGTGAGCATATATCTGTTGGTCAAATTTTACGCTGGCACATATAGATGTAGGTGTATTTTATGCTTAACATTTTTTTACGAGGGCACGTATTGACGTAAGCGTATTTTGTTGTTAATATTTTTTTCGCTGGTACGTATTGACGTGGGCGTATTTTGTTATTTATATTTTTTTACGCTGGCACGTATAAACGTGGGCGTACTTGGTGATTCGAGTTTTTACGCTGACACGTATAAACGTGGGCGTGAAGTTTAGGGTTCGGATTCTTTTTCTTCCCCGACGAACCCAAGGCCAAGTTAGGTATGCTACCTATCATGGCCGGAGCCACAGTGAGGTTGATCCTTCGAGTTGTTTCTGATGATGCGACGGCGGCATCCGTACGCTCACTCCTCGACGAAGCAGCGACGGGCTTCTTCCCCTTAGCGCCGGCGGTGGTTTTGCTCTTGGGGGCCATTGATTGGGACTGAGATTTCGAAGAAGATGAGAGTGAAAGAGATTGAGAATCGCGAGAACAAGTAAAGTTCTCTCTCTACTCGTAAAGCTCTATTTATAGAGAATTTTGAAATCGGTTCAAATTTCCGAATTTTACGCGGACTGTTGGGTATCCCGAATTTTATGCGGACTGTTGGATATCCCAGATTTTACGCTTCTGTTCAAAGTATTTCAAATCTTAGAAAAAATTTGAAAACTTTGAAGGGGGTCTTGTAGAAGCATAAATAAATTTCATAGACCAAGTCAAAGAAGTTTAGAGCTTTACGCAAGTCAAACTTTACGCGAGTCAAACTGAGTCAGATTCAAACTTTACGCAGAGATCAAATAGAGTAGACTCTACGCAAACAACTTTACGCGAGAGCCATCCTCAATCCTTTACGCGGAAGACAGGCTATCCACATCGTATTTAATGCACATGATACTGTTCTGACAGAATGATTTTCTGACAACAAATTACACAAAAGCCGAGAAGATTTTTACACCAAACCCAACACTTGTCGTTTAGTGTGCAGATGGGCTACTTTAGCTCAAGAGACTGCTTCTTTTACGCATGAAAGTTATTCGAGCTTTTACGCTCAAGGCTTTCGTGTGCGTAGAGTTTATTTGAGCTAATTATACGCTCAAGGCTACTTTTCAGCCACTTTACGCAGGGAGTCTATTTTTGGGTTATTTTACGTCCAGTCTGCTACTTTACCTAGGAAGTCTATTTTGGGTCATTTTTACGCCCAATCTTTTCTGGCTATGTGAGAACGTGGTCTGTATACGTGGCTTTCATGCCACACTTATCGAGAAACGTGTGTACGTGCTCTCCCCATATTGCTGAAGTTGTGGAACACGTGTCACCATGCGTAGAGACCAAAACTCTACATGGGACACGTGTCATCACGCATAGAGGTTGATTTTCATCGTGGGTGATAGTTACTTGCGTAGAGACCCAATTATGCTGCTTTTTACTCACAGGGGGTCTAGTCTATAAATAGACTTATTTTAACACAAGAAAACATCAAGAGAGATATACAGGAGAGGAGATTCTGAGAAAACTCATACTTTCATAGTGATATTCCTAGAAGCATTTCTTCAACTTTTTCTCAAGAACAGGGTAAACAAAGCAGGAAAGCATTCGACTGTGCCATCAGTGCCGTTGTGTGAATACCTTTCTGGTGACTTAGTTCTTCCGATTGTTCATCTTCCTCAAGAAGTTTTCTTCATCATCATCGTATGGTCCAAGGAACAAAGTGATCGCTCTCAGATCAGACTTCCATAGCAATACTCTCCAGAATCTATTTGTACTTTTGTACTTTTTCTCGTTTTCTTTCAAAAGCCAATTTTAGGCATTTTGTTAAGTGAAACATCAGTCTCCTGGAGAATTAGCTCCTTATCTTTGCGGGAAGCCAGGAGCTCAGATTCTAAAGAAGCCAATTTTCTCTGAAGCTGGAGGATCTGCTCGTTAGTATCGGCTATCCCACGAGAGGCGGCCTCTTTCCGAGCGATACAGTCCTCTCCTCTGCAGCTTAGCTGATCGTACTTCAGAGACAGATCTCGAAGGTCCTTTACTAGAGCAGGCTTGGACGTATCATGTACCGCCCTTACCTTTTCCATGGCTGTTATAAGGAAGGCGCGCTCCTGATCTATTGCTAAAGACAGATCGACCTGCCGCAGTCCTTGAAACTGAGCCACGAGCTGATCAGCTTCTACTAATTTGGGCTCCAGGAGCTCGACCATCCCTACCCCGCCGGGGAGTGTTCTGAGGAGCTCAATCTGACCGCGGGCACATTGACGAGCCAATGCAAAAGATGGCCCCCTCTCCAGGGTAGCTTCGGCCCCTCGTTTCAGATGGCAGTAGAAACTATCAATCATGTCCTTCGATGATTCATCCAGAACTTTCGAAGAAGACGGTGTCAAAGGAAGAGTAGCTGGCAGAGTTGAAGATGGTTGTGAGGAAGATGCACCAGAACATGACGCCCCTATCACTAAGGAAACAACTTTCGAGCGATAGGACGCCTGAATAGCAGTCATCTCCTCCTCCACGGCCTGAAGGATCCGGAGACTTGGCAGGGCAGAAAGGACGACCTTCGGTGTTGGAGCCACATGAACCAAGGAGGGTGCAAGGACCATTTCTCTCTACCCCGGCCGCCCCACTACTTGTCCTCCTGAACTTGATCCGACAGGAGGTCCCTCGATATGTGTTGGAGGAGGAGGAGGCATACTTTCTTCCACTAGATCTCCTCTGGTGACTTCTCCCCCGATGATGTCCGTCGTCGACAGCGAAGGAGCAGGACATGTATGTTCGGAGCAACCATCGATCAACTTAATCCGAAGGATATGAAGATAGAGCAAATGAACCTCCTCACTAGTCAAGACATGACATAGCTTACCAAGGGAGGGTTGCTGAAGCTGAGGCTCACTCACAGCCACCGTATCCCCTTCAACGGCGACACTGTAGCACCCAGTTTCCCAAATGAGGGTAATTTTGAAATTTCGTGTTTATAATTATTTTAATAATGATATTTAATTCATGATATGATTTTTGGTAATTTTAAATTATTTTAAAATTATTTAAATCAATGACTTGTGGTTTTGACGTTTTGCTAGTGAAACCCTAGAGACTGTTTGACCTAGAGCCTAACCATGTGATTATGATATTTTAATGTCATTTTTGGCCTAAGGATATTTTTGTATTTGATCTCTTTGAATTATTTTGATATTATTTTATTATTTATGATATTGTTTTGGAGTTATTTGAGTCGGGTTCGAATTTCAACTCAATCCGACTTGAAACGGGGACCCGGGGATAGTTTGACTCTAGTGGGACCCACACACTAGTTAGGCATAGCCCACATGATATTAATTTTAGTCCACATGATAAAAATATTTTAGTTAGAGGTTAGACTAATTATTATGGATAAGGTTAGTGTGATTAGAGATATTAGAATGACTAATTTAGCCCCAACCAATTAGCCCTTTCCTAATACTCATAGAATAGGTTAGTGGGGGTATTTTGGACCTTACCATAATAGGACAAATAGCCCCATATGGCCAGCCACTTTGGGAGAGGATAGGCTCAAGTTCATTTCGTTATTCTCATCCACACTCTCTCTCTTGTTCTTCCCCAAATTCCTAGAGAGTAATCCCTAGCAATTTCTCCACCAATCCTTCCATTTCACCACCAAATCTTCTTCTTTCCTTCTCCATTCTAGCCAAGGAGGAAGCTACCCAAGTTTGGGAGGATTCGGAGCTCGTTCGTGTCCTTTTGGATCTCTACGTGTCGGTGTCGCTCCGGGAAGGCTTTTCTTCGATTCGATCTACCGGGAGGTATAAATCCCTTCTCTTGTCATTTTCTCATGCATATAGGTCTATTTTGAATCCATAGGAATGATCCCCATGGTTGTATCTCCATTTGTGTCTATTTCGTGTCTATTGGAGGTCATAGGAGTGTCCTTTGTGTTGTGGTTGTGTCCATGTGGGAAAATCCCAAATTTGGACACACTATGTGTTGTTGTTATGTATGAATGAATTATTACATGTTTAATCTCATATTTTTGTATTGGAGATGTGTTCTATAGTGTCTCATATATATATATTAGTGTAGAGAGTGAGTTCTTGATATATTATGTTATATACTTGTGTTCTTTTGTCTCAAACTACCTAAATCCGTCATGATTTTTATCCACGTTTTTAATTTCAGTCCTAACTTAGAAATGTCATAACTTCTAGCTCAAAGTTCGGTTTAATCTTCCATTTTTTTAAAAGAAGCATATTGAAGTTAGCTTTCCAAAAACATGTATTAATAGGCCTAATTCTTTTTGTAACTTTCTGGAGAATTATTTGAGTGTTAGCTGTACGAAAGACAAACGCGTTCTCGGTGTTTTCGCGACTCCAGAAGTTTTCGGAAACGAAAACGCGATCCGTTTGAAGTTTCGGAAAGCTAACACATAGATCTATAACATACTTTAATCCTAAATTTAATTCATGCTAAGATGGTACAGTATTGATTATTAGTAGGAGTTACAATTCGGTATGCATCTTGTGCACCCTTGTGTGTAATATAATTTTTCTATTGATTTAACCCATGTTAATGTATATAATATTAAATTAAATAGAGAATGCAAGCATGAGTAAATGGTTAAAAAATGATGTATGAGGTGTAAGTATCCTATCTAATGTAAGCATGTATAAGTATGGCTTGTGATGAATATGTAGGTTCCATAGTATGTAATGTATGGTACATATAGTGGTGCAAGAGAATAAATGAATGATGAATGAATGCAAGCATGAATGTAATGTAATAATAGATGTAATACATGATATGTTAGATAAATGAAATGATATATATATATGATATATATCCTCTTTAGATAATGTATAATATGGTTGAATGCAAGCATGTAGGAATGCAATTAATGTAATGTATGTAAGCAATACATAAATGCATTAATGAAAGAATGATACAATGCATGAATGAAAGTATATAATGAATGCTAGATATAAATGCAAGGTATATGTAATGATAGATATGAATGCATAATATATAAATATTGTAAATGCAATATCAGATTTCTATGTAGACATAGAACCAATTGCATAGCTGATATTAGATTGAATGTTAGTTCATTTTAGGTTGTTCGAACACTGAATGTCCATGTAAGCATATATACCTTTCTTTTTCTATTGCCAAGCCAATTTTAGTTTTCAATATAGTGGAATGTCTATGAATGTAATGTTAACCTTCAACCCCTTAATTCAAAATGTTAGTAATTTCAGTATAGACAATGCATGAGCTGTATGATAGGGATGTTGGCTTAATGGTAGATTTCAGATAACATGGTTCTTTATGTGGTTAGTTACACCAGTTTATGGGATAGCTCACTTTAGTTTATATGTAAATGTGGAACTAAACTGAGAATGAACTTCACCCTCTGCACAAGGACACCCCACTCTATAACCACCATGCATGTAACCCTTCTCTAAATGATTGCTAATATATATAGATTTATGTAAAGTAGATGCATGTTAGTTATACTTAAATAGTCTTACTCTAAGTATATAGTGTATACTTGTAGTC
Source organism: Iris pallida (assembly GCA_029216955.1). Classification (NCBI taxonomy): domain Eukaryota; kingdom Viridiplantae; phylum Streptophyta; class Magnoliopsida; order Asparagales; family Iridaceae; genus Iris; species Iris pallida. The sequence goes on along the minus strand of JANAVB010028820.1, from coordinate 3,414,205 downwards.
ATGCATGTTAAAGTAATACATGTGTAATGTAGATGGGTTAGCTTTGTGCATGGTGTGTAAACTCATAACTAGTGTTGATTTCTCTTTCATGTACCTCCATGTTCACACACACACATAGCTTTACATGTTAGTTCCTTTCTTATATATATATATATATATATATATATATTATATATATATTATATATATAGAATATGCATATAGTGATGTATCTTGATGTGTGACTTGTGTTGGCTTGTATAGCCTTGTGATTGGTGTGTGACTGCTAGCCTAGGCTTGGTTAGGCCTAGTGATACTTATTAGACTTGTTTGGGCTAGGACTTGACCTAGTTGACTAGTGTGTTGACTAGAGTTGACCAAGTGGTGACTTTAGTCTAGTTTGACCTAGACATGCAGATGTATTATAGATTACTATTATCATCCCCTGTATAATCTTGACTTGTGTTGCTCTAACTAGGAGTCAGGTACCTCATCTCGGACAGTACATCTACTTCAGACATTCAGATACGAGACGATACATTCTCTGACCATTTCATACTTGTCAGGATTTACATTCTTGCTCTAGATTACTGTACTTGATGCTGACACGATCATTATCACGGATTAGTACTATGTGGATCTTCTTGAGATGTTATCTCCTTGTATTCACTAAATATATATTATGATGTGCGTTTCACTTACATATTGATTTATTGAATATCCTTATCATTGTACACTCATTGTGCATATTGTACTCTCATTATCACATTGAGCCATTGTACAAGCCATTGTACAAGCCATTGTATAAGCCATTGTACAAGCCATTGTATAAGGTAACGTAACTGAATTGGATCCTTGTGTATTGATTGGGGAGGGAGAGTAAAATTGGTTATGTGATCAATCCTATTGTATAAGAAATTGTATATGTCCATTGTACACCCACGTACAAAAGAGTCCCATTTTATTGTATAACCTAACCCGTTTACATAACCATATTGTGCTCTAAATTATATGTTGCTTACAGTTCTTACTTATCATATATAGATATTTCCCATTATCAAATCTCTGCTGTTTTTATATACATTCTTCTTTCAGCGTTCATGTACCTTACTCTATTGCATGCTTTATATTTCCTAACATGATATGAACTGCGTGAGATGTTTTGTTCTCGCTCCCGTCCTGACTGGACCTGTTGAAAATTTTACAGAGGATGATGAGGAACCCTGCACCCTTACTTGGAGTTTGCCTAGTTGACACTCGCGACCTGGACCCCTGGGGAGGTTCAGGCAGCTGCTCAGGATGATACCTTGTAGAGTGTAGATAGCTTAGACTGTCCTTTCTTTCATATTTAGCTGTTGTCTTATTTTCAGAGTTGTATATTTTAGAGATGTTGAGACTTTGTTATTTCTTTCTACTGTACCTCAGTTGAGGATTTCTTATCTATTTTCCATCATGCTACATTCTACCTTAGATTGTGATTGAGTTGTACCTCGTGTTGGCCTCCTTATGGAGAGTATTCATATTATGTTAGTTATAGTTCATGACCTAGAACAGTGTTCTACCGCCGACACTGCGCGTAGGCTGGGCGTTGTTACGCTCTCGTACCCTCACAGTGGGTGCGGGTCGTGACACGTTTTTAGTGGTGGCCCATGCAGGTCGAGTTTATGTAGTGGTATTCGAACTAGAGTATCACTACAGCCTGCATAGGATTAGGATATTTTGGAGGTACTCAATCACATTAGGAAAAACTCTTAATCCGATTCCTTTTGTCTAAAATTGTTGCTTATTGACTTCCCTTGAATAAACTGTTTCTTCTTGAATTTTTGCTTCATTCTCAGAAATTGCTTCTTGTTTTGATCTGTCTTCATGATGGTTAGGAAGACACGATCTCATCGCTTCGGTTCGGGGGATACTATCGAGAGGCTGGCCACCTCTCGTCCTGTTCATCAGGGCCTCGAGACCGCAGCTTCTGTTGTGCCGACTCAGGTTGGCGTTTCTGCTATATTGGAGGTGCACCTCCGTCTGTACAGAGACTTTTCCCTTCATTTCTGGTTTTTCTCAGCAACAGCGATTCATGCAGTCAGCATCAGAGATTTGTGCAGTATCAGCATCAGACTAGAGAAAACCAGCAGGACGAGCTATCGTCAGGACAGTCGAGGATGCACAGACCGTTGGAGATCTTACTGCAAGTTCCGTTCTTCTCAATTCCATTCCTACAATTATCTTTTATAATTACCTTGAATCCGATTCCATCTGTTCCTTGTTGATTGATTAATTTTGTCATGTTACTCTTTTGTTGTGTTTGTTTTTTTCTGAGAAATCATATGGGCTAGGTCGCCTAAATCATGGGATCTATAATCCTCGATAGTCGTGTTAGTTGGCATAGTGAGGACATGTAGTCAGATTTTGGATGTATTCTCGGTATGGAAATTTAAGGTTTTCGACGTCGCATGCGGCAGTGCAAAAATTTTAAATACCATGAACCTAGAGGTATGTACCTTAGTCAAGGACTCTGTGATTATCGTAGCCTTGCTCACTAGCATGATGAAGACTCTGGACAACATGATTTTGGACTGACGCATATGATTAACAGATTGTATCTTGAGAAGGTTTAAATATTATACCCTTTTGATTGTTATAAATGACTTAGGAGTAGAGATATTTAGTTTTGTAGAGCTTATTCATAGGTAGTTCCTTCATAGTATAATGGTATGATAACTTGTAAGTGTCTGTACCCTAGATGTGATAGTTAGCATTGGTATTAGAATAGTAACCCATTGCAGATAATTCTCCTGTTATCTATAATACCAACCAGTTACATATAGGATGGTAGACAGCCCTACAACCTTGATGATTGTTTTCCCTTACCTTCCCAATTAGGACACCCTAGATTGTTTGTGTGTTGATACCATAGTACTGTTTTGACCTAGAATGATTAGTGTACCTAGGTGAGACTTCCACTGCACTGCTACGGTATGCCCTGACCTTGTATACTATTCCTTCAAATTGCATGATTTAGATAAAAAAATTTAGACCTTGATTGTTGGAAAATAGGGACGTCACTCCATTAGTATCAGTTGTAGATATATATGGGTTAGTCCTTGATGTGGGGATGTGTGTCTATAAACATGTCTTAGGAGATTTAGGAGAGATTATAGTTTCAGCCTTGATAGGATGTACTAGTCTTTTGGTGAGTATAATGTGTTATGAGAGATAGGGGCCTATATGTCTTAGTAATGCATCGTTCCTATGGTAATAGAATATATTAATAGATGGTTATAGAAGATAATAGTTTGAGCATACCTATAGCCTATGATCATTCCTTTTCATCCTTAGTTAAGACCACTTTAAAATAGGTCCAGTCCCTTGGATATAGGTTCCAGTCCATATTCTATTGAAGTTTCATTACCGCCGTACAGCAGAGCAGTATTGGAGGTATTCCTAGATTGACACTTTTTAGATGTCCATTTATTATTCCAGTGTTAGGAAGTGTTACCTTAGATATTGGTAGGTTAGAGGCTCTAAAAGGAGTACTATCGATCTTAAATTTCGAGGACGAAATTTTTCTAAGGTGGGTAGAGTTGTAGCACCCAATTTCCCAAATGAGGATATTTTAAAATTTTGTGTTTATAATTATTTTAATAATGATATTTAATTCATGATATGATTTTTGGTGATTTTAAATCATTTTAAAATTATTTAAATCAATGACTTGTGGTTTTGACGTTTTGCTAGTGAAACCCTAGAGACTGTTTGACCTAGAGCCTAACCATGTGATTATGATATTTTATATCATTTTTGGCCTAAGGATATTTTTGCATTTGACCTCTTTAAATTATTTTGATATTATTTTATTATTTGATATTGTTTTGGAGTTATTTGAGTCGGTTCAAATTTTAACTCAATCCGACTTGAAACGGAGACCTGGGGGTAGTTTGACTCTAGTGGGACCCACACACTAGTTAGGCATGGCCCACATGATATTAATTTTAGTCCACATGATAAAAATATTTTAGTTAGAGGTTAGACTAATTATTATGGATAAGGTTAGTGTGATTAGAGACTTTAGAATGACTAATTTAGCCCCAACCAATTAGCCCTTTCCTAATACTCATAGAATAGGTTAGTGGGGACATTTTGGACCTTACCATATAGGACAAATAGCCCCATTGGCCAGCCACTTTGGGAGAGGATAGGCTGAAGTTCATTTCATTATTCTCATCCACACTCTCTCTCTTGTTCTTCCCCAAATTCCTAGAGAGCAATCCCTAGCAATTTCTCCATCAAATCCTTCCATTTCACCACCAAATCTTTTTCTTTCCTTCTCCATTCTAGCCAAGGAGGAAGCTACCCAGTTTGGGAGGATTCGGAGCTCGTTCGTGTCCTTTTGGATCTCTACGTGTCGGTGTCGCTCCGAGAAAGCTTTTTTTCGATTCGATCTACCGGAGGTATAAATCCCTTCTCCTTTTCATTTCCTCATACATATAGGTCTATTTAGAACCCATAGGAATGACCCCCATGGTTGTATCTCCATTTGTGTCCATTTCGTGTCCATTTGGAGGTCATAGGAGTGTCCTTTGTGTTGTGGTTGTGTCCATGTGGAAAAATCCCAAATTTGGACACACTATGTGTTTTGTTATGTATGAATGAATTGTTACATGTTAATCTCATATTTTTGTATTGAAGATGTGTTCTATAGTGTCTCATATATATATTAGTGTAGAGAGTGTTCTCTTGATATATTATGTTATATACTTGTGTTCTTTTGTCTCAAACTACCTAAATCCGTCATGATTTTTATCCACGTTTTTAATTTCAGCCCTAACTTAGAAATGTCATAACTTCTAGCTTAAAGTTCGGTTTAATCTTCCATTTTTTTAAAAGAAGCATATTGAAGTTAGCTTTCCAAAAACATGTATTAATAGGCCTAATTCTTTCTGTAACTTTCTAGAGAATTATTTGAGTGTCAGTTGTACGAAAGACAAACGCGTTCTCGGTGTTTTCGCGATTCCGGAAGTTTTCGGAAACGAAAACGCGATCCGTTTAAAGTTTCGGAAAGCTAACACATAGATCTATAACATACTTTAATCCTAAATTTTAATTCATGCTGAGATGGTACAGTATTGATTATTAGTAGGAGTTACTATTCGGCATATGCATCTTGTGCACCCTTGTGTGTAATATAATTTTCTATTTGATTTTAACCCATTGTATACGTAATTAAATAGAGAATACAAGCATGAGTAAATGGTTAAATAATGATGTATGAGGTATAAGTATCCTATCTAATGTAAGCATGTATAAGTATGGCTTGTGATGAATATGTAGGTTCCATAGTATGTAATGTATGGTGCATATAGTGGTGCAAGAGAATAAATGAATGATGAATGCAAGCATGAATGTGTTAGCCCAATGATTGTATCATGTTTTTGAATATGGTTAATATGTTAAGTTTAGCACTTCATTATCACTAATCTTCATACTATCGCTAAAAGCATTTCTACTTATACTTATACCTTTGGTGATATGTGCCTATTGGTTTACATATTAGTGATATGAGCTTTTCTATCTTAAATTTAATCGGGTTGCCAAATCAAACTATATTTTGATTGTGGTCATTCAATTAAGTTTAATCATTATGATATCACTAATATTTATGCTATCACTATAGCATTGATACTTAACTCTTCGCATAGTCCTAATGTGCTTTTATCTTATCATTCTTGCTACATGTATATTGCTCTGTTCGTCTAACATGTACATGCAGAAAAGCAATAAGCAAGATCAATGTGGACATATGCAATGAAGAAATCATGGTGGGCCAAAGATGATGGATCCCACAAGATTTCTCTGAACCACCCGACGATATCTCCGGAGCCACGCACTCGGGGTTCCGCTGACCGGTCAGCGGACGGGGGTCAAGGGGCAGCGCCCCTCGTCGGGGTGCGGGGGCGAAGCCCCCGAAAGGTATTCAGTTTTCACAAACTGGATCTTTGGACAGCTGCCGCCAAAAAAAAAAGCACCTATCAAAGAAATAAGCCAGTCATGCCATCATCATTTCAAGACTCTGAAGAAGCCTGCACCTGCCTAATTTATCTGGTCTATAATGAGTCTTAGGAATTATTGTAAACACAAGAAATGGATGGCAAAATCGAAATCTAGGACAAAATAAGCCCAGGATCATTTTTGGTAGAAAACGGCATACCGACGGTATACCGTGTATACCGATGGTATACCGATTTTTGTTCACAAAAGTTTCTGTTTACAAAACCGGCATACCGACGGCATACCGGTCCATACCGACGGTATACCGCTTCCGAAACGTTGAAATTCCAACGGTCGGATTTTCAGCCATTAATGATCCCAACGCTTATTTCTAGCCATTGTAATCCCAGACCGGTATACCGCCGGTATGCCGGATCATACCGGCGGTATGCCGGTTCGTGACTGAAAAGTTGCCTTTGGCTTCTTTTCAAGCTTTGGTTATAAATAGCCTTGAACCCCTTCATTCAAGTTGATGCTTTGAGCCTAAAATTTCTAAACCACCAAGCCTATCCACAAACAACTCTACAAAGCTTTCATTTGCCATCCACAAATTGTGTTAGAGTTACTGAGTTGAAAAGAAGATCTTCATCCTATTGTAAGGAGATCAAAACCTATTGTGAAGGTTGAAGTTGGAGAGTCTTCGTATCCAAACTCTCGGTTGAAGTTGGAGAGTCTTCGTATCCAAACTCTCGGTTGAAGTTGGCGAGTTCTTCGGATCCAACTCGTGTTGAAGTTGGCGAGTTCTTCGGATCCAAACTCGTGTGTAACTATTTACTCAAATAGTGGATTTAAAGCCGAGAGAGTTCCGGGACTGGAGTGCCTCTTGGGAGGATACCAGGATACATCGTGTGTCGGTATTGTTATTGCTTTTTCTCTTGCACTTATAATTTTAAATTGTCCATAGCTTGTGCTAAGTGCTTGATTAGTTAGCTTGACCCTATTCACCCCCCCTCTAGGGTACTACAGAATGTAATGTAATAATAGATGTAATGCATGATATGTTAGATGAATGAAATGATATATATATATATGATATATATCCTCTTTACATTAATGTATATATAGGTTGAATGCAAGCATGTAGGAATGCAATTAATGTAATGTATGTAAGCAATACATAAATGCATTAATGAAAGAATATATACAATGCATGCATGAAAGTATTAATGATGCTAGATATAAATGCAAGGTATATATGTAATGATAGATATGAATGAATAATGTATAAATATTGTACATGCAATATCAGATTTCATATGTAGACATAGAACCAATGCATAGCTGATATTTAGATTGATGTTAGTTCATTTTAGGTTGTCGAACACTAAACTGTCCATGTAAGCATATATACCTTCCTTTTTCTATTGCCAACCAATTTTAGTTTTCAATATAGTGGAATGTCTATGAATGTAATGTTAACCTTCACCCCTTAATTCGAAATGTTAGTTAATTTCAGTATTAGACAATGCATGAGCTGTATGCATATGGGATGTTGGCTTAATGGCAGATTTCAGATAACATGGTTTATTTTATGTGGTTAGTTACACTAGTTTATGGGATAGCTCACTTTAGTTTATATGTAAATGTGGAACTAAACTGAGAATGAACTTCACCCTCTGCACAAGGACACCCCACTCTATATCAACCACCATGCCATGTAACCCTTCTCTAAATGATTGCTATAATATATATAGATTTATGTAAAATATAGATGTATGTTAGTTATAACTTAAATAGTCTCTACTCTAATGTATAGATGTATACTTGTAGCCATGCATGTTAAGTATAATACATGTGTAATGTAGATGGGTTAGCATGTGTAGTATAAACTCATAACTAGTGTTGATTTCTCTTTTCATGTACACCTCCATGTTCACACACACACATAGCTTTACATGTTAGTTCCCTTCTTATATATATATATATATATATATATATATATATATATAATATATATATATAGATATATATATATATAATATAGAAAAAAAAAATATATATATATATATATATATATATATATAATATAGAATATGCATGATAGTGACGTATCTTGATGTGTGACTTGTGTTGGCTTGTATAGCCTTGTGATTGGTGTGTGACTGCTAGCCTAGGCTTGGTTAGGCCTAGTGAGACTTATTAGACTTGTTTGGGCTAGGACTTGACCTAGTTGACTAGTGTGGTTGACTAGAGTTGACCAAGTGTTGACTTTAGTCTAGTTTGATCTAGACAGCATGCAGATGCATTATAGATTACTATTATCATCCCCTGTATACATCTTAACTTGTGTTGCTCTAACTAGGAGTCAGGTACCTCATCTCGGACAGTACATCTACTTCAGACATTCAGATACGAGGCGAGTACATTCTCTGACCGTTTCATACTTGTCTGGATTTACATTCTTGCTCTAGATTACTATACTTGATGCTGACACGATCATTCACGGATTAGTACTATGTGGATCTTCTTCTGAGATGTTATCTCCTTGTATTCACTAAATATATTATAATGTGTGTTTCACTTACATATTGTATTTATTGAATATCCTTATCATTGTACACTCATTGTGTATATTGTACTCTTATTATCACATTGAGCCATTGTACAAGCCATTGTATAAGCCATTGTACAAGCCATTGTATAAGGTAACGTAACTGAATTGGATCCTTGTGTATTGATTGGAGAGGGAGAGTAAAATTGGTTATGTGATCAATCCTATTGTATAAGAAATTGTATATGTCCATTGTACACCCACGTACAAAGGAGTCCCATTTTATTGTATAACCTAACCCGTTTACATAACCATATTGCTCTAAATCACATGTTGCTTACAGTTCTTACTTATATATAGATATTTTCTATTATCAAATCTCTGCTGTTTTCATATACATTTTTCTTTCAGCGTTTCATGTACCTTACTCTATTGCATGTTTTATATTTCCTAACATGATATGAACTGCGTGAGATGTTTTGTGCTCGCTTTCGTCCTGACTGGACCTGTTAAAAATTTTACAGAGGATGATGAGGAACCCTGCACCCTTACATGGAGTTTGCCTAGTTGACACTCGCGACCTGGACCCCTGGGGAGATTCAGGCAGCTGCTCAGGATGATATCTTGTATAGTGTAGATAGCTTAGACTGTCCTTTCTTTTCATGTTTAGCTGTTGTCTTATTTTCAGAGTTGTATATTTTAGAGATGTTGAGACTTTGTTATTTCTTTCTACTGTACCTCAGTTGAGGATTTCTTATCTATTTTCCATCATGCTACATTCTACCTTAGATTATGATTGAGTTGTACCTCTGTGTTGGCCTCATTATGGAGAGTATTCATATTATGTTAGTTATAGTTCATGACCTAGAACAGCGTTCTACCGCCGACACTGCGGCGTAGGATGGGCGTTGTTATGCTCTCGTACCCTCACAGTGGGTGCGGGTCGTGACAGACACTTGAGCCGATTGCAGCTGCTTCCTCTGCCCCAGCCGCCCCGGAGGTGGATACAATTGGGTCAGCATCAACCGGCTGAGGTTCAGCAACCTCGGAGATTGGTTCAGTAGAGCCCACATCGCCCCGGGTTGAGATGTCAGCAGCGGGAGGAATCTCAACCGTCTTCGGGACGACCCTGGTGGAAGTAAGCTCGGCAGTCATAGCACTAATTAAGGCAGCTATAGCCGGGTCAACCTCAGAGGCGGTAGCCGGCTCTGAGGAGTTCACTTCGCCCGACGTCTACAAAGAAAAGAAAAATCAGATTATATTTCAGAAAGAAGAACAAAAAAGGGGATCGTAACTCGATTCACCTCTGAAACGGCGTCGATGTCTTCACTTCCTCCCTAATGATCGGCCCGCCAGGCTTGACTGCAGCCCATTTTCGGGAATAAGTCATGTCGCCGACAGAGGATTCATGCCTGCTACGTTTTCGTGAAAGACTAGGCACAACAGGGGGCTGATCTGCCACCAAATCATCTGCAGGAGGAAGAGGCAAGTTATCAGGGTCATCCTCTTCGTCCACGTTGGTAGACTCCGAGTCAGAGACATCAACTATCCTCCCCTTCTTGGTCCTTGATTTCTCCTCCAAGCCAGTACCAACAATGAAGCTGGTACTTGGGTCAAAATCTCTTGGATGCTTATTCACCATAACATGGTACAAGGCCGCCATATATAAAATATGTCCCGACTCGTTAGCATCGGGAACGGAGAAGGTGGCACGGGTATGAACTGCACTATAGTAGTGCCAAGCCCGGATGCTGTCAAGAACGCTAGCCTCAAAACCCAGACAGGAGCTGGGATTGTCCAAAAACATTTGACTGTACCCAAATTGTCGAAAGAATCGACTGGGTAAGTAAACTCCAAAAAGGCAAAATTGTGGTTATGATACACCAGGTGTGTAGGGCGAATGTTCTGCAACCAGAGGAGCATCTTCTCGGACAAGAATTTGGGAGACACAGCACCATCAAGATGCACGGCTCTTACTTCTTCATCAGTAAAATGAGGAACAGACACGAAAGATGAAGGCATCATCAGCAGTCACGTCATCCTCTAGGCCAGGCCTCATCAAAGACTGGTAATGCATCAACAGCCCCCCATCAGATAATGGTATGGCAGCTCGATTCGTTCAAAATCTTTTGTCGTATCGCGAGCGATGACTTTGGACGAGAAGGCGCGGAGGCCACGATATATGCTGCATACCATGGCAGGAAGTACAGCTAGTCTGGCCCCAAAGACTAGCTTCACCGCAAGAAGGATCAGGTTACGGCTGATTCTCTCAATAGCACTAGCCCCTCCCGAAACTACACAGTTCCGCAGCCATACCATCAGAAATCCTGCCAGGAGAGCCTTATCAGACATCTTCTGGGTATCCTGATAAAAGTAATTAAAGGAGTCAGATTGGCTCCCAAATATGTCACTCGTGGTTTTCACCCTCTTGGCAGTCGACACCAGGTTCTGCACCTCCTCCCGGGTTCGAGGAATTCGGGGGAAACCGAGCCTGAGGCGCCTAGCTTGAAAAGATAGCTGAGCCAGGTCTTGGTATGAGGAAGGTTCCCTTCCGAGCTATCGTTCTTCTTCTTTGACATCTGCTGCCACGTACTATGGTGACATAGTAGTTCCCGGTAAACAACCACAAAGCCCGGGAACCGTTGCTCCAATTCTTCGAATTCTTCGTTCGTAGGGGTATACGCTTCAAAAACTTCATCTCTCCAGGACAGCTTGGAGACTTCGCGTATCTCGTGGAGAGCGAGTCCCATTTCCCCTCCAGGTGTAAAGAAGGTCCCTGTACGACAGTTGTACATCTCAAGAAGAGCCATGAACAGCTTCTTGTTTATGGACAGACCATAACAAGTGCCCCGTATGGCATGATAAAGACCAATTTTGAACAGGAGATCCTTGTATGTCCGCAAGATCCACGAGGTCAAGTTGATCCATGAAGGGGTGGGGTTCATCCAGTTCAGCAGCGACAGCCGACCAGTAGGGTAGGATCCCTTTTCAGCAATCTGGTTCATAAAAGTGTCAGCTTGGGAGAATCGGAAGTTAGGACCTTGCACATTTATAAAACTACCCGGGGCCAACCCCATCACAGAGTGGCTGATCTGCATCTTGCTTGCAACTTCCGACCTCGACATTTTATTATAGTGAATATCACCCACGAACATTCCCTGCTGGCTCAGGGTTAGGGAGTCCACCATTTTTTTCTGTCAATCGGCAGCATATCGAACCAAGACAGCGGGAAGTGACGCTCCATCTGAGAAATGTGGATCGCCATCCCATTGGAAGAAAAACTCTAACTTTTAGATATATCTAGAATGCTGGAGTTCTTCACAGTTAGGGCATCCCCAAAGAGGAACGCAGGTTCAGATGTGTGCCCCCTAGTTTTCCCGAGTTCATTATGCCCGAGAGAAAGAAGAAGGATTGGTTTCTGATATCCCTCAGCCTCTCCTCAGGTTGATCTTTAGTGATTTGGGCTGACATATATCGACCACATGGTCGAACCTCACACCCATAGCAGATTGAGCTTGACCTACCAAAAGCTCCCCTGAAGGATTGATCGACAACTTCACTGAAACAGAAGAAAGAAAGAAGTCAGAAGATAGCCAGAGAAAACCACTTAATATTTTTTGAGCTTATGCGGCTCTGCTAGGTGGGTCTTCATGCGGCTCAGTTCATAAGGCGCTTATGCGGTCATGAGACGTTTCTCATACGGCTCGGTCGTGAGACGTCTTTCATGCGGCTCGGTCATGAGACGTCTCTCATACGGCTCGGCCATGGAGCAACTCTCATGCGGCTCGGTCATGAAGCTACTCTCATGCGGCTCGGTCATGAGACAACTCTCATGCGGCTCGGCCATGAAGCATCTCTCATACGGCTCAGTCATGAGACATTTCTCATGCGGCTCGGACATGAAGCATATCCCATGCGGCTCAGTCATGAGGCGTTCATGTGGCCCATACGGCACAGCTTATGAGGATTCATCACACAGAACTTGAACAGTTCAATGAAGACGAAAAGAGCATCAACTATGCCGAGGCATAACAGAGAAAGGCCCGCGCATAAAACATACGACATAGCCATTGTGGTTAGGGTTTGAATTCATGCAGTTTCTTCCCAACGCTCTTACCATAAATAGAAGGATGAACGTCGGGGTGAATCGAACTCGTCGTGTTCGACGAGGAGGCAAGTCCTTTGCCCTTCGCTGCAGCACTGGAAGAAGCCTTGGGAGCCATGGATGATCGAGAGAAGAGAAGACGGCGACTAGGGCAATAAAAAATTGGAAGAAGGAAAGAAGAAACTCTCTCCTCAAAAACTACTCGTATTTATAGGCTGACAGAGGCATGTAAACCGATAGACACCACTTCGGATTTCGTGCTGCCTAAAGGATAAAGGTGACTTGGGATTCTATCCCCTTTCATGCAAAAGACTGCTCTGAATCAGCAAAGCAAATCAAAATTTAATGCCGACTCTTGGGATTCTATCCAAAAGATGGCTTTAAATTATCAAAGTAAATCAAAAAACAATTAATGGGACGCCTACGTGGCACGAGACCAGTATGCGGCCAGAAAAGCCTATGCGGCATGAAGAGCTTATGCAGACATACCATGCTTCTTATTCAAAGTATTTCAATTTTACAAATTGAAAACTTTGAAGGGTGTCTTGTAGAAGCATGGAAAAGTATAAGAATTTCTATGCGGCCCAGAATCAACATGAAACTTCATTGTAACTCTCTAAACCCATTTTGTGTATTTTCGATCATTTCCTGAATTTTATGTTTTTGAAAAATATTGGAGCTTTATAAGAAAAATATTGATTTGGATAAATTTTCAGAAAAACTATATTTTTTTTAATTAAATCTCAATTAATATTGTTTTGTTTTAAAAATTGGTTATAAATATTAATATCTTGTCTTCAGTAATTAAGAACTAAAATAATTTTCGTAAGTTGGTTGTTAGTTAAAAAGTTTTAATTGTCGTTTAATTAGTTAATGATCATTATTAGTATTATAATTTACTCATTTTAGTTGGCAATTAATTAAATTCATATTTTGTTCTTGCCTACTAATATGTAGAGAATTCTAAATATGATAGGTAGGGACAGCAATCTGATTTGTATTAAGAAGTTATTGTTAATTAGTTGATAATTAGCTGATAGCTATAACTAAATTAATTAATTAATTAGCAGACTAATTAAAGCTGTTAGAATATTTTTAGTAAAATCTTTTAAAATTATTGGAAGGAATATTTGATTTTCGAAAGTTGTTTGAACTATTTGATTTGAAAATCTGTTTTCTACTATTTCCTAAATAGCCCCAGATCTGTGTTTATTTTCAGCATTTCCACTATTATACCCCCAAATCTATTTTATTTACAGTCATGCCATTGTCCCTACTGTACACGCACACATACACACACTCAATATTATTTTATTATAAATATGCACATAATTCTATGCAATTCTGACAACTCTCTGACACGTCACAATTTCTCTCTCTCTCTCTTCACTCTCTCATTTCTAGCCCTTTCCGGCTGAGCACCACCGCTCGTCGAAGTTCGACCTCACCGCCCGTCACTGGAGCCAGTCCCGCCGTCGGTCCGAACCTGTCTTCTCGTGAGTCGAGACTGTAGTGCTCCTCAACTGCAGAGTCGCGTGCCGCTGTCAGGACCCACACATCTAGGAGATCACGCTACCGCCATCATACCTTCGCCGCCTCGACTGCAGTGCAGTCTCGGAGACCGCGCCATCTCTTCGCCATCTGCGCCGCCCCTTCGAGATTCGAGCGGTCATCTTGAGTCCCGTGCGACCGAGCCCCGATGAGCTACTTCGGGCAGTGAGCCACCGCCATCGATAACCAGAGCGCCGCCTCACCGGAGCTACCATCGAAGTCACGCCTCACCGACGACCAGATATGCACTGTCCTCTCAGAGTTCGTCGACATCAAGCCGAGCCACCCTTCGAAGCTGTCGACCGCCTCAAGACGAAGCCACCGAGTCACTGACGCTCACCACCGCCTCTCTGGAGCTCCGCCTCGCCGAGGAGTCCCTGTTTGCAAAAACAAAAGTCTTCTTTATTTCACAAACTTTGTAAGAAGATTACAATTGAATTCTGGGAAAGTACAACTATAGGAATCCGATCTGAAGACGATCGCTTTATCCCTTGGACGATGTGAACTTTGAAGACGATAGCCTCTGAAGAATGCAGCAGCACTTTGGCAAGAACTCCTGATCTCTGGTGATGATCTGATGTGGATTCTGATTTTTCTGATCTCTCTCTGATCTGTCATATGAAGGACTTGAAACTCTATTTATAGAGTTCTGGAAATAAGTAATTTTTAGTTATTCTGGATTGCGCAGGATATTGCGCAGACATTGGACTGAGCAAGCAGCGAACTACGCTGGCAGTTACTCGATCGTGGGCCAACTGTATGAGACGCGTGGCATTGTTTGATTGAAATACGCTTGGTCGTGTACATTCGGTTGCCACGTGGTGAGCAATTGATGGCATGTATGCCACATTCAAAATGTCAGTTGTCTTGATGGAGTGCGCCACATGAATTGTGCTGGCTTCAGACTGCGCTGGGATTGAACTGCGCTGCAGGGAATCTGGAAGACTGCGCTTCGATTGGACCAGTAGCTTGTGCTGCCTGTACAGCTGTCCTCGAGCGCTGTGCTGTACGAGAAACGAATAGTTTCCTCGTTCTTCGGGCTGTCCGCTGTCAGAAGATCTGATTTTCTGTCAGATAATGATGACGCGGCCACGTCAGCTAGCGCGCTTGGATAGATGCACAGTTCAGCTTGTGCAGTTGAGTTTTTGCGTAATCTGTCTCCTGCACAGTTTTTTGAGGGATGCACAATTTGATTTTTATTGCTTCTTTGATGGGTGCAACTTGATTTTTATGACCTACAAGACCCCCTTCAAAATTTTCAAAATTTGAAAATATTCAAAGTTTCGAAATACTTTGAATTTTAAATTTAAAATCAAATTGCGCAAGTGATGCCTTGACTGCGCGTTTGGAGGAATCAGCTCCTAATATCTCGGCGTAATCTGAGGTGATTGTTACTTTAAAAAAACTATAAATAGTTTCGTTCTTCTTTCTTTCATTCTTTACTTGTTTCCAACTGTTCAAAAGAGAAAAGCTTCTGTGCCAACTCCGACCACTTCTCCTTCCTCTCCGTCGACGTCAATGGCCCCGAAACGTTTAGCCGCCGAGAAGGGCAAAGCCCCCGTTGAGTCTTCGACTCAGGTTGCGCCCAGAATTTCTCGTCATGAAGTCGGTCACCCTGCGCTGCAAGGTAAATGATGAACTCGATCAAAAACCCTTTTTAGGGTTCTTTGACATTGTCGAACCTTCATACCTCTCTCTTTTTAGAGATTTGATGGTACTGCCGCCCTTTTTAGGGTTCTGGTTGCACACACACAATAGTTTTCATTTTTATGAAAACTATATTCTTGCGCAATCGGTTGGAAAGCGCTGGCAAATGTTCAGCATATTCTATCGATTTGTACAAGTCTGTCCAGCGCAAACTGATGCCTTGCGCAAGTGGATGAGTTGGCGCAACTGGATATTTTGTGCATGTAGGCTATATTAGCGTAATCTGATGCTATGCACATAGCGCAATCTGACACTTGCGCAATTTGCTGATCTTTTGAACAGACTCTTTGATGTTTATATGTACTGAATTTTGTCTTTTTGTTTGATGCAGTCAATCTCAGAGAAGACCCAGAATATGAGATCTGTGTAGGACTTTGGCTGAGCCCGAGTTTAAGGAGGATCTGTCCCATGTGACATTTCCTCAGTATGCCCTGCCATCTTCTCGACAAGCCATACTAACAGCACAAGACAATGAAACATTGCTGAGTCTGATGAACGGGCAGCCTCTACAAACTGCTGACGCTATTACTCATAAGAAGCCTCTGTTTCTGTTTGGTGAGGCTCTTGATAAGAGTTCTCAGCCGAGACCCCAAGTTGAACAGAGGCTCTTTCAGAGAGGCAAAAAAAGGAAACTGTTACCGAAAATTTCCAGGTGTCTTCCCCTATCTCGCTATGCCTTTGCGAGCTACCCCAGGAGAATGGACTGGGATATAACTCCTCTTCAACAAGCCAGAACAGGGAACATTTGTGTGAAGAAAGGACCAAATAACAAGGACATGTTTTACAATTCCTCGGAGCGTCACAGCTCCTTGCTCAGAGGATTGTGTCACGACACGCACCCGCTTTTCGGACGCGAGCACGTGAGCAAGCCCAGCTACGTATCGAACGGACTCCAGCCCGACTCGGATACGTAAACGCTGTCAAGGCTATGGTATACTGCCAAATCATGGCAAACAAATCTATATCTCAACCCACAATAAGAATATTAAACAAGAATGAACAAGTATGGGTCGTGGTCTGCAGCCTACTAGCATAAATGTCCGATAAGACTCTAAGGAATATAACAAGAGTCTACAACTGAAACAAGGAATATGATATCTCATGATAAGGAATGAAAAGCACGAGCGGATAATAAACACGATAATGATACCTGCATCCCGCAAGAACCGCAATCCTCCGTCATCCAGAACTACTAGCTAACTCATGCAATCGCTAAACCTGCGGAGATCAGCAGGTCCTCAGAGGACATAGCAAGATACATAATATACATGCCTATCTAACAGTTTTATCATGCGCAAGAAATAAACAAGAAAGAACAAGAACAAGACAATGACTACGAACACGAATACGGACACGAACACGAACAAATGAATACGAATCACACACTAGAACAACTACGCGTAAATGAACTGCCGGATGAACGAAACACGAGATCAATGGAAGAAATCAAACCCTCGTCCCGAGTGTGGACTCTCTGGTTTGAACTAAGCGCTAACCCTCGTCCCGAGTGTGGACTCTCTGGCTAGCTCACGGCAAGACACCCTCGTCCCGTGTGTGGACTCTCTGGTGTAATTGGTCAACCCTCGTCCCGAGTGTGGACTCTCTGGTTTACCAATGATCACGACAAACACCCTCGTCCCGAATGTGGACTCTCTGGTGCACCAAACAACCCTCGTCCCGAGTGTGGACTCTCTGGTTGTGTACAACGATAATCAAGGCTATGGCAGTTCACTACACGTACTCGTTCTATGATACGACTCAAGCAAGGTACTGGCGAGAAACTCCAAATGTGAAACACAAGGCCAAAACATGAACACGGCTATAAACAATGAAAACTACTCCACAGAAAATAACACGAAAAACACATGTCCATAAATAATCCAAAGACAGTAAAACGAAAGAAAATGCATGTAAGTAAAACTGTAGAGGGAGGCAAGGTATACTTGCCTGGGGGTTGCACGAAGAATCAAAAAAATACCGTCAACTGGTACGCCATAAAGTCCAAGTCACCACAACTGTCTTCGAAAGCTGAAACAGACAATGCCAACAGTCTCAGAATAGTCAAATTAGCTAGGATTGCCTGTCCTTAAGTCCAATTCTGGACACAGGGGCAAAACGATAATTTCGGGCAAAAACGATGTCCGCCGTTGGATCCGCTTTGCACCGAAATGCGTGCCAAGGTCAATGGTCTCTAAAGTTGTCAAACTATATGTCTACGGATCCAGTTTTCCGATACGAACCCAACCGTATGTCCAAAGTTGGATTCCGGCGGGCCGTGCACAAAATCGTCCGTTGAGTGGGACCGTGGGGCCCACAAAACGACGATTTTATCAACTGTCTCAGAATTGGACCAAACTTGGCATGCAGGACCAGAAAAATATCACGGTCCTGTTGGCACAAGTTTCATCTTGACTGGGCGAACGTACACGAAGTGATTGAGGTTTCACTGAATATGTGCAATAAAAAAAAAACTAAATATCTAAAGAAGATTCTCATTCCTTATACTCCAAAAGATTATTTCTAAGGGTTTTTATGCAAAGTGCACCTCTATGTAAAGGCTAACTGATAGAGTTGCAGGGGTCCGAGCTCTCTAGCCTAGTGGTATTAGAGCGGACACCCGGAGGGACCGGCAAGGTTCGAGTCCCCCAACTGTGTGTGTGCGTGGGATTTCAAAAAAAAAAAAAAAAAAAAAAAAAAGAAGAGTTGCAGGGAGCATTCCTATACGTTAGCTATTAATTATTAATAGCTATATATAGTATTCTTTAGACAAAGACTTGGATTGTTTTAGATTCCATGCAAATATTAGTAAAGCAATATATACGAGAAAGTAGTTCCTTCCATATTTTATTTACCATGCTCAAAGCTCCTCCTACCTACTGAACGTTCGACTCTTCATGCCATAAGGTCACACCAGTTTCTGTACAAGGGGACATTTACGTAAAAATAACATGGTTGGTTTTATCTCCTACTCAAGCCCGAGTTTATCCCTCACATCTAAACTTGTTCTTAATGCAAAAATGCTAACTTGCATAACAGGGAAAGAGAAGTACTTGGGAAGTTCACGTACCCAAGAGAGGTCGGTTGGCACAGCGTCGGCAAGGAGATGCGGAGAGGATGGAGTGCCGTTAGCGAGTACTCACTCGTAGTTGTCGACAGACCTCCGCTGCCCGAACTGTACCGACCGTTGGGGCTCCGGAAAGCAGGTGTTCGACCATACGTCGACAAGAACGGGGACCGGTCGGATGTGTAAGCAGCAAGAGCTGTCGGTTGGCCGACCATGGCGGCCCTTGACTGTTGCCTCCCGTGCTGGCGCGGTCGTTGGCGCCTCCCGAAAGTGGATCGACCAACGGTTAGGTGTGTTCGGCCGACGGCTCGTGCGGCTTCCGCACGCGGTGTGTACGACTGTGCACAAGGATGACGACCACTTGGCTGTTGGCACGGCTGACTGGTAAGTCGAGGTGGCTTCTGGTGTGTTGCGACAGCGCAGCCCTGGACCACAGGCGCACACAGAGCCGAGCGCGTGGCCGGCGCGCGCGGTGGCGTTCGCTTGCTGACGAGGAAGTCCTCCTGGCCTTGCGAGGTGGTGCGGGGAGACGAGGACCTTGCTGCTAGGTCGTGGTCCCAACAACACGAGTTCGACGAGGAGGAACTCGATGGGGAAAGGAAATAAAGGAAGAACGAGGAGAGAAGCGGCTAGGGTTAATTGGATTCTCCAGCTTCCCTTTCCATAGGTGTATACGATATATATATAAGGCTTCTCGGCTTGAGCAGGTTGGGGCCTGGGGAGTGGGGGGACTTGGGCTGTTCTCAGTTTTGGGCTCGGTCCTAGTTGCACATGGGTTTGGGCTGCTATTTATCTCTTTTCTTCTTGTCTACACCAACAAGTCATTCTGGTTAGTCAACATACATCAACCTCTAAATCTCCATGTTGTACTGACATCAAGTTTCTATAACTCTCAAGTCCGTGGAAAACTAGTAAGGCACGTACCGAATTCCACTCCTCTACTTGGCTGTCATAGAAGATTTTTTGCAGTCAATAACTTCCTACTGGGCATATATCCCTAGGCTGCCCAAAATCAATCATCATATTAAAGTTTGCTTCTCGTCTTGGCTGTCCAAAAAGAATTATGATGCTTCTACAAAGAGGCTCCCCCATAGTTGAGCCCCAAACTAAGTTATTACCACTTATTGCTTCCTTGTAAATTATGTTACACAAACACAAATAATTATTTATAAAATCATAATTCACCATTTAAATCAAATAAATAAATAAAAAATATTTCAAGAATTTTCCGGGAAGGGGAGCTACAGATTGAAACCTGGGTGCATCCCACCAGAGAACTCCTCCCTGCTGCTGCCGGTCAGGACGCTGATATTCGCAAACGAATTTGCGAAAGTTGAAGGAAGATATCCAGATCAAGACATCCGATTGACAGGTCTTGTTAATCCGGATAACAAGAGATGGAATTGTATAGCTAATTGGATATTGGCTCAATTCGAAGAGAAGCTCAAGGAGATTGAGCTGTACCAGCCGGTATATTCTACCGTTTATGGCTTCCAACCCAATCCTTACCTATTCCTTGCTTTGGCAGAAAGGTAACTTCAGAACAGGGACTTTTATGATGCCCTGTGGGGAGATCGGACTGGCTCTTCACGAGATGAAGTACATCTCGAGTCTACCAATGGGGAATATCCCTTATGAGGAATTTGTCCCAACCAATGACGAGTTGGACAAACTTCGTCAGGAAAATGCTGACATGGTGGCCGTCTTCGAGGAGCTTTTGTGTCACTACAAAATCTGTTCCTTGTATTACAAGAGCGGTTCATCAGACACCTGCTACTCGACGAAGTGGTTGCCATATCTGTTCCTTAACCACATTATAGAGAAAAAAACCAAGGAACACGACAATTGTAAACCCAACTTTTTCAAATCACTCAGCAGCAGTGAGGTGATTGGGTTGATGGAGGAGAATAAGGAGCTGGATATCAAGATCGATGGTGAGCTTCAATATCCTCCTTTCAAGACAGGAGATGATATTGAAAGTTTCATGAGGATGGGCTATAGGCCCATGTCAAAGGAAGCCCAGCTGGCGGGTTTCCTTACCTACTGGCTCCGACGATTCGTCGTCCCTGGAGCGAGCGCCGTCGATCGCTTCCATCGAGGCGTGTTGTTTGCTGCCATCCGCTTAGTCTTTGGCTATCGGATGGATCTATTATCAGCAATGACTTGCCGATTGAACGCTGGCCTCCGCCTTTATGTAGATTCGATGTTCAAAGGGAAAGGCGAGAAAGGTAGCTTTCTGCGGCTAGAGCTGCCATATACATACCTATTCGGATGGCTGCTGCTGCATTATCCTACTCTGATGAATCCCGATATGGGGGCGGTAAGTGGCAGCTTCTTAAGGAGATTCTCCAGAAGCAAATGGATATACACCAGTTTAAGAGATTGCAGATGTGTTCTGAATCTTGGGAAGGGGTGGAACTTCTACTGTGTTCCCCCTCCAGCTGGCTATGAGCACATGGCTTCAAATCTGGTCGACTTGGGAAGGCAGCCTTTGGGTCATGCAGTTTTTGATTGGCTGAGGACAATCAGGCCATCACACCTGGTCTACAGATTTGAAGACGAATGTTATTTGGAATCCTATCTTTCCAGCCGCTTTGCCCGTCAATTCGGCTACGACCAGTTTCATGTAGGCAACGCCATCACGTGCCTACAAGAAAAAGGTTATCTGATTGACGGAGCCCGGGCTTAGGCTTATTATAATGCTCGAGACACCAGAACAACATTCTTGATGCCGATGAAGAGCGACCACGGTCCTCGAATGCTGTATACATATTCACTTTTCTATACATCCACGAATACCTTTGCCGAGAACTTCAGTCTCGCGGACAGCTTTGCGACAGCGGCCAGATTAAAGAAGGGAGCAACTATTGTGTCGGCTCCTGGCAACGATGAAGAGCGTGAACCGGCCGATGCACCGTTGGAAGCTTCAAGGAAAGCCAACTTCCCGGAAGAAGTCAATGAACCATTGTGCATTTCCTTGAAGGTTATCAAATCTCCAGCCAAGGAGAGGAAGAGAAGGATAGAAGAACCTTCTTCTCCAGTTGCTAAGAAGAAGCTTGTCTTGGAATCATCGAATGGGTCACGACCCGATCACAATCTCGGTAGCAGGCCGAGTCAATTCAAAGAGAAGAGGCGGCGACCCCGACCTCTATTCAAAGACAAGAAAATGTTATAGATGTAGAGAGTCCAGAGAGACCTCTGCGTAGAAAGAAGATAGTTGTCAGAAGAAAAGTGGCCAGTCCTCCGCGACCTATGTCATCTGTCGTGGCTAGTGCTGTTGCCGGAATCATAATGTCATCCCCTACACCTATCCCTGAGCCCGAAGCTTTCAGTCCAGAGAGGAGGGATGATGTTGTAGGGACCAGGGAGGAGGTCCTGGAGAAAGAGGATGAAGTGGTGCGATCTCCTACACTTGCAGTGGAGACTACCCAGCTTCCAGCTACACCGAGAACACTTCATGATGAAGAGGATCGATTAATGATCGATGCTCTGAACGACTGCGACTTTGGCCTTCATGATGATGTGGATCCGATCGCAGCAACTGATAGTGGAGCCCGAGAGGAGAGCACAAGTGATAAAGTTTCATCAGCAGAAGCTGTTGATGATACACTGAATCCAGAGGAGGACGCTGATGTCCTTGTATCCCCAGAAGCTGTTGACGATACATTGAATCCAGAAGAGGATGTTGATGTGCATGTATCTCCAGAAAAGAATGTGGGTGAAGAAGTAGCAGCTGAGGAAATTACTACTGCTGATCCCAAAGGTATTGAATGATGTTATCAATCTTCTTTTCATAGATTAAATGGCTGACATCTAAATTTTTATCGATGCAGAAGTTGAATCTTCTCCAATTCTTCCAACATGCACTGACATAGTGCCAATAAAGGAGATAGCCAGCGGTAGCAGACATTTCTCGGGCGGCTCCGAAGCAGGTAGTAGCCAGGCAGTAATGTCTGAGGCTACTTCTGCGAGGTTGCAACTCGTGTTAGCAGAGGACAAACTTGTCCCTGGACCTAGAAATGGTAAGATCACTCTTACTTGTGATCCTTCTCGATAGTTGCTAATGATAGCCAGCTGATGTATTTGTTTGATTTCACAGAGGAACACCTGGAAGGGGCGACTAGCTCTACCATGGCTCCATTATCCAAAGAGACCTCCACTCACATGCAAGAAGCTGAACGTCCATCTGCACAGGCACCTGCTGCTTCGACGTCTATGGGAGTAGCTGCTGCTCCTGGTGCTATTACCACTAACAGATTCATAATCGGTTCCTTTACCAACCTTTTCTTTAATTCACTAGGACCCTTAGTATAGAGGGTAATAGGGAAAGAAGATATTGGTTTCATAACTGTTAGATGTCCAACCTCTTATCTGATAGCTGCCATCCGGAGTCAAGGTGATGAAGCGCAAGCTGCTTACCTTGAACACATTTTGGATGAGCTAGAGGAATCGGTTAAGATCTACAAAGATCTGAATCGAGGGGAGGTGGAGCCTTTGGTACAGGCCGAGTTTGAGAGGATGTCTCAAGAAGCTGCAGTTGCGAAGGTTGATTTCCAGATTATCTTGGACACTTTCACTGCCAAGTCTTCAGAATATAACTCTCAAATAGAGATAATAGCATCTGCTGCCGTGGAGAAGGAGAAGAAAGTTGCTGAACTAAAAGCAGAATCTGTCCGTCTTCAAGAAGAATTGAGACTTGTTCAGCTTGCTCTGGAAGATGAGGCCATACAACATCAAGCTACAATTCAGCAACTGGACGCCCTGACCCAGGAAAGAGATGAATATGTCATAACTCATCAAGCTGAAATCTCTCGCAGACTAGTAACTCTACCGACTTTCGACGATAAGTCTGGAATAGAGGAAGCTAGGAGGCGAGTGATAGATTCTCGTGAGGAGCGACTGCAAACTTTAAAGCAGCAGATGACTAGCTTGATGACCCCGCCAGCAGAATAGAAAGACTTTTTGTATCTTTAATTTTTGTGACATGTAATTTTGTAATGTCTTTTAATTTTGATCAATAAAAAGACATTTTTTTGTGGCTCTATTATTTATTGCATATCTCATTCAGATATAAATAATAGCGATAGAAATATATTCAGAGGTGCAAGACATGATATATTTTTGATTTTAGAAAATAATTATATTTATTATATCTGCTCAGAGGTAATATGGACATGGCAGAATATAATTTATTGAATATCATTATTTCAGTAGATAACTTAATCAAAGATGACAAGTTGCTGATATGAACGAAATGGATGAATCGTCAAAATGTGTGAACGAAATGAATCATCAGGATGAATGGATGGATCGTCAAATGAATGGAGTGAACGGATGAACCGTCAGATAGATGAAATGAACGGGCAAACTGTCAAGCGAATGTAATGAACGGGTGAACCGTCAAATGAATGTAATAAACGGCGAACCGTCAGATGAATGTGATGAACGGATGAACCGTCGGATGAATGTAATGAACGGGCGAACCGTCGGATGAATAAATGAACGGATGAACCGTCGGATGAATGTAGTGAATGGGCTAGCCGTCAGATGAATATGATAAACGGACAAACCGTCGGATGAATGTAATGAACGGGCGAACCGTCAGATGAATGTGATAAACGGATGAACCGTCGGATGAATGTGATGAACGGGCGAACCGTCGGAATGTGATGAACGGGCGAACCGTCGAATGAAGGTGATGAACGGACGAACCGTCAGATAATGTGATGAACGGACGAACCGTCAGATGAATGTGATGAACGGGCGAACCGTCAGATGAATGTAATGAACGAATGAACCGTTAGATAAATGATGAACGGGCGAACCGTCAGATGAATGTGATGAACGGACGAACCGTCAGATGAAGGTGATGAATGGGCGAACCGTCAGATGAATGTGATGAACACGCGAACCGTCAGATGAATGTGTCGCTTCGTTGTTCCACGAATCTCTGTCTATAAATAGAACAGAAATTTAGAAGGAATGATCATTTTCACTTTCCAACATAAAGATATCGTTTGGAGATGCATCCAAGAAGGCTGAGATCGCCCCAAAGGTTGAAGCATTTACTGAAGAACGTCCAGTCGAGCCGGCCCAGCCAAAGCAGACAGAGGCAGCCAAAGGTTCATCTGCATCCAAGCCGTCAAGGGACATCTTGGACTTCCTTCTTGAACCAGGGAAGACTGAAAAGAAGAGGCCATGAGGATGGCTGCTTGTAAATTCCTGGTGGGTTCGAGCAAGGATGTTCTCAGCTCTTTTGTCGATTATGTTTTTGAGAAGGACGGTAGTGGTCCTCGTCCCAATTTTGAGAAGGATGATAGTGACCTTTCTTGATATTATGTACTATCATTCATGATGAAATAAAATCAAATTTTATTTATGAGCTTGTCTGATGATTACAAGCAATGTCTTTTACATTTATACATAATACTTTTTGAAGAACTTGCCATTGATGGGCATCATTACAACTCGACCATCCAGTTCTGTGAGTTGATAGGCTCCATTTGAGAAGATTTGCTCACGATATATGGCCCTTCCCACTTCACATCGAATTTGCCCTTGCTCATGAGTCATAGTCATAGGACATCTGACTGTTAGAACGAGCTCTCCTTTCTGAAAGGCTCTGACTTTGACTTTACGATTGAAGGTCTTTGAGATGCGGGCTTGGTATAGCTCAATATGTTGTTGAGCCAATAGCCGTTTCTCGTCAAGCGCTTCTAATTCTTGGAGTTGGAGAAGGTCGTTGTTCTCTGTAGTGAGCTCATTGGCGATGGCAATCCTTAAAGATGGAATTTGAAGTTCCAGGGGTAGAACTGCTTCACAGCCGTACACCAAAGAGAAGGGTGTACATCCTGTAGGGTTGCGGACCGTAGTACGGTAGGCCCATAGACATTCCCTAAGATTTTCACTCCAGTTTCGTTTGTTAGTAGACACAAACTTCTTAAGGAGCTTGATGATAGTCTTGTTGAAAGCTTCAGCCAAGCTATTAGCAGCAGGATTATAAGCTGTCGAAGCGACATTGTTAATCCGATGATCGTCATAGAACCTTGTGAACTTTTGACTGATGAACTGTGGTCCATTGTCATGGATGATTCGTCGAGGTACACCAAATCTATAAATGACATGGTGTTTGACGAAGTTGATGACACTGCTGGTCTTGACTTCAGCCAAGGGTATAACTTTAGCCCATTTGGAGAAGTAGTCGGTTATTGCCAATATGAACCGATGACCTTTAGAAGAAGGAGGATTGATGGGACCTATAATGTCCATGCCCCAAGCTTCAAAAGGCCAGGAAGCAGCAGTTGGATGAAGGAATTCTGATGGTTGATGAATGAAATCTGCATGGATTTGACAAGCTCGATATTTCCTTGCATATTCAATGGCATCAGATACCATAGAGGTCCAGTAGTAACCCAAGCGTCGGATACAATCCTGTAGCTTAGGACCAGGTTGATGTGCTCCGCAGATACCATCGTGAGCTTCACGCAATACTTGCTTCGCTTCATCACCAGCAAAACAGCGCAAGAGTAGGCCGTCATAAGTCCGTCGGTAAAGAGTTTTGGTGGTCTGATTGTAGTAGAATCGCAGAGACCGTCGACGAATACTCATAGCTTCCTTGGGATCTTCAGGAAGTATGTCATGAACTACGAAGTCGATAAAGGGAGCTCTCTAATCTTTACTGATAATATTAGCTTCAGTAAGATTACTGAACTCAATATTACGATTGTTTTTGATGCAGAACAATTTTCGATTAGAGACAACCACCACCTGCTGTCTTTTGATAGGGATGGCTAAGATTGCTGCAAGATTAGCCAAAGCATCTGCTTCAGTATTGCAAGCTCGACGGACGTATTCGATGAAGAAGGCTTTGAATGATGTAGCCATGTTGATTACTGCTTCATAGTAAGGCATTAGATCTTGATGACGAACTTCATAAGTTCCTCTAACCTGGTTAACAACCAGCTTGGAGTCACCATAAACTTCAAGATATTCGACGTCCAATTGTTTAGCTAGCTGAAGGCCAATGAGTAGAGCATTGTATTCTGCCACATTGTTGGAGCAAGGTTCATCTAGGGAGTAGGCTCTTTGAATAGTTGACCCGTTTGGAGAAACAAGAACAACTCCAACTCCTGCGACAATGGCACCATTGGGTCCGATCCTGGATGCACCGTCAAAGAATAGACGCCAAGTAGGAAATTTTTCGGAGATCATATTTGATTCCAATGTCTCGTCTGGAATTTTATCATAAAGTTTGGATGTCTCTGGAACAGGATGAGCCGCTAAGAAGTCTGCCTATGCTTGACCTTTAACAGACTTTTGAGGAACATATATCATGTCATATTGGGCTAGCAGAATGGCCCATGTAGCCAGCCGAGAGTTGAGTGTACTTAGCTTCTTCATCAGTACCCGAAGAGGATTAACTCGGAAAATGACATGAATAGTTTGTCCAATGATGTAATACCTCATCTTTTGAACAGCAAACATAAGAGCTAAGCATTCTTTTTCAACCGGACTATAACGGTATTCGGCACCAATCATAGTACGATTGAGATAATAGATAGCTTATTCATGGCCCTCTTTGTTCTTTTGGGCAAGTAAAGCACCCAATGAATGATCCATAGCGCGGACATACATTAAGAATGGTATGCCCGAGATTGGTGGCACCAAGACTGGTGGGTTCATGAGATATCGCTTTATGTCATCGAATGCTCGTTGACATTCTTCGGTCCAAATGAAAGATACACCCTTCTTCATTAGTTGAGTAAATGGTCTGCAGTGTCTAGACAGATTCGAGATGAATCTCCTGATGTACGTAAGTCGACCTTGGAATCCTCGTAGCTCTTTTAGGTTGCGTGGAGGACGCATCTCTTGAATGGCTTTGATCTTCTCGGGATCCACGTGTATACCCTTAGAGGTAATGACGAAGCCAAGAAATTTGCCACTAGAGACACCCAAGAATGACTTAGTGGGATTCATTTTGAGTTGATGTTGGCGCATCAGATTGAAGATAGTTCTCAAGTCTTGGATGTGATCTTCCTTTATACGACTTTTAACAGCAATATCGTCGACGTAGCATTCGACAGTCTTGCAAAGATGATCTCGAAAGATGGTACTCATAGCTCGTTGGTAAGTTGCACCAGCGTTCTTGAGACCAAATGGCATCACCGTATAACAGTAGACTCCACGAGGAGTACGGAAAGAAGTATGTTTTTCATCTTCATGATTCATCCGAATCTGATTGTATCCAGAGAATCCATCCATGAAGGATATTCGCTCGAACCCACAGGTGTTGTCAATCATGACGTCCGTAATAGGGAGAGGAAACTCGTCTTTTGGACAGGCTTCATTAAGATCCCGGAAGTCGATACAAACTCGAACTTTGCTAATTTTCTTCAGGACTGGGACGATATTGGCTACCCAATCTGGATGTTGTTCTTCTCGGATAAAGCCACAAGCGATGAGCTTCTTGACTTCATCGTCGATTGTGTCCATCATTTCTGGTTTGAAGCACCGTTGTTGCTGTTTGACCGGTTTTGCATTAGGCTGGATATTCAATTTGTGAGTAGCAACTTTGGGATCTAGACCTGGCATATCTTCATAGCTCCAGGCAAAGATATCAATGTATTCTTGAATAAGAAGAATTAATTCTTGCTTATCTGCCTCTGGAAGGTTCTTGCTGATGAATATTGGACGAGGTGACCCGCTTTCTCCTACGTCAATTTGAACCAATTGATCTCTGGTAGGAGGTTCCCTTTGTTCGAATCGGAGTTCCTATTGGGTATCCATTCGTTGAGCCCAAGGATCTGTCTCGAGATTTTCTTCAATATCCTCGTCATATCCTTCTGGAAGTTCAGCGAAGACCATGTTAGAAGATACGATCAATCGATGAACTTGATCGATGCTGGTGTCAGAATCCCATGATCTGGAATCAGAAGAGTTAGAGCGCTCCTCACTATCGGACTCGGAGACTGCTGGGGATAATACCGGAGGTGAAGCATATCCGAGACCTCTTTTGGTCCTGCTATGGTACATCTCTGATTTTTCTTTCAGAACAACCGTACGGATAGGAGTTCTTCTATCCTTACCATAGTTGAGGCCATTCTTGAAGTCATAACCCATCTTTCGGATGATGTCTTTTGATTGTTGACTGTAACGACGAAGTTGGAGATGCCCCGTATCGTTACTTTTGCTATCATCCGTATAACTAAATTTTTGTTCTGGTCCTTTACTAAAAAGTATTGGACTCTCGCCTCTCTTTCGAGAAGGGACAACAAAGTATGAATCATCTGGGTGTTCGAGTAAGACTTATGTTTGAAGAGACTGTACAACTTCCATTGTAAATGACTGAAAGCTATCTAACATATCCAAATAGCACTTAGCATAATAATGACATCAGTATAATGAAAAGGAGATGCTTTTTTATTGATTTATACATCTGTATTTACAACAGGACCTTTAGCCTTAGCAGGCTTGGTCAGATTGATTGCAAGAGGGGGAGAAGAAAAACGTGGAGGAGGGTTGGACTTGTTACAATGGAGATCGATAACAAGCGGCTCAGAGGAGGTGAGCTCCCTTTTATCCTTGTTACGACGTAGGTCAATAACAAGTGGCTCAGAAGAGGTGAGCTCCTTTTGATCTTGACCACCATCAGTTGGCTGCTTCTGGACTGGCAAGTGAATAGCCAATGGTTTGGAGGATTGAGGACGAGAAACACGCCCTTTGACAGGTATGATGAGGGTGTCATTAGGCACTGCTTCTTGTTCTTCTTCAGTATCTAGAGCCAGTACTACCTTCACGAACTCATCTTTATACATACGAGCATCATTACAATATGCTTCGACACCTTTGAAAGGATAGAGATCCGCAACCTCTTTTTGAACCTCTCCATTGTCATCAACGTATTTAAAACATTGATGGAGAGTCGAAGGAATAATGTTGTGCTCGTGAAGGAATGGTCTCCCTAACAGAGCATTATAAGAACAACCATGGTTGTCTATGATGTAGAAGGTCACCTTTGTGCGAAGATTGCCTATTTGGAGTTTTAGACGAATCTTGCCCAGAGGTTCACTTCTTCCTTGGTTGAACCCCAGGATGGTGGTGATTGTACTGGAAAGACTATGTACTGGGATCTTCAGTGCATTTAACATTGTCCTTGGCATGATGCTGAGAACAGACCCTGGATCTATCAGAATACGATCGACTTTCATCGAGTCGACATATCCTGTATAGTAGAGGACGGTCATGCCTATTGTCTTCCATCAGCATATCATCATGTGTGAAGGTAATGTTTGGAATTAACTCCAACACACTATGACAATAGAGGCAAGAGACAGGCTCTGCTTTCGGCTTTTTCAGAAGGGTTAGACAGGTTTCTGCCTGCATGAGAGCTTCACTCAGAGTTTCTCGAGTCTCTTTGGAGAGGCACAAGAGCTCGAAGATTGACAGCCTGGCCGGTGTATTGGCTAGTTGAGCCAAAATGTCAAAGTTGTATGGCTTCTCAAGTCCAGAAGGAGATGACTTCTTCAAAGGTTTGTCGAAGCGGACTTGTTGTTTGCCTTTGTCGGCTGCTGTCGGTTTGGGAGGAATGGGTTCTACAACCGGTGAAGACACAGCAGGGATGCCCTCAGTAGAGATAGGTTGCACTGGAGCAGACTCAGAAGAAGAAGCAGGATTTTCTTGAGTCTTAGGAAGTTCCTGTAGATAGGCTTTCACTGACCTGGTACCCAGCAGAATTTCCTCTTCAACTATGGGGTCAAAAGACACCATATTGCAGATCTTTGTTTTGCCCTTGGAGCGTTCTTTCTTCTTGGAGGAAGAGGGAACTTCGAACTCCGAAGCAAGATCAGGATGAATCCACATAATCTCACCATTGTCAAGAGACAAGGGGATGAGACCTTCACTTCGTGGAGGAGGGAGATTCTCGATCTCAAGAGTGGCCTTGGGGATAGGGATGACACCGTGCTGTACCATCTGTGGAGGGAAGTTACGGAACTGAACTGAGATCATGTTCGCAGTAACCGTCTTCTCGTCTTGCTGCAGAGTGACAACACCAGCGTTGACTAGCTCCTGAATTTTGCCTTTGAGCACATAACATGCTCGAGTGGGATACCCAATGAACCTGTGATAGACACAATATTTGGGATGATCAGTCTTACCGACCTCATCAAGCTTCTTCGGGTCTGGGAGTTGGAGCTTATTGCTTTTGATCAAGCAATCAAAGATGCTCACGGTGTCATTCTTATCAAAAGAGTACTCTACTTTCGGACGAGGTTCCCTTGGTGGAGGTACAGAAGGAGTAAAAGTAGACGTAGGTGGAGCTACGTTGACCGCCAGAGATTCTTTGTTCTTCAAGTTGATATTCAAAGTCTCTTTTCCCTTGCGGTTGTTCTGGCGATTACCGCTACTGGCTGTCGGGTGTTCGTCCCGGTCGGGGTTAGACATGTGTACCCCCAACTGCTTGAATTTGTCAGCGCTAACTTTAGCTGCTTTAGCATTGACAATGAAGGATGGCCAGTCTTGGAACTGAGTTGACCCCGTCCACATGCTGATGATAGGCAAAAGATTTGCCTTGCAGGTGTCTATAGTGACAGCGGCCGGAGTTCCAGGAGGCATTTTTAAAGCTTCTCGGCGGAACCTTTCAATAAAACTTTTAGCGGTTTCATTATGTCTTTATTTGATTTTATTAAGGGCTGACATGGTCATGTCATTGATCCCCTCATAGAATCGTTCCAAGAAGATCTGTTTCAAACCTGAAAAAGAGGTGATATAGCCATCGGGCAAGCTCATGTACCAATCGTATGCTACACCGGCTAAACAGCCGACGAATACCCTGGTAAGAAGAGCGTCATTTGGCTAAAGTTGAATAGTCATTACCTCAAAGTGGTTAATGAACTGACTGGAAGAAGTGCTGCCATCAAACAGCAAAATTATAGGGATTTTATACTTTGGAGGAAATGGGACTTCCTTCCATTCAACTGGATAGGGTTATTTGATCCCTAATCTCTGTAAGTTGTCCTTCTCTTTGAAAGTCTCGAATTGAGTGCAGGAGTTTGACAGCTTCATTAGCATCCTCCAATGATGTAGAAGGAGCAGGCTGAATCAGAGTGTTAGGGGAAGGAACAGCGTGGCAAGCACTACCCCCAGCACCTGACTGACTAGGTGTGGGTTGAATTTGTACAGGGGGTATTTGAGGAGATGCTACCCCCAGCCCAGTATTGACAGGCACCGACGATGCTATGATCTCAGGATTTGCAGCAGGTACAGTCGGTGGTACTATATGTTGGGCCACAATAATAGAATGCATACTTGCGACCATTTCAGCCATTGTCTTCAACTTGTCTTCTAGCGCAGCTATTCGTTGTTCTTGACTTGATGAACTGGAAGCATCTGGGTCTTCAGTGACAACATAAGCTGTCACTTCTCTAGGTACAGTGGAGGACACTGTCTGTTCAGAACTTTTGCTGTATGCATCATAGTCGGAGAAAGAATCATCTCCTGAGTGAGAAAGAGAGAGATGACCGGAAGGATCTTGAAGATTCCTTTGACCGATTGTGTCTCGGCTTCGGGATCTGGTATGTCGAAATACTCCTTCAGAAGATTCTTGGAGTAAATCTAGATACCGCTGGCTGGGCTTGCGAGGCTTGTCATGCTTGGAGCACTTTCTACCCCAGTGTCTCGAGAAGTCATGTTGACGGAAGCGTACCACACTTCGTCTTCATCTTCTGACATTGGTTCAGATATTGTAAAATTCAAACGATCGAAGACAGATCGTTTTGTTGTCTGGCAACAATACTTGATAACAACCTTGTGATTACAATGGTGTCCAAGTGGTTGAACTGGAGGTGTTGAGATGTTGTCCCATTTTTGTTTGAGGTGTTCTCGGAGATCAAAAACAATGACGGGACGAGAAGAAGTCTGAGGGATATGTTCTTTGACAACATTCGGAACATGGTTCCGATTCTTCAGATGTTTTGTCCCTTGAGTGTACAGGGAAGTACTCACTTCATTAGCATAGGTGTCAGGATTCTTCGTCTTGGAAGTTTGCCTCTGATGCTGGTTGGTCTTCGGCATTGGCTGTTTGCGTTTCGCCGAAGTTGGTCTATTGAGATAAGTCCTTAGATCAGCAAATTCACCCCAGGGGTTTCTGTCTGAGACACCAGCAATTTTCCCTGTTTTGAGCGGAATATTGAGAGTTGGAAGATCTTGGAATTCTGCTACCGGAGTAGGCAGAATACCTCTTTGATCAGTACACTTCCCTTTGGCAAGGAGAGAAGAAGAACTCTTGTTTGAGAGAGTTCTTGTACTGATTGGTGCCGAGGCACGTTCAGATTGATCTTCTACGGTAAAAATCGAGGAAGACTGAGAAAAGACCAAAGGACCTTTTCCTTGTTTTGTGAAGAAGGGTTGGCTAAAGAGTGTTTCCCTCTGTTGTCTTCCAAGTCGTGGAACGAGGAAGCTTGAAAAAAGACTAACGGACCTTTTCCTTTATTTGAGGCGGAGGAGGAATAGTCAACAGACTACCCCCAGTGGATTGCGCTGGAGCAACAGGGTTTGGAAAGAGGAGCAGAGTTTTTCCTTTGCTGTGAGAAGAAGGGAGATTAGCCAAAAGGCTGTCCCTCTTAGACTGCGCTGGCACAGTTTGTGCAGGGGTTGAAGTGGCAGAAGGCGCATTGGTTGGTTGCGCATGAGAAGCTTTGACAGATGGCTTTTTGGCCACAGAGACTGTATCTTGCGCAGCAGGAGTCTTGACTTCAGAGTGCTTGAGTTGCATTCTGGTTGATGGAGTGGTGGACTGCGCAGGAAGAGTTGCAGCCAACTGCGCCAGGGGAAGAGGAGTCTTGCACTTTGCCAGAGCAGCATAGGAAGTGGTTTGTGTACTGACAAGAGGAGCAGTATACTGCGCATGGACAGTAGAGGCAGCAGACTGCGCAGCAGTTTACGTAGAGGATGGTACAGAGGACTTTGGAGTCCACACTGAACAGACTTTGCTCTTGGCAGAAGTTGTAGTACGACGAGTAGTCCCGGAGTTGATCATCGTCTCGTAGGCCGTCTGGTTACCTTTACAACCAGCATCTTCTGCGTCTTTCCGATAGACGCAACGTCACATTGAGTTGTCACTTCCTCGTCGGAGGAGAAAGTCGTCCCCGCAGAGTCGCCATTTTGTTTGCAAAACAAAAGTGTTCTTTATTTCACAAACTTTGTAAGAAGATTATAATTGAATTCTGGGAAAGTATAACTATAGGAATCCGATCTGAAGACGATCGCTTTATCCCTTGGACGATGTGAACTTTGAAGACGATGGCCTCTGAAGAATACAGCAGCACTTTGGCAAGAACTCCTGATCTCTGGTGATGATCTGATGTGGATTCTGATTTTTCTGATCTCTTTCTGATCTGTCCTATGAAGGACTTAAAACTCTATTTATAGAGTTCTGGAAATAACTAATTTTTAGTTATACTGGATTGTGCAGGATGGATTGCGCAGACATTGGACTGAGCAAGCAGCGAACTGTGCTGACAATTACTCGATCGTGGGCCAACTGTATGAGTCGCGTGGCATTGTTTGATTGAAATGTGCTTGGTCGTGTACAGTCGGTTGCCACGTGGTGAGCAATTGATGGCATGTATGCCACGTACAAAATGTCAGTTGTCTTGATGGAGTGCGCCACATGAATTGTGCTGGCTTCAGACTGCGCTGGGATTGAACTGCGTTACAGGGAATCTGGCAGACTGCGCTTCGATTGGACCGGTAGCTTGCGCTGCCTGTACAGCTGTCCTCGAGCGCTGTGCTGCACGAGAAACGAACAGTTTCCTCGTTCTTCGGGCTGTCAGCTGTCAGAAGATCTGATTTTCTGTCAGATAATGATGATGCGGC
Organism: Iris pallida; assembly: GCA_029216955.1. Lineage (NCBI taxonomy): Eukaryota > Viridiplantae > Streptophyta > Magnoliopsida > Asparagales > Iridaceae > Iris > Iris pallida. The sequence continues at coordinate 3,379,390 of JANAVB010028820.1, read as the reverse complement.
CATGTCTAGCGTGCTTGGATGGATGCGCAGTTCAGCTTGCGCAGTTGAGTTGTTGCACAATCTGTCTCCTGCGCAGTTCATTTGAGGGATGCACAATTTGATTTTCATTGCTTCTTTGATGGGTGCAACTTGATTTTTAGGACCTACAGTCCCGAAGTCGCCGAGGACCGCCTGGATCGACGTCCCCATCACGACCGAGGGTGAGCTTTCGACTTGATCTTCTCTACCCCCCTCCTTGTTCTTTATAGTTCTTCTTTCTAGGGTTAGGGTTTTCTAGGTGAGGAAGGGAGAGAAGCTAGGTTGGCTAGGGTTTGCTATGGGAGTTCGGCTGAGGAAGAAGGAGTTTGAGAGTAGGGTTTCTCGGCCAGAGAGAAGAGTTAGCCGGAGAAGGAACCCTGAGATTAGGGTTCGACTGAGAGCTGAGAAGTGATGGAAAGAACCTAAGGTGAGGGGCTCGTTTGAGAGCATGGAGCCGAGAATAAGTAGAGAGATAGACCTAGGGTTTCAGAGATCTAGGATGAGGTGGAAGACGAGCAAGAATATTTAGGGTTCAGGCGAGAGGAAGAAGGAAGGGAAGGCTGGGCTTGTCGGTTGAGGAAATGGAGAATGAGAGGAGAGAGAAAAGAGATGGGTTATATTTGTTAGGGATGGAGGATTGGGCCGGGTCTGGGAAGAATGAACGGGCTGGGTTCTGAATCCATTTTAATTTAAATAAATTCTGTGGTTTTGATTTAGGCTGGGCTGGGCCAGTTGGGCTCTGGTGTAGTAAATTAGCTGTAGGAATTTTTGTTAGGATTATTAACATTGGGCCGGGTTGATGAGAAGCTATGGGCTAAATTTAAATTATATGTTAGTTATTAATTTTGGCAGCAGATGATTTTAGTAGTAGGCTTGTAGAGTGAGGGTTGGGCCGAATTGGGCTGTTTGTTGGGCTGAGTTAGGAAGGAATTATCAGTTTGGGCTGGGAGTATTATGAGGGATTTTGGGCTCTTGGTTATTCTTAGTTATTATATCTCTTAAAAGACTTTATGGTAATTTTGTCAAATGTTTAGTGCCTATAATAAATATTGTTAGCAATAATTTTAATTACCATTTAATCTTAGTAGTAAATACTTTTGAATATGTATGTATATTGCCTAATGTATTCTTACAAATTTAGTATGAGTTTTCCTTAATACATTTTAGTTAAGATTCCAAATGTTTATATAACTTTTGTTAGTAATAGCTCTAATTATTTTCTAAATAATGATATGATCTTCTTTTACTAAATTGACATAATAAATTGTATATTTTAATATAAATCTATTCACTAGTATTTTTGCTATAGTATTTTTGCTAATAAAGTATTCTAGTATTTTCTTGGTTATTATAGTTAAATTCTTTTTGCTAGTAACTAAATATACATAGCTAGAATATATAAATTCATATTTTATTAGTGATTACTATTACTTTGCAAATTATTTCAAAAAGGATTTTATCTAACTAATATTATTTTGCTAAATAAAATGTTTCCAAATATTTCTAAAATCATATAGTATATGTTTTCATTAGTATTTATGGTGATTAAATCTATAATATTTTCTAAATATTATTAACTAATATATTTCCATTAGCTAGTTAGAGATATAGTTGGCTAATGTCATTATTCAAACCCTAATAAAATTGTACAAAATATTACCAGGTGATTTACAACCATGCAGTACTACTCTCGTACAACCAAACCGAGGCAAGTACACTGACTCGACTTATACTCTGAATTTTCTGTCTTACATTCTTGTGCCATATTCTCATATTGGACACGAGATACATACGATTGCCTTGTACATTGTTCATTGCTTGTGAGTCATTGTTATTGCGGGTATTGGGGAAAATATTAGCTTTTGTGTGATCACACCCAACATAGGTATTGTGGATAGCCTAATCGTACACTTCACGTACGATGAAGCCGTACCTTGTAGAATTGATTGACTCATTGATTGATTGTGCTCCTAAGTCGGTCACACATTAGTTTAATATTTTAAATTATCACACTTGTATTTTGATTGCCGTGTTCATTGCCTTGTACATTGGTAGCCATGTTCATTGTCTAGCATATTGATTGTCGTCCATTGCCTGCAGTTTTATACTTCATTTCTGGTACCGTAGTTCACTTACATTTCTTGTATTCTGGTTTCACCTTGTATTCTGTACTACAGATTACATTGTATATTGTCTTGTCAGGATTGTACTTTGCTCTTTTCCTGACAGGATACGTTACAGGTGAGTGGAAGGCCACATGGAGCATGTGATTGCATTAGATATTGCATTATTTTATTTTATTTTCTGGAGATTGTATTTTGGATATTCATTATTGTATCTTTATTTTATTTGACCGGATTTGTCTCCGGCTGATTTTGTACTAAAAAGATTTGATGGATATTGGTGATCATTTTTGGGAATGTTATAAAAGCTGTGTTTGTTTACATTATATTGTGACTTAGAGTTTTTCTTAGTATTGTACAGCTTACTTCATCGTGTCCATCGACGAAGGCTGGCGTGTCCGACTCGTATCCGATTATTCGGGAGCGGGTCGTGACATTCATACGGCTCAAAACCTGGAGAGTTTTTATGCGGCTCAAAATCCCTGGGAGCTTCATGCGGCTCAAAAAGCTTCGTGCGGCCTTATGCAGTTTGAAATCAGCCTAAACAGCTGGCCATAATTACTCTGACATAAAGGTGAAAGCTCTGACATAGATGATGGCTCTAACATAAAGACAAGACATGACATGCTCCTAAAAAGACGAGAAAATCATCATGATATCTGGCACAGTTCATAAATTCCAAAGAAGATTCTTTATGCGGATCGCCTATGCGACCCTCATGCGGCTCAGTCATGAGACAACTCTCATGCGGCTCGAGCATGGATCAACTCTCATGCGGCTCGAACATGGATCATCTCTTATACGGCTCGGTTATGAGACGTCCTTCATGCAGCTCGTTTATGAGACGTCCTTCATGCGGCTCGGTCATAAGACGTCCTTCATACGGCTCGATCATGAGACACTCTTTATGCGGCTCGGCTAGGGGACAGTCCTTTATGCGGCTCAGCCAGGATGCATCATTCATGCGGCTCGCCACAGAGTAGCAGTTGAGACGGGTGGCAGAAATTGACCAAGTCTTAACAGTTCGGATTTAGTACAACAAACAGATCATGATCAATCTTAACCAATTCCCAGCTGCCAACTTCTCGAGGCACAGTTACAAGGATGTGGCCCAAAATTAGCCACGTGGTTGTACACCCCATTACTCATGAATTCCTATAAATAGCAAGGTGCTATTCCCTTGCATACACAGATACACACAGAGAGATATACACACACCCGGGCAGAGAGAGCATTTCTTCACCAGAGCCGAGGTTGCGTTTGATCGTCCAAGGAGTAAGGCAGAGTTGATAGCACTTTCCCGAGCCTCTACCGTCATCCCCCAGAATCTAAACTAAACAATTGTACTTAGATTGCTTTTCCTAGGTTTTGTTCCTAGGCTCTCTTTTGTACAAGCGAGTTTGTAATTGTTAGTCAAAGTTCAGTCCTCCTATAAAACTGTTCTGTTCTACGACAATCAATGGCAAACAGCGACGGTGTCGTCGCACAGAAGTCCCAATGCAAAAACATTGAAAAGTCAGCAGCGAAAACTTGAAATCAAACACAAGTCATACAAAATACTCTTTTATTGATATTGAACAAGGATTACAATGTGGACGCAAGGCCAGATTACAAGTCTCTCAGGCGCACGTTTCTCTCATATTATAAGTCACTCTGCTCTCTCTCAATTCTCAATGCAAGCTTCAAGGCGACGAATGGCAGATTCTTCGGAATGGTGATGTCCACACATTATGTCACGTATAAGTTCTGACTCCATGCGACCGCACGCCTCAAAACGCCAAGAAACTTCGTGCCTCGACGCATCCAAGCGAGCTCCGCGCCATCGGGCTTCTATCTGTACCTGTACATAAAAATTGTGTGGGTGTCAGTACTCAACTGTACTAGTGGAGTGAGCTCCTCGTCCACCCATACAAAACTGACACGTTTATTTATTTTGTGCAGCTTAATTTCCTTTTTGATTGTCTTGCTAGTCTTGCCTTATGATCAATTTTAGGATAGAGATACCTTGGCCTATACTTGGCAACACAACGACAGGGTCGTGCTATACTATATTCGTGGCTTCAATATATTCGAGGCAGTGCCTTGCCAAGTAGAAACCTACGCAAACTCGGCCGTGCCAAGACTTTTACTTATTTTTATGTGCCTCTAGACCATTTCCGTGCCAATGACATCAAGGGAACGACTCGTGCTGGTCGTGCCAGTAGACTAGATCGTGCCTTAAGATCAAGACCGTACCTCGCCAAGTATCAACCAGACTTAACCTACTTGCCTTGCGACCCTTCCTGACTTAACTCGAGACGACTCGATGACGATGCCACAATCATGCCGAAGCACGTGTCCTTGCTATAGCCAAATCTTAGGCTCCAGAATAGTGTTGCAACCTTGCACACCTAGCCCGTACCGTTTCAAGGTTAGCGCTTGCTACAATTACGCCTTGTTAACCCAACTCGTAACTTGCTAGTACTCGACACAATCCACAGGCATATGCGGATAGCCACTCTTATGCCGACACATCTATATGTGTGGTCACTAGCAATGTCAAGCTATCATGAATCTTTGCATACAGTGACCATTCGCGTGCGAGGTACAAGCTCCTACCGAATGACCTGTAGCCTATATTGTAACGGTTCACTTCAATCAAGTCGTACCGTCAATGAAGGTCGTACAATATCTGCAATTCTTCCTAGGCCGACACAAACCCGGTACCCCGGGATCGTTCGAGAAATTTTTCCACGCGCGCAAGTTGTCCAATGACCATGCAAGACTCAACTCGATCTACCAAGTCCTTCCTTAATCATGACCATGCTTTTCAACTTTCTATTGAGACTCCCAAGTAACGGGACCGATCTCGTGTACTTCCTTATCGAGACTCCCAAGTTGCGGGATTGATCTCGTGTACTTCTTTATTGAGACTCCCAAGTAGCGGGACCGATCTCGTGAACTTCCATATTGAGACTCCTAAGTAGCAGGACCGATCTCGGCAATAACCAGTCACGTGAACTTCTATCCTTTGAAATACAGGAAACGACTACTAAGTAGTCTTCTATCTTAACTTGAACATAATGTGTTCCTTTGTCCGTGACATGCTTTTTCCTAAACCAACCATGGCTCGTGCCTTAGACTGACTTGTTCTCTAGGCGACACTATCGCTCAAGTCACATACTTTATATGACGAGCCTTGCTCTCGGGGGACTATGTGACTTAATAACCACAGATAACAGGGGACAGTGCTTGATATGACTTCGATAGCCCAGCAAAACTCTTGTCTAACTTATTCGGGCAACGACTTGACGAGCAAAATCTACGCCAAGCTTCGCATCATGGAAACGTGCCTTGCACGCGTTCGACTTGAACAACCAAGCTCTTTGGGTGCCTAGACTTAAGCCATAAGCCGTGCAATACGACTTAAACCACGGGACAGGCGAAGGCTATGCCAAGCCTTGGACAACGGGACCGTGCATGCTTATTAAGCATATACGCGGACGACGCCTATGACTTAGGCTAATTTCAGCTTTGTGGCGAATACCAACTTTCCTTCTCCCAAGCCACGGAACGAAGGACCGAGTGTCATTTTGAAAGCACGCTAAGTAAACTTTTAAGACGACTGTGGGACCTTTCCATATTTTAGCTCAGTCTGACCCAAGTTGGGATTATTCTCTTAGCTATGTGGATGTATCTCTTTTATTATCAAGCCTACTTGTGCATTTGAAAACTTTCGTTTTATTAGTGTGAAGGCCAAGCTGAGGCAAGTTCACCGAAGCCACCCACCTGAGCGAGTCTTCGAGCAAGCCGTTGCGTGGCTAAGTCCGAACGTCGTCGGCATTTCGATTCCTCCGATTGACTGAATGGGACGGGGCACTACAGTGCCTTAGTGCACGAGCTATAGAACATTGAATACCCTATCAAGGCGTGCCTCAAGTGCACGAGTCAGAGGGAATGAACATATGTCTAGCACATTGAAAGCGTGTCGAGACGTGCATCGAATGCACGAGTCGAAGGATATCGAACAATTATTAAATACGGCACGCCGCCTTGAATGTTTGGGATCTTTGGGTCGTTTACTTGAACATTAAATCGAGGCGTTGAAATATCGAAAGAAAGAAGTTTTACAAAGAATATGAGAACATAGAAAGATGATACGAGAAATACGAAATGATGTGAACTCTGAGTTTCAGACTCGGGCTATGTTTGATTGTATGAGTAGTTGTGTACGGATTCATTTTCTTCGAACTGGCGCGCCAGGGCGTCGAGACTATTTAGCCTAGGAGAAATGAATAATCGTGCCAAGTGAGCACTGATGCATTGCGGGACCTTCAGTAAGGATCGTAACCTAGGCTGGATGGGTAGCGTCGCAATATCGGTTGAGCAGGGCCGGCCCAGAGTATTTTAATACCCAGGGCAAAATTCAAAATGATGCCCTTTGTCCGGATATATTTAAAACAAAGTGTTAATTATTTTGGAGAAGATTCATTGTTTCATTATCATGAGCGCATTGTACACTTAGGGTATCATTAAAATATCGTTTCTGTTGAAAAAATAATACCATAGAAATTTAAGTAGAAGCGTCTTGATCACGTTTAAACACAATATCATAAAATATTCTACAAATCAATAGAAACTACTGGACACAAACTTTTGCACCATTTTTTATATAATTTAATAATCAAACACTATAACTCATTCCAACTCAAGTTCGACTAAACAACATCTAAAAACTAGATCAATCTAAATATCAAATTGGCTTTTCCGTAATGGTTAATTAGAACAACAAAAATGACATCTTTGTAGTGAACATTTCTTTTCCGTACATGATCCAAATCTAAGTACCAAATCCAACAATCCTCAAATCAATTCAAATACCAAATTCAACAATCCCCAAATCATCTTATCATTAATATTCGTTAAAATCTACTACGTAATACAACATTCCAAAGTATGTTATGCAAAAATTGGAAATCAGTTTACTCAAAATTCAGTAATTCAGCAGTGCAACTCAAGATCGTTAAAGTTATTGTCACTATTAGCATCACCAACAATCAAGTTCATCATTAAAACTCGAATTTCTGACCTCAAGTTTATTATCTGGAGATTGTTCAACGGAACTTGCGTCATCGTTTCAATGAGTTGTTGTTGTTGTTGTCTTAGCTGCAAGTCATGTCAATTCAATAATTCTAAAATTTTAATTCTTAACTTCAAATTCCTAAGTAGATTTTAAAATTATGGACAGTAGAAGAGGACATGAAGGATAAATTGAAAGAAAAATAAAAGTTTGGGATTCAATTAATAGTAGAAGAAAGAAGGAAGCGAGAACTAAAATTAACAATTTCTAGGGATACTTATCGTTGGACATCAATTCGCCTCTGGAATTGGAAGACAAAAATTCTTCTCTGGAATCGGAAGGGACAAACTTTTACTACTGTAAAAGTAGTTGCTAGTTTTTTTCTTTTACCAACTCTTTTATTATATATTAATACTATATAATATATATTACTAACTCTTAAAATTATTTGGGGCCCCTTGGGTCTTGGTGCCCCGGACCCACGCCCTGTTTGCCCCTCCTCTGGGCCGCCTCTGCGGTTGAGAAAGATAGTCCATTCTAACATGGTAAATGTCATTGATCTTCATATAGATAGGGACCGGTGGGCTGAATGGTGTAGGCACACAGAGATCCTGCACAACGATCAATTATAACATGACAAGGAAGGATGGTAGACGTATTCACCTTGCGTCGGTGCAAGGGTAAGTGCATCGATGTTGGAAAGAAGTCACCACGAAACAACACGAGATTGATATTAGTTGGTTGCCTATATGCTTACGTCAGGGCCAGCCCTGAACTGTTGGGGGCCCGAGGTGAAACTTCCAAAATGGACCCCCATACATAATGTAAAGAAAATATAAATAAAACAAAATTTTGTTGTAGTCAGGATTTGAACCGAGAACCTCTTTAATATAAGTTTAGCATTATAACCGCTACACCACAATATTTTATTTTTTAAAAGACACATGATACATACTAGTTCTATTATAGACAGTTTCATGTTGGTGCCCTCTTTCGTCAGGGGGCCCTAGGCCGTCGCCCGGCCTGTCCTGGGTCAGGGCCGCCCCTGGCTTACGCGAATAAATGATAACATGTTTGCTATGAAATACATGTTTTACTGCTTTCGAATATGCCATGAAACTGATCCTAAGACAAATATAAAAATATCACAATTTAAGCTGCATGATTCATATATCTACTTAATGTCAGTTTAGTAAAGTGGGTCAATATCAGTATGCGAGAGGATTAATACTGATCCTCCACCAGATTGCTTGTAGGATACAGGAAATGGATTGTCCGCGGTAGAGCTTCGTTTGGACGCACTGAGACATGGAATGCTATATCATTTTGAGATATGCGACCGCATTGACGCTCAGACTTGCAACGGGATGATGTGGCCGAGATATAGAAGACATGATGTATGGAACGGTGAAATCCTTGTGGGCAAGAGAGAACTTGAGTGTTGTAAGCCAATCTGGCATGATTCATTTGGGCTATTGAAAGCTTTTGTAATTTCGATGCTTATTAAATAAAAATAATAATTGTTTTGTATACACTGTTTCTTCCGCTGTTAAATGTTGAATCGAAGATAACCATTTTGAGAACCTGTCATCTTGCCTTGTACGAGTGCAACTCAAGACTCGTACGGTATTACGTCCCAGCGAGGACGATCGATTCGGTGAAATCAAGCGATGACGAACAATTTTCCGAGTCGGGACGTGACATTATAGAGTGCTATACAACAAAATGCCTCTTAGATTTCGATTCAAGAAAAAATTAAGGTATTCAATTTGATTACCTAGATCTATCTTTCTAGGTTGAAATATTATGCAATTGAATCTTATTTTGACATATACAAATGCAATTAGAAAGAACCAATTAGGTCTTCTATACAATTGATTTGAACTGTACAATTGTTACCGATATGAGAGAATACACAAGTAGAGGATGGAGGTGGTAGGGTGGCTACTCTCATCCATATGTTAGAGTTCACTTTTGAATGCAGTTGGCTCGTTGATGATGTACATGAGTCTAGTCAACTACTAAAAGGTTGAATCAACAAAACAGTCAAGCTAAATCAAATAGAATAGCTGGAATAGAGAAAGTCGAGCAACATTATTATGACATGTTAATATTAGAATGATATACATGTAGACCATATTTATTAGTTTGGACCATTTTTGTAAATAAATAATACTAATAAATATGGTCCGAAATAGTTTTTTAAGTTTTCACTGTAAATTATATGAGCCTATAATTGTCATTTATATTTATGTGAAAAAGTTTTGAAACATAGTTTTCTAAAAAAAAAAAAAGGAAGAAGATATTAATTGAAAACGAGGACTTTATGATTAAGACTAATTAGTACGGTGGAATAAACGAAACCACTGGAGAAAATATATAAATATAGACAACTTTCGACCATAACCTAAGCACCTTTTCATGATGTGTATTTATCTCTACCTAGTTCATGAAGCTTGGTTTCATTTCAAGCAAGCTCTTCACGTGAGCATGGTTCAACAATTATTGTTTTATTATATATATGATTTTTTTTTTTTTTGTAGATTTTTTTGCATGCAAGTTCCTTAAACCTGTACCGTATATATATATATATATATATATATATATATATATATATGTGTGTGTGTGTGTGTGTGTGTGTGTGTGTGTGTGTGTGTGTGTGTATAGAATTTTTTTGCATGTAAGTCTCTTAAACCCGTCATTGTTTTAGTATATATATTTTGTTTTATTTACAATTTTTTCTTAAATTTTTGTTTACAAGATCACATAGACAAGAAGCCAATTTTTAGGAAAGACACTCATATCATGAGATGTATTAATTGCAGGCTAATTTTTTGGGAAGGCATTTAATTCATGTGTTTTTGTTTACATTCTAGTTGTCTAGCTTGAATAAAGTATGTTTGTGTAATACAATATGTTTCTTTTTGAATAGGCTACTTGAAGTTGTTAAAATATTACATTGTGGATTATTTAATTTTTTTTAAAAAAGTTTGAAGACGTTATATTGGATATCATGTTGTGTTCACGATAACTTGTTGTTTTTTGTTCTCAAGTTCTTTAAATACAAATTTCAATGTTTGTAATTTTCGAAATAAGATTTTTTAATTTATGTTGAAAAATATAAGAATAAATATAAATTAGCTTTTGCGTCATCAATTGTATAGCAGGAAGTATATTTATATTTGCCTACTTTAGCTTTCGCGACACCGAATTGTGTGGCAGGAAGTGTATTTATATTTGGCTACATTAGCTTTTGCGACATCAAATTATGTATCATGAAGTATTTTTATAATAATAAAAATAAAGAACTAGACTTTTGGCGACATGTGTTATGTTGCCAATGTATCACCTTTCGGCAACACATAAGATACGTGTCGTTAAAAGTTATTTTAAATTAAAAAAATGATATGTCGCCAAATGTGATTACTTTCCGCGACATGGGTGATTTCGTGTCGCCAAAGACTTACCCAGACAAGACTACAGCGACATGTTTGCGACATAGACAGATATGTCACGAAAACGCTTTGGCGACACAAATCTAACTTTGAGCTGCATATTCCTTATGTCATTGAAAATGCATTTTCTTGTAGTGAAGTCCTACATATTGCTTGAGAGCCCTTAGGGACGGAATTGACGAGTGGTTGTTTGTTGAAACTGTGCGGTGGAGAAGTGTTGGCTCGATTTTGTAGCAAAATCTTGTCGAGGTGGAGATATGAAGGAAAAAGTCCAAAAATAGGCCCATGACCTTTTTTTATTTTGACCATATATTTGATTGATTTTCATATATGGTAAGCCTACACAAGATTGGATTTTGAGTCTACATAAGATTGGATTTTAAGTCTACATATATAAGATTGAATTTCTATATATGGACACATGACATGCTATATAAAGGGGTGTAAAGGTTCTCCTTGACATATCTCATTGTGCTTAATAAAAGTTGTTGAATAAGTTCAACATAAGAGAACCAAAGTTATTGAATAAATTCAGCACAAAAGTTAGAGAGATTTTTTCCTTCTTTATATTTGTGATAGAAAATTTTTGAGAGTAAGGAGAGAAGAATTGAAAGAGTCGTAATTCATTTTATTTTTTATAGTGGAATTAATCACCCTCTTCAGTGGAAGTAGGCATATTGGCCGAACCACGTAAATCATTATATTTGTGGTTGTGAATTTTCTCTGAAAGTATTCTCTGATTTCATTGGTTTATTTTTGTTGTGCCCCAATAGAAAATTTATGGTTTTTGTAGAATCTTATGCATCCCCTCTTCCCTACACATTTCCTGAATTTTTATAACTTTTTTTGGCCATATCTTTCAGATGACATTTTCTGAATTTTTTAACTTAGTTTTGGACATATTTTTCAGGAATAATGCTATTCGTACATTCAAATGTCCCTCCAAACTATTTTTTTATGTGATAGTTTACGTGTCGATTAATGTGGTAGGTGAAATTAAAATTAAAATTAATATTAATATTAATAAAAATTTAAATTGAATTTAACATTAAAATTAAAATTAAAATTAATATATTTTTGATTGACACACCTATATGTCCTTACGGTTGGGAGCCCGAATCTTGTCGGCTCTGCTTGGCGTCCGTACTGCTTTCCACATAAGTTACAAGCTCTGGACAATATTAACATTCATATTAACATTATTTTTTTGGTAATTTTTTTTAGGATAAAATTTGTCATGTTAGCTTCCACATTAAATGTTACGTAATATTATTTAAATGCCACGTCAGTTGCCACATAATGAATGATAATTGAGGGAGATATTTTGGAGTTAAGAAAAACGTTACTCATCTTCCAGATAGAAAGTATCACCTAACAACAAGGGTCATGATCTCATAATGTATACGGGGATATTCTTAGAGAAACATATATAATCTTTGTTTAGTACAACCACAACATATATATATTTGAACATCTTGTTCCAAAATTTTCTTTGATTTTTTTTGCTGATATTGTGTTACTTGTTCTGCAGTTACACAAGCTGGATACTAAATTAGCAATCTTCAATGAAACTGGGAGTATACTGTGATCACGAGGGAGAGGCAGCAAACAGAGAAAGCAAGACAGCGACTTACTCAAGAGCGTGCAGAAAAAAATGCAGCTCGATTTGGCGGCCTTCCTCCAGACCTCTGCTGGAGCAAACCCAGTGTGACAATTACAGCAAAATTGTGGGAGCATGAAAGAAAAAATAGTTACAAAGGAAAAAAAAAAAAAGATTCTCCCACCCAAGTCTAAGTATTCACTTTCCATTCTAATTTTTTGCGTTTATTAAAAAATTTAAGACTAAACTATTCCTGCTAAAAGATATATTTAACTATATTTCTAGTTTTTAAAACACCGGAAAAATAATAATAATAATTGTAATTTTTAATGTTCATGAAAAGAGCAAAGGAGTCTATAGGGATGAATGAGCAGTGCTTCAGCAGGCGGTAATACCGTGGCTGGTCTGCTTGTTGCTACTTTTCTTAATTTGCATCAACATTTTGCAATTTGACTGTAGAAGTATATGCTATTGTAAGTATTTAACTATACTTATTTAACCCTGTATAGTTAATCTGCAGCAGGCTGTATGAATTTTTTGGAGGTACATATAGCATGAAGGGATGAAGTTTTTGGAGATACATATAGCATTACTTTTTGTTTATTTGGTTAGTAACTTGCATCGATTTAATTCATGTAATCCTCTGATATCAGGCTTAGAGGTTTTCTCCAAGGTATAAATTGAGCATTTATTTTTCGGTACAAAATATGAAAAAATTATTCTATATGTCGGACTCATCCTACACCCTTGGTTCTCAACCGTTAGGTTGAATGAATTGACATAGATGATATACTGTGAAAAGTTTCTCCCAAATATGGGTTCGGTCCAGCTCAGCAATAACCGCATCAGTGATGTGATTGCCTAAGAGGTATTAATCCTTGATCTCCATAGGTTTTTTCTTCATCATGCATGCATCAAGTACGTAGTAAGAGCCGTAATGCTTTCTGGACTGGGGCTATAGATTGCACCAGACCAAGACCCCCTTTTCTTCTTGTATGCAAATTAATGTTAGTTTTTTATGGTTGGAAGCTCCAATCCTACCGGTCCTGCTGTTTTCCACGAGCGAGCTAAACACCATCCATCGGTGACAAGTTGGATCCGGAGGTGACGCGGGAAAAAGCCTAACGGTCGACTAAAAATAGAATCAATTTTCCTCTCCTCTGTCTCTCTAATGAGTACATAATTATAGTTATAGCAGATAGGACCGGACCCCCAGAAGAATGGGGAGGTGATGACTTGAGAAGAACAAGGTCCCTCTCCCTCTCCTTCTCCTTCCTTCAGGAAAGAGAACCAAAAATAACATGGAAAAATAAACATCCCTCTCTTTGCAGGGGTCCGTCCATAGCCGGAGCATCCTGAGTCGCTGACAGGCGGGCAGTTACGGGGAGGCAGGCTTGAAGCCACTGGCGCCACGATCTCGATCGCATCCCGAAAGATCATGTCTTCGCCATCCCCTGTGACTGCTCCATCGCCTGATAACTCCTCTTCTTCCTCGCCTCCGGCACCCCCGTCAGACTCGTCCTCGCCACCGCCATCCTCTCCGCCACCTTCACCGGCCCCACCGCCATCCTCTCCGCCACCACCCTCGTCGCCCCCGCCTAACTCCCCACCCCCTAGTTCCTCTTCCCCGCCTCCACCACCACCACCCACCAACTCTTCTTCTTCTTCTTCTACACCATCACAATCCACATTGTCTCCTCCCTCGCTGCCGCCGCCGCCCAAGTCATCCAAGTCAGGCTCTTCGAATGGCCCTCCACTGGCGCCCCCGCAGTCGAACAACAGCGGGGATAAACCGTCACCGTCGCGCTCGCACAAGTCATCACCAAGCAGCAGCAACGACGACGCTCCAGCCGGCACGGATATGCCGCTCGTCATCGGCGTCGTGGCGGGTATTACCGTTTTTATACTCATCATCTTGATATCATTGTTGGTTTGCTGCTGCAACAAGAAAAAGAAGAAGAAACATGTAATGCATTACTACGATCCTGCTGCAGCACCCAAAGGTATTCTTGGTCGGTCAGCTTTTGGTTTTTTTTATTTTTTAATTACAACCCACGTACACCTACACATCTTTACGGTAAAGATATTCAAACTCTGTCGGTCCTACCTAGCGTCCGTGCTGCTTTTCACATGAACTACAAACGTTAGACTTTTAAGCCAATGTTCATAGCCACAAGCTATGCAAATCTTATGTTTGTAACAATATTTTTTATTATTGTAGGCAATGATAATTACTACAACAATGGCGGCGGCGGCGGGTGGCGGCACGGTACCTCCCAAGTGGCAACCTCAAGGGGACATGAAGATCCCTCCACCCCCCGGGTTGTTGGCGATGCCGCCGGCGGGAGGCGGAGGTTGGGTCCCCGGACCTCCCGCACCTCTGAGCGGCGACATGAGCTCGTCCAATTACTCGGGACCTCAACCTGCCGCACTGCCCCCGCCTTCCCCGAACATCGCGCTGGGGTTCAACAAGAGCACCTTCACCTACGACGAGCTGGCGGCCGCGACGGGCGGGTTCTCCCAGTCCAATCTCCTGGGCCAGGGAGGGTTCGGGTACGTGTACAAGGGCTACCTGCCCAACGGGAAGGAGGTGGCGGTGAAGCAGCTCAAGTCGGGGAGCGGGCAGGGGGAGAAGGAGTTCCAAGCGGAGGTCGAGATCATCAGCAGGGTCCATCACCGGCATCTCGTGTCGCTCGTCGGGTACTGCATTGCCGGGTCTCAGCGGATGCTGGTCTACGAGTTTGTTCCGAACAACACTCTTGAGTACCACCTGCATGGTTAGGCTTCTTTCTTGACCCCTCTGTTCCTTCCTATTCACGTACGGTCTGCTTGGATCGAGGACTCAACCGGAAATGAGATACAATCCAACAATCAAGATTGTTTGAGTTACGATGATATATTGCAGGAAAAGGTCTTCCAACAATGACTTGGGCTACAAGGCTGAAGATTGCGATTGGATCGGCAAAAGGCTTTGCCTACTTGCATGAAGATTGTAAGTAGTTAGAGATCTTATTCTTCTTCATTTCTCTTAGTTGCTTTAACCTTTCCTCAACTTAACTGTTGATCATTTGCATGAATTAAGGCCATCCTCGGATTATACATCGTGACATTAAAGCAGCAAACATTCTCCTGGACTACAAGTTTGAAGCTATGGTAAGATGACCAAATTAAATTGATAAAAGTTGTATGATCGATCGATATTCCTTGCCCATGAGAACTACCATGTCTTCATGATGATCAGGTTGCAGACTTCGGATTGGCCAAGTTGTCTTCGGACACCAACACTCATGTTTCCACGCGCATCATGGGGACTTTTGGGTGAGCTAGCTAATAGAGTACTATTTATAATTAAGTGGCAAATTCAAAATCTGATGAGAACCCATGCCAAGTGATCAGCTGGGTGTAACTTATTTGGCCGTGCGTGAGCGCATGCAGGTATCTTGCTCCCGAGTACGCGTCGAGTGGAAAGCTGACGGACAGGTCCGATGTGTTCTCCTTCGGGGTCATGCTACTTGAGCTGATAACCGGCAGACGCCCCGTCGATCATACTTGCATGGATGACAATCTGGTTGATTGGGTGGGTGGGTGGGTTGGTGCATGCATGTGCTTCGATCTCTTCAATTATTTATTCTTCAGCATAATAATAAATAATAAAATCATACTAATAAGAGATTGCGCGCAGGCAAGACCTATAATGACAGAGGCACTGGCTGAAGGGAACTTGGAAGAGATTGCGGACCCAAAATTGGAGGGCAATTACAGTACTCCGGAAATGGCTCGCATGGTAGCGTGTGCTGCTGCTTCCGTTCGCCATTCTGCCAAGAGACGACCCAAGATGAGCCAGGTACGTAGTATGAAGGACCCAAAATTAAGACCTTTATTTATTTTATTTTTCTCAATGACAATGACAAGCTGATGATCCAATGCGCAGATTGTCCGTGCGCTCGAAGGCGACGGGTCCCTGGAGGACCTGCACGAGGGGGGAGTGAAGCCCGGGCAGAGCGTGTTATTCAGCTCCGGCTCGGACTGCGACATGGGATCGTACAGCAGCAACATGAGGCAGTTCAGGAAGGTGGCGCTCGGGAGCGGAGGAGACTACGACGGAGGAGGCGACAGCGGCCAGGCCACCAGCGAGTACGGCCTCAACCCCTCCGACTCCAGCGCCTCCTCTGGCGAGATGCCCTCGGCCGGATCAACTACTAGACCGCACAAGCCTCCTCCTCCTCCTCGTCGACAACTCTAAGAATTAGAGAAACCATTCATGGATGGATGGATGGATGGATGGATGATTTGTATGATGAGTGTCATCCCATAATATTTTTATGCTAATAAAATATGGACTGGAGTGATCCGAAGAGATGCACAAAATATTGTCTGGTTTGCGAAATATCAAGCCATGTGGGAGCTGGGGGGCAATGAGTCCAAAAGGCATGCAAGCGTGTACAAAGTTCCGCAAATAACGCCCAACTCTAATATGTATATATTGGGAGTTGGAAATGGTTCAAATGAGTCGTCCAAGTCGTACGTATATAATCCACCTTTATTTCATTAAAATTTATGGATTAAAAAAATTAACTTTATCTCCTTTTTTATGCACTTATATATATGTGTGTGTGTATATTTTTTTTCTAAGAAGTACTAAATTTAAAATTGAATTTTAATGTAAAAATTATTCAAAAAATTAAATTGTTTAACAAATCAAAATTTAAATATATTTAAATATTTAAATTATTTTTAACTATATCATAAATAAATATTTGAATTATCCATGTTAGAAGAAAAAAATTAGCGAGTTATGCGACACTTTTCTGTAGTGTCATTTGTAGGGTCCATGAGTCATCCAGTTCTTTAGATTGCGAATCCGAAAGTAGCGGTGAGTTTGTGGCGTCTTTCTGATATTTTTATATATATAGCTTTTCTATTTTGGACATATATTAACTTGTTTCATTTTCGTGTCTCATTTTGTAGAAATTTAATTTTGGATTACATGGTCCGTAATGGGACTAGTAAATTTTTTTTAAAATGAGATAAAAAAATAAAGAAGTTACTTTATAAAAAAATAAAAAATTAGATGTCAAATGATAGCATGATGATGCTACAAAGTTACGGGTGCCCCTGGATTCGCGATCCATTGCCGAATGCAAAATCATATAGACTGTATGACTCGCGAGCTCCGTAGGTGTCGTTCCAAAATAATATTGCAGAACTCACTTAAAATATCCTTACATGGATAATTCGATTTGCGAATCCAACGATGTAGTTCTCATTGTGATCCGAGATCCACATGGAAAGATGAAAAAAAATCACTTATATTGAACGAGTAAATGCACGTACTTTGCACGTATCATGGTGTATAATAATAATGTCATCCAATTATAGTCAATTATAATCATATGTTTCTTCTAACTCATGTGGTCAAGATAAAAAATATTTTTCTTGTTTGGTTGAGTTCGATTCCTCATGTTGAAATATATATAAAAATTAAAAAAATTCAATAATTTTTTACATATATTTTAAAAAAAATAATGGTTGATGATATATATACGACTTAGACGGCTCAATCTTTGAGCCGTTTTGAAGCTCCCTTATAATAGTAGAAATATATATTATATGCACTCATAAAAATATATAAGAATCATATGAAAAACGAACTCAAATAAAATTATATAAAAAATATTATACTAGTCTATCTGGCTCGATTTGTGTTGAATACGCCAGACTGTCAATGGTATTGTATCTGTTGGTGCTCTTAATTCCTTGACATGTTGAGAGATTGCTCTCAACATGCTCTCAACATGCCTAGTGAAGTTTAGTCCCAAACGGAAAGTGCATCATGAGGTATCTCAACATATATACTTGTAAGTGTTGTTGGGATATGCACATGGGGTAGTAACCCTAAGGAGTGAACCATTTGGGTGATTTTACTAGGAGGTAAGGATAAGGCTCCATGGTAAAGCATTCATGCTTTTTGTTCTTGGAAAATTTATTTCCTTGGGAGCTAAGTCCCGTAGGGACTTAGCGACTAGGACTCGGACACGAACACGAACGCGGGCTCATGGGCTCATGAGACGTAATGTGGTATTTTGTTGGCGCACTTAGCACGTCAGCATCGTCGCTAGACGCATAGTGCACTTAAGTTGCGCTCGTTGCGCGAGCTACTTGTGCAGCCGGTTGAGCTGCCAGGTTATGCGGCACAGGTTGCGTGGCCCTGGTTGGACGGCCAGGTTGTGCGGGCCAGGTTGCGCGACCAGGTGCGCGGGCCAGGTTGCGCACCCAGGTTGCGCGCCCAGGTGCGCGACCAGTTGCCCGCACAGATGTGCGCCCAATTGCGTGTCCAGTTGCGTGGGTGGCGCAGGGTGCGTAGGGCACACAAGGCGTGCATGTGACGCAAGTGGCTCAGTACGTGTTATGCACGCGGTGTGCAAGGCGCGTTGGGTTCGCGAGTGGCACAACTTGCTAAAAATCGTGCATGTGCATGATCTGTGCGGTTAGTGCACATTCGGAGTAGTTTTTACCACGTCCCGAATATTGTGCAAACTGGACAGTTGCCACTCAGGCCTATATAAGGTCTCTTCTCTCCACAGGACAGATATAAAAGTGTACATAGAAAGTTAAAAAAGTTTACAAGTGTTTTTTAACACAAGTAAACGGAGGCTGTGAGAGAGAAGAGAAGCTTTGCACCAGCGTTACTTTTGCACGGGAGTCCGTATACGATCCGAGGAGTCAGCAGAGCAGAGTGTTCTAAAGTTCTCCGTCGAACTTGTTGGTTCCTGAAAGCTGTTCGTATGGGACGAATAAAGCTTTGAGCAACGGTGATCATTCACCCCAGCAGGCCATCTTCCATCTTTCGCCTGTCATCGCTGCTGCTGTTAGCAATTTGATTCGTACCTTCTGTTTAGAAATGATACTGTCGTTTACTACTGGTTACGAAATCTTTTTACATTCTCGTAATCCAGAATCCTCTTAGGATCTCTGTTGTGCACCTTCTTTGAAGTGTTGCGTTGAAATATTGTCTTTACAATTGTTTTATTTTCTCAGTTTTCCATCAAAAATTGTGCTCCGGCAATAACAATCTCAAAGCTTTATAGCTACGATGGAAAACTTTCGTGCTTCGCTAATCAATCCTAACTTCTCTAAGTTAGAACAATTTGATGGTGAGTACTATCAAATCTGAAAAAGAAAGGTTTTCCTCAATCTTCAGTTCTCTGATGTTGATCACGTTTAATTGAGGAGGAACCTACTGTTCCAGAAATTGGATCTGTAGCCGCAATCGCTACGGCTGCTAAGAACCAGAAAAAGTGGAGAAGGGACAATAGCATTTGCAGGCTTATGATACTAAATGCTATAAAAGATTCTCTTACCGAATCTTATTCAAAGAAGACTGTTGCCAGAGAGATTTGGGAGTCTCTGGAGAAACCTTATGACGAAGATAAGAACCGGAGCAAGATATTTCTTGTTGAAAAATATCACAAGTGGTTCTTTAAAGACGAAAAGTCAACGTTGTCGCAGGTGAAGGAGTTCTTGAAGCTACGACAGAAGTTAGAGGATGAGGCGATGCCCCTTACCGACAAGTTTGTGGTTGGTGGGATCATCTCTAAGCTCCCTGCTGGGTGGAGCAAGTTCTATGCAAACATGCATAGGAAGAAGTTGGAGATTTCTCTAGAAGATCTCCTACAGGAAGTGTATGTTGAGGACCAGATGCGGGCTCAACTGAAAGTGGATGCACTGTCAAAGTAATTGGCTAACGCCAATATGGTTCATACCAGGGAACCAAGGGAAAAGCAGGCGGCTTTCCACAATAAGAAGAAGGACCCTGACAATATGAAAGTGAAGGGGACTTCCTTCAAGTAGGGGTGCAACTTGGGCGGGCTAAACCCGAGCCCGACCAAATAAACCCGCTAATAAGTTGGGTTAGGGTTGGAGATACTTGGGTTTGATTACGGGCTCGGGTTAAATATTTGAACCCGATTGAAAATCGGGTTGGGCTCGGGTTGATGTATCGGGTAACCCGAAAAAAACCCGAACCCGATATATATATATATATATATATATATATATATATATATATATATATATATATATATATATATATATAACACAGGCTAAAGCCTGAAATGTCACCTCGTAATTAGGTGAAACTCTTCAACTTCTCATCAGTCATCAGTGTAATGTCACCTCGTGATTAGGATAATCAATTAAAAAAAAACTCAAAAGTCTCCTTGGCTTCTCCACTCTAGCATACAAAGCATTTAATAGAATCTGCTGGTGGTGGTGGCCTCTTACTTAAATGTGGTGGATTTCATTCCTACACTTCACACTTGACCAAAAAAAAGTGTGCTGAAGAAGGCTTGGCTTTCCATCCATTCCTGGAGTTGACAACAGACACCACCGGCTCCTCACCTCCTCGTTTCCGTCTGACGCCCCTCACACGGTTGTCGTGGTGCACTTCCATCCGCATGTGACAGATCCGGCTTTCTTCCTCGACTCCTCGCAGGCGGTGGAAAGGAATTCTATGCTTTTCCTTTAAAGACAACTTCAACTGTTTCTCAAAAAGGTACAAAATTTATTTCCTTTCTCCCCTGAAATTCATCATTATTTTGTTCAAATTTTAGGGTTATTTTGTTAATTTTATGTTTAAGCTTAGATTTTGTTTTATTGTTTCCTAAAAGTGGGTATTTTATTATGATTTCATATAAAGTCCAGATCTTTTTTCTTCTTTCGTTTTAATCAATAAAATTGAGACTATGTCTTTGCATCATAAACTAATCTACTTAATTTTACATTTTCAGTTGTTTTTTGGTTCTGGACTTGCAGTCTCAAATGGAGGACACAAATGTACCACTGTCAAATTCAAACATACCAGTGGCAGATTCAATTGTACTAGTTCCAGACTCAAATGCACAACCGACAAATCAAAATGCAAACTCGGCGAAGCGTAAGAAATCTTATAACTCAAAATCTCCTGCTTGGGATCATTTCACTAAAGTAATTAAAACTGATGGTTCTTTACCCGATCGAGCAACATGCAATTATTGTAAGAAAGAATTTGCTTGTGATAGCACGAATGGTACTAGTACAATGTTACGTCATTCAAAACAATGTCCTAAAAACCCTCACAAAATGTCCAAAGATTCAAAACAGAAACTATTAGCTTTTTCATTAAATGAACCTCAAAATGTTGTCGTAAATTGGAAATTTGATCAAAAAGCATGTAGAAATGCACTTGCTAGGATGATTATTGTAGATGAAGTTCCATTTAAATTCGTAGAGCATGAAGGTTTTAAAAGCTTTTGCCAAGTTATGCAGCCTAAATTTCAATTGATGTCACGTACAACTGTAAGAAAAGATTGCATTGAGTTGTACACGTCTGAGATGGTAAAACTCAAAGAAATAATTTTTAGTCTAGGTCAGCATGTTTGCATCACCACTGACATGTGGACTTCAATTCAAAATCTTGGTTACATGTGTCTCACTGCACATTATATTGATAGAGATTGGCATTTGCAAAAGAAAATTCTTAATTTTAGAGTGGTTCCAGCCCCGCATCGTGGAGAACAAATAGCGAATGCTATAGAACAATGTCTATTGTCATGGGGTATAGAGAAATTATACACCATTACAGTAGATAATTGTAGTGCAAACGATGTTGCTGTCCAGTCTTTAAAGAGAAAGTTTAACAAAAAAAATGGTTTGATTATGAATGGAGAATTCTTTCACATGCGATGCTCTGCGCATATTGTTAACCTTATCGTTCAAGATGGGATGGAACCAATTCAAAAAACAGTTCATCGAATTCGTGATTGCATTAAATATGTAAGAAGTTCTCCATCACGATTACAAACATTTAGGAAGTGTGCTATTGATGAAAAGATCACAAGTAAAAAAGCTTTGTGTTTAGATGTTAGTACGCGATGGAATTCAACATATTACATGTTGGATTCTGCTCTTGTGTTTCAAAAAGCATTTGATCGTTTAGAAGAGCAAGATCCACAATTTTTAAATGTATTAAAGAGTGAAACTCCAACTGTGGATGATTGGGAAAATGCTAAAATCTTGTGTGCATTCTTAGAAAATTTTTACAAGGCCACAAAAAAATTATCTGGTTCAAAGTATGTTACTAGTAATATTTACTTTAATGAGGTATTTAAGATTGAAAGACTTTTGAAAGAATGGTCATGTAGTAGAGACATTTTGTTTGCTAATATGGGTTTGAAAATGCAGGCTAAGTTTGACAAGTATTGGGGAACTATTGACAAAATGAATATGTTGTTGATTGTTGCTGTTGTATTAGATCCATGTCGTAAGTTAAAGTTTGTAGAGTTTTGTTACACAAAACTTTACAAGGAAGAAAAGGCAAAAGAATTGACTGGTAAGGTAAAACTTTTTATAAACCGTTTGTTTTTAGAGTACAAGTCCTTGCCATCAGTTAATTGCTTGGGTACAAATATGAAAGATGCATTTAAGTGTTGTAATAGTGTGCAAACTTCTGGTTCTCAAATATTGGACATGGAAGTCGACAGTTTGGAGCTTGAATATCGAAAGTATTTAGAAGATCAAAGGTGTGCAAGTACACAATCCGAGTTAGAAAAGTATTTGGAAGAGCCAGAAGAAAGTGCTCTTTTAAACTTTGATATATTAAATTGGTGGAAAATAAACCAATCGAAGTATCATGTTCTATCTGCCATAGCTCGTGATGTACTTGCAATACCAATTTCAACAGTTGCTTCAGAGTCTTCCTTTAGCACTGGAGGTCGTGTACTTGATCAGTTTAGGAGTTCTTTAACACCTGAACTTGTTGAATGTTTAATTTGCACACAAGATTGGATTCGCAACTCAAGAACTACTTTCGATATTGAAGAAAAATTGGAAGAGATAGAGGACGCTGGGATAGGTAATTAATTTTGTGCTCACATTTAATCTTTTTAGCAAATATGTTATTCTAAAGTTAATTACTCATTATCTCTGATTCTCTTACTTATATATAATTTCGTTTTGCATTCTTTAGTTGTGATCGATGGAGTCGAGAATGGAACTTAAGTTGGTCCCATATGTTTTTATCCTTCTCTTTTGTGAGGTAATTAAATATCTAAATTATTATTTTTAGTGAAATTGAAATGATATCTAAATTCTTATATCATTTGAAACTGGTAGTGGATTTACAATTTTGTGTAGTGAGTTGGTTTGTTTCATTGGAAAAGTGAGTTGGGCTTGTTTCTTTGGAGATGGGTGACTCATGAATTCTATGGTAAATATCAATCTTGACTACTAATTTTAGACCCATTTTTGACTCTTTAAACATTCAGATTGTTATATTCTTCATTTATTGCATTGATATGGATACCACTCAATTAATTCTTTTTCTCATTCTTTCTTTATTTTTCAGGAACGTGGTGTTATTTTGATCAAGAGTTCAGACCCAATTTTTTTTCTTCATAGTGCAGTGGAACTGGAAGCCGTATCGATGGAAGTAGCATTATAGTGCTTTTTCCTTATTTTTTAGGTTTTGGAGGTATTAGTAAGATTGGTTGTAATATTTTGGATGTTGACTTTTGAGTGATGTTATTGTTGGATGTTTTTTTGTTGCTGGGCTTCAATTAAAAAAAAGTTAGTTTTATGTCAAATGTTTTGTTTTTTTCTCTTTGAAGATTAATACGAGAAGAATCAGAAGTGTGAGGATTCTTGGACCTTTTTGGAATGACTATCTAATGCATACTACTGACCATTGCTAGAGAATTGAAATGCCCTTAGACCATGGCGGTTTGATTATAATATTAGAGCCTGTTATTTCAAAATATAATATTAGAGCCCGTTAAATGTGATGGACCCGACCCAACCCGACCCGGCCCGAGTAAATTAGGTTCTTTTCTATTCTTCCGGATTCGGTCTTGGGCTTCAATGTTGAACCCGAGGTCGGGTTGGGCTTGGGTTTGGGCTAGGCTTTCGGTGCATTGGGTTGGGTTCGGGTTGAGGTCTAACCCGACCCAACCCGCCCGAGTTGCACCCCTACCTTCAAGCAAAAGAAGCCAAAGTCCCATTTCAAGTGTGGCAAGAAGGGCCACTTCAAAAGTGAATACAAATCCAAGGCCAAACAATCAGAGCAAGGTGAGCCTAGTATGGTCTCAATGATCACTGATGTTGTTGCTATAATTGCGCAGGTCACTGCGGTTGGGGCTGATGTTGACTGGTGGGCAGACACTGGTGCCACTTTCCATGTTTGTTCGAGCAAGGAGTGGTTTGCCACCTATACACTAACTTCTGAAGTGGTTATGGTGGCAAACCAGGCACAAGCTGAAGTGCTCGGGATCAGATCGGTGGTTTTGAAGCTGACTTCGGGGAAGTCTCTGACGCTTCAAGGTGTGAAGCATGTACCTGTTATTGTAAAAAACCTGATCTCCGAAGACCTACTCTGTAATATAGGCCTCAGGATGGACATCAATGCTGGCCAGATGGTGATGTCTATTAAGGGAACATATTTCGAAAAAGCTTTTTATACCGAAGGAATGTTCAAAATTCAGCTTGTAAATCAGTCCAATGTAATTAATGCAATCACTCCTTCTGCTTATACTCTTGAGTTGTGGCATAATAGGGTAGGACATGTTCATTGTAAACGAATAAACAAAATATCTAGTTTATGACTTATCTCCAAGTGTGGGGGTAAGGTAGAGAAATATGATGTGTGTGCTCAAACGAAGATCACAAGGAAATCCTTTCCTCGGGTTTATCGAAGTATAGATCTGCTAGAGTTGGTACACTCCGATATTTGTGACTTCAAACAATTCTCTACAAAGGCCGGGATGAAGTATTTTATAACCTTCATCGATGACTTCTCAAAGTATGTGTTCGTCTACCTGCTGAAGTTTAAAGACGAAGCATTCGAGAAGTTTAAGGAGTTCAGAGCCGAAGCTGAGCAGCAGACTGAACAACAACTCAAAAGAATAAGAAGTAATCAAGGTGGAGAGTACAGGTCTCTTAAATTCGTATCGTTCTGCAAAGTACATAGAATTGTCAATGAGACTACGGCTCCATACTCTCCTTAATCAAACAGAGTAGCATAGAGGAAGAACATAACGTTGACAGAAATGATTAACTCAATGCTGTTGGCTGTGGGTCTTCCAAAGTGCTACCGGGGAGAAGCTGCATTGACAGCCACTTTTATTCTAAATAAAGTGCCTCATGCAACTTCAGACATTACTCCTCATGAACTCTGGTTCAAGGTCAGACCTAACTTGAATGTCATTCGAGCATGGGGGTGTCTGGCATATTTCAAGCTTCCAGATCTGAAGATTCGAAAGCTTGGGACAAGGACTACAAAGACAATCTTCTTGGGGTATGCCGAGAAGAGTAATGCTCGGAGATTTCTTGATATTGAGTCAAGTCATATCATTTAATCTCGCAACGCAGAATATTTTGAAGATATTTTCAAGGCAGAAGAATACTGTTCTTACGGATATACCGGAGAACAATGAGGGTGTACAAGAAACTAAAGTTTTCAATAAAGTAGTCCAAGAAGATGTTGTTGTTGAAACAACGGTTGAACCAGAACTCGTTGAGCCGTCAGCGAAGCGTGTGAGGAGATCGAAGGACTTCAGAAAAGACTTTGTCACCTATCTTGTAGAAGCTGATCTGCTTACCTATGATGAGGCGATGAAGACCAGAGACGCAATTTTCTGGAATGAGGCGATTGATAATGAAATTGATTCCATCAACTCAAATAACACTTGGGTGTTGGTTGATCTTCCTGAAGGAGCGAAACTCATCGAATGCAAATGGATCTTCAATAAGAAGATGAAAGCAGACGAAACTATTGACAAGTTCAAGGTTAGGTTGGTAGCCAAGGAATTTTCTCAGAAGCAGAAGATTGACTACTTTGACACATATGCTCCAGTAGCCCGAATGACCACCATCAGAATGTTGATTACTCTCGCAGCAATATATAAGATGGTGATACATCAGATGAATATAAAAACGGCTTTCCTAAATGGCGAGCTGATCGAAGGGATTTACATGCAACAGCCGGAGGAATTTGTGGTCAAGGGTCTTAAAGATAAAGTCTGCAAATTGGTGAAATCCTTGTACGGTCTTAAACAGGCTCCCAAGATATGGCATGAGAAATTTGATAAG
>JANAVB010028820.1:3138014-3348014 GCA_029216955.1 Iris pallida | reverse complement strand
GACAGCAGCGCACTGTCGCCAATTAGCTGAGAGCGGAGAGTGTGGGTTCACTGCAGCCAGCAGCGCACTGGCGAGGCACAACCCATAGAATTGAAATCGTTTCGAAGAATCATAGTCTATGGAACATTGCAGAAAACTATGTTCTCGTTGACTTCTTTAGATCTTAGATACCATTGTGTCAATATAGGTAGAGTGTCTGATAGCCTATCACCTCTGAATCACGGAACCAAGGGTTTGTCGCAGCCAGAATATACGGATAGGGCATAATTCTCGGTGAAATGAATTCAGGCGTGATTATAAGTTTAGGATACTATGGGGAATAGGAAATGCCGGTGTCCTATAAGATTCAAAACCAATACTAGTGTAAGTTCTGTAAGTTGAGTAGCATGCCTTCCCAACCTAGCGTTATGTGGTTCTTGTGATCTATTGACGAAGAAATTAACTGACACTAATAGGTTTAGAAAATAGAACTCAGAAGTCCATAACCCATTAGTCGACCAAGGCCTTAGAGATAGAAAGATTATAGGAAGACTGTATAAGCAGGAACACCAGGTAAGGTTTTGATTATCTCAAACTCGAACTACTATCTCCTCCTTCCAAAAATCTCGCGTACTTGTATTCCGACTACCTTGACCAATTCTGCTATTACAGCCTAGTTTTTGCAAGCTTACCCTTTTATCGAGCTTAATTCAAGACGTATGTTTATTGGGGACGCCCGCTAACATATTGTCTAATCAGAATCATTGTATTACGGTCT
Organism: Iris pallida; assembly: GCA_029216955.1. Taxonomy (NCBI): domain Eukaryota; kingdom Viridiplantae; phylum Streptophyta; class Magnoliopsida; order Asparagales; family Iridaceae; genus Iris; species Iris pallida. The sequence continues at coordinate 3,347,257 of JANAVB010028820.1, read as the reverse complement.
GATCAACCATGATGCATTGGTTCGCTTTTCATCTAATTACCCTACGTGGATTGAGATGTAGCTGTCTCTAGGATCTCATCCACGACTGCTTTGACAATTCCTCTTGATTTATACATTCGCCTTTGAATCACGTAATTGTATTCAGTGACATCTCTCTTGAACTCTTCATTGTTTTTGTCTTTCACTGATTGGAAAGACGAAAGCTCGTAATTAATAGATAGATACCGAGTATTCCCATGGCTATGATAGTTGTATACGCAAGTGTAGCTACGATCGGCCAGCCCTATAACTGGAACCTTGCTTAGAATTACTCGTCCTCCCTTCGACCCTAAACATACTATCCTAATCTTCTAGTCCTTGGAATCCGAGAATGATTAGGATCTTTCCTTTGACCAAATGCCAACCTAGGAGACTACCTATTTTCTAGAGACCAAATATTGTGATGCCTCTAATCATGTGTTTGAAGTTTGGTTTAACTAGAACCCTTGTGACAATAGTCTGGTAGGTTCGACACCAATAGAAGTTCACGACCCAATCGTTAGGAACCTTTTTACCTTAGAGTTGGTTACCCCGTCAATGACTTTTGTATACTATGGATGTGTTTGTTCCTCTAATTATTTGACCCTGTGTCATTGTACACACTCGTTTTTTTCTATTTATTGAAGAACGACCCTTGACTTGACTTATACCTACCGTATTCGTTACGTCGTGCCTTATTCTTTATTAACAAGGGTTGAGGTACAATATCCGAGCTTGAAATCCTTCCAACCATATTATTCCTAAAATCCTGTCCTAGCTTCTAAGGTGGGTAGACTGTAAGCTTTCAAAAATTTTTGAGATATACGAGAATTACCGATTGATTGGAATAAATTCCATTAGGATGATAGTTAGTGCCCCATGGACTCCCACTTTCCCTTTAGATCATTTTGTGTCCCCGACCGTGTCATTAATATTCGGAGCACGAGACCAGCTGTTACCTTCCAACAGACTTCATATGCAAGATCTAGACGAGTCCACCCTCATCTAGGTATATCATGTCCTACTCAAACCCGTCCCCTTGTACTCTAATTCTGTGGTACGACTTTCAGGTTAAAAGGACTAGCTATAACCCTTACCATAGTACCGGTAAACTTTCCGACTACAATTAGAGACTCAACCTCGACTCATTTCCTTCGACCCAATATATGATTGTGATCTACTCGGAGCCCACTATGCACATGCCACTAGTACACCACCCAATTGAGGTCTCATGTGCTCTTTAAACACAAAGTCACTGAAGTCACATCCTGAGCTTTAGGGACCTAGCTAACCAACCGGACGGGCAACTAGCTCAACCCTTGGCTAGAAACCTAATCTAGGATACTCTAATCTAGTAGGAAGAGTTGCATCATTGGGATCTTGTCCAATCCTTATAGATCGAAATCCAATGTTCATCCAACCAATGACTAAAGTCCAAATAGAGAACCCATTAAGGCCCAGTAGAACCATCCATGCACACCACCATATTTGAACTATAGAACTGAATTATTTTGAAATCAGACCCTATACCTATTATGTAGTCTCCACCTATTAGGATGTGATGCCATCCGTAACCCATATTCCATCTACCTAGAAGTCACGATATGATCTTCCATTACATTTATATTCTTTGCCCGTGTGTTTAAATAACCACAAAAAAAATCACAATCTTGATTTCTCAAATTCTGTCCTATTTTGGAACGTTGTCTAGAACTTCGAGAACAAAATTTCTGTATTGTATGGATTGCAAGCCCTCTAAGAAACAAGTATTCTTCGAGTTAGCAAGTGACTAGACTAGAGTAGCCCAATCTAGCAAATAAGTCCATGGTCCGTAAACTTTCATTCCATCTGCATCATTGGATACTCTCCACCTCTCTTGAAACTTCATATTGCTTCCGATTATTCTTCTTATCATCCTGTCCTTCCGCAGAGCGATAAATGGCCAGACTTATTGGAATTTACCAATATTCTTATCTATTGTGTAAATTGCTTGTTAAGTTTTTGGATTGCTTGATAGATAGGAAATGATATAGGTGCCATATGCAGTAGATATTTATGGGTAGAAATTTTAGCAATTAGTTGGAAGGTTATAAAATTTTAAAGACAGGAGAATTGAGGGAGTAGCGTGACCAAAGGTGGGTAGAAGTCCTCGATGATTCGTAGTTACGAAATGGCTAGGAGGAAGATATAAATATTTCGGAGAAATTAAAATTCGAGGATATTGTGGAAATAGTAAATTTATTTTAATTCTTATTTTTGAATTTTAGGCATATTTATGAATTAGAATTTCGAGGATAAAATTATTTTTAAGGTGGGTAGATTTATAGCTTCCCTTCCCGAAAATTTAAAATATTTTTATTTTATTTATTTTATTTTGATGGTGATTTTAGATTATTATAAATAATTATTTAGTTTATTATTACGGTAGATGACTTTAACCATGGTTAAGTTTTGAAGTACCAGACAACTAGGAATCATGGCACAAATAGTGCAGTGACGTGCTTTGACTAATGTATTAGCCGTGCCAAGGAAGGCCAAGCCATAGTGATGCCCTAACTAGGAAAACCAGGCCAAGTTGTGACATGACCATTATGTTTAGGTTAATTATTTATTATTATTGTAATTGGACATTTAAGTGCTCCGGTTGTACCGGACTGGACACAGACCGGCCCAAGCCCATGCAGTCATGCGGCACGTCCAATGACGTTCGTGTCAAGGAATTTGGTATGAGGGTATTGCATTTCGTTTTAATGGTTTAATGAATATTCCTAAGTTTTCGTTTAATTTAAATATTAAAATATTACTATTAGTATTATTCAGTGACTTTTTGTATAAAAAGGCCCTCGTATACTTTGGAGATTTAGACTGTACATATTAGTATATACGCTTATTCGGTTTATCAAATTTTGTATTATTATTATTTTTTTTTTGTTAGTATTATTATTATATTATTATTATTTTAGTATTAAGGTTATTATATATAATATATTACTATATTGGTAATATTATTTGTCAAATAAACGATATATATATTATATCTATATATATATATTATATATATATATATATAGATATATTATATATATATATATATATATATATATATATATATTCGTATTTATATGATGGCCCTATAATAGAATATATTGGGACTTTTTAATTTTATGGAGAGGATTATATAAATAATATAGGAATATATATATAAATAAATAAAGTATATATATAAACCATATATGTATAAATGTGTGTTGTATATATATATATATATATATATAATATATAGATATATATATATATATATATAATATATATATATATTATATAATATATATATATATAGATATATATATTATATATATATATATATATATATAATGTATATATGTATGTATGTGTGTATATATATGAATAATATATATATATATATATATATATATAGTATATCTATATATATATATATATATATATATATTATATGATATATATATATGTGTATATATGAATATATATATATATATATATATATATATATATATATATATATATATATATATATATATAATATATATTTATATATATATATATATAGATATATAATATATATATATTATATTCATATATTACACAAATACATATATATATACATTATATATATTATATATATATATATATATATATATATATATATATATATATATATATATATATATATATATATATATATATATGTACATGTTTGTATGTGTATATAAATAGGTATACGTATATGAATATAAGTAAATATTAAATATAGATATATTGTATAGGTGTATATATATATATATACATAATATACGTGTATATAAATAAATATTAAACATGTATATGTGTGCGTATATATATACGTATAATTGTACTTAGATATATATATATATGTATATATATATATATATATATATATATATATATATATATATATAAGTAGGAAATGAAATAGAAAAAGAAAAAGAAAAAATAAAATAAAAACCAAACGTTGAGCTCAGGCCAGGCCCGGCCCAGCCAAGCCCAGCCCGAGCTGGGAATGAAAACCCCCACAGCAATCCCGACCCCCCCTGTGCGAACCCGAACCTGTATACTTAAACGCACACACGCGCAAAGAAGAGGAAGGAAACCCTAAACCCCATGCCGCGCCCCCGACCTGGCGACCCTGACGCCGTGTGCGCGTCGCCACGGTGGCCGCCGGCCGGCGACAGAGCCGCCGCGCGCGCGCTCAGGCGAACGTTGACAGCAGCAGCGGCTGGTATCGGGTCCACTTCGCAGTAGGTTTCCCGCCGTCTCGCTCGATCATTGCTCGATCCAGTTTCACAGGTATGCACACAACATATCCGACTTCAACCTCCTTCTTCTTTTAGAAGTCTTAGGTTGCTCGATAAATCAACGCAAACTTGGTCGAAAAACCGCTTGGAAATAGTTAGAAAACTGTCCCAATCACCTGTTTTGGAAGACAGTTTACGAGCAGAATACTAGCGATTTATAAAATCCACCTGAAGGCATTCATTAACAAAATATAGGGCTATAAAACCCTTTTTACAGAAATTAATTTTGATAACCGTGCGCCGAGAAATCGGTTTTCTAATATTGAGAAAAATCTATTTTGAAAACATTGAAAATCCTTCCACACGACGTGCGTCTCGCCATTTCGGGCGACGTGGTCGTGCATCGAAGGCATCGAAAGGTGCATAACAGCTTCGTGGTCGTGTGGGCTTTGACGGAATTCAAATTGGTCGCGTGTGCGCGACGAATTTGATGCGTATCTGTCGAAATTCACCGTATCATGCACTTTGCAAATTTCTCAATTACTTTGTGCACGTTCGTCAGATCGAGACGAAACTTGCGCCAACAGGACCGTATCATTTTTCTGGTCCTGTATGCCAAGTTTGGTCCGATTCTGACACAGTTGATAAAATCGCCGTTTTGCGGGCCCCACGGTCCCACTCAACGGGTGATTTTGTGCACGGTCCGCCGGAATCAAACTTTGGACATACGGTTGGGTTCGTATCAGAAAATCAGATCCGTAGACATGTAGTTTGACGACTTTAGAGACCATTGACTCTGGCACGCTTTTCGGTGCAAAGCGGGTCCAACGACGGATATCATTTTTGTAAGAAATTACCGTTTGCCCCTGTGTCCATAATTGGACTTAAGGATAGGCAATTCTAACAAATTTGACTATTCTGAGAACGTTGGTAATGTTTATTTCAGCATCCGGAGACTTCTACATGTGTTGACTGATTGTGGCTCATTGAGTGGTATGGTATTATTGGTTTCACCAGCTAAGGACCTCAGGCAAGTGCACTTTCTGATTGTTTTCCGATTCATAGTAGTCTTTTCATTTTATGTCTACACATATATCTTGCTGCTTGTTGACACGCTCGTCACACGGAGTAGTCGGGAGGGGAAATATCTAAGTAGACATGTGAACTACCCAGAACTATCCCATGAGTCTATTCTTGAATAATAGCCGCTGCACACGACACGTGCAGTGTGCCGGATTTACCCCCTAGCCGTTCGTCGAAACAGATATTTCACACCACCTAGATAGATGTTTTTTATTAGTTTTTCCTTGTTTACTTCTCTATTGTGCTATGTCATCAGTTTTCTTACTAGCTTTCATATTCCATATGCTATTTTTATGTCTTGTTAATTCTATTGTGTTTTGCATTACCGTCGGTTTGTGTACTTGTTCCAATCCTGACTGGATAACCAACATTTTCAGGTTTAGCCGCGATCACTCTTAGCACTGGGAAGACATGGGTATGCTGAGGCCGACCTAGAAATAGAAAACAGTTGTATCATTTTCATAAATTGTAAAATCTTGTATTTACTTTAATTTTAAATGTTGTAACTGTTGTAATAAATTTAGAAATGTGAATGAGCAGCAAATGTGATATTTTGAGCATTTATTTCTTGCAGGATTGACAGCGTTCTACCGCCGACTCTGCGGCGTAGGCTGGCTTGGACACGTCTCGTATCCAGAAAAGCGGGTGCGGGTCGTGACATGATCTTCCAGTGGTTGGGGCACAAATACCGGCGATACCGATATACTGCGACAACCAGAAGACTGCGGCGGTGGCACCAAATGACCTCTTCAACGGGAAGAAGAGGACTGTGCGGTTTAAAGCACATGGCAGTACACGATCTCATCAAGAGGGGTATTATTGCAGTGATTGATGTTCAGAGTCAGGAGAACCTGGCAGATCTGTTCACCAAGGGCCTCAAGCGCCAGCTAGTCGATGACACAGCTTGTCAAATAGGCTTGAAGGCATTCTGATATTGTATTATTGCAATCCTACCATAAAGTTTTGTGCTATTAGGTTAAAGAGAAATCTACTAGGCATCTAGCTTTTGGTTCAAGGAACGGTAGGTACATGTCCTATTGGGCATGGAGAGGTTACGGACCTACAACCACTGTTGTCTACTATTATTTTCTGCAGAAAACGGATCCTGTGGAAAGGTTGGCTTAAACGCCTTAATGAGTTCTCAGGCAGAGTAAATGCCTGGTGTGCTTTACAGGAAGCACGGTAGTGCAGTACTACAATAAGTGAAACTCCATGCTACTGTAGGGTGACTCCACCATGAGGTTTCCGAAAGAGGTAATGCTTCGGCTGTACGAGACAAGTCACAGCAGCGTAGCACCGCAAATAGGCAGTTAGCCTAATGCTTTATGTTGAGATAAAGAGGGGAGTAGTCATCACTACAAAGAGGAGGAGTTCCTCATGTTACAGTGGCATGACACCACGATGAGGTACCCGGTTAGGGATAAAGCCACGGCCTTATAAGCCATGTCGTTGCGGCATAACATCACAAGGGAGCCTAAGGCTTCATGCTGGGTAGTTTGACACTATAAAGAGGCGGTGGCCTCATGCTACAGTAGTATGACACACGATGAGGTTCCCGTTACGGGGTAAGGCCTCGGCTTTAAGCCATGTCATAGCAACGTAGCACCGCAAAGGAAGCGCAAAGGAAGCGCAAAGCGCTTCATGTCATGTCTCTTTATAATGAACTCACCTATAGTGTATGGACAGATAACTCAGGCCGTCTCTTGAGGGTAAACTTGTAGAAACCCAAAATTATACACTGAAACCAGGCTGGCACAGGGCCTTTAATGTGCAAGCCAGAAGCACATGTGACTACGTTATGTGAGTGGGAACAACTTCAGCTATGGTGCAGAATTCAAGGCTTAATCTATTCTTGTATTATAGTCTGTTGTTTAAACCATGCGGGAAGATTCAAGTCATAGCGACATCTCTCCTAATGCATGATGGACAGTCACTGTGGGGAACACTTGTAATGCCCCAGTCCCAAAATACGTTGGACTAGGAACGTAGACATGCCAGCTGCATACATACAAAATATACTCTAATATATGGAAACCTCGTATGGATACATAAGCTATAAAATGTAGTAGAACTATAACTAATCCCATCCACACAAAATAAATGAATAAAGGATATCATATAATGATGATGAATTGTCTTGATACAATATGTTGGGCGAAGACAAATCCACTACCAATAAGTAAAGGAAAAATACACGAGAGAATAAATGAATTTTGGCGAGCGAAGCGAAGACGATCCAAGCACAATCATCCTCGAAGAAATGGAGATGGTCACAGCTAGAGCTAGAGCACCTGCGAAAGACAATAGCACACACCTGGCGAGATAACCAGGTCCTCAGAGGGACATAACAAGACACATAATATCATGCCAATAACTGAATAATAAAAGCTCAACAGAAAAGTATATATGACTAAACAAATAAAGGTCCTTAACCATTCTATGTGAAAATACATTTTGAAGACAACATTCCATACAAGGGCTCCCGAGACTAGAAACACGGCACGTTAGCATTTCAACCGAGGTACTAGTGGCATCTAGAGGAAAAAAAAATAAATGTACGGCACACTAGTCTCTCGGGTGAGTCACTAACGGCGGCTAGAGGAAAGTAAACGCACGACACATTTGTGTTTCAACCGAGGCACTAGTGGCATCTAGAGGAAAGTAAATAAATGCACAGCGCACTAGCTCTCGGTTGAGTCACAAATGGCAGCTAGAGAAAAGTAAATGTGTGAAAGCCCCTGCGCCTAATAACTGTCTTCACCCTCCCCATGCACTACTCGTGTTGAATCCACACCACGATATTTCTAATAACCGGTAAGTCTTCTAGACAACTATATTAGCAGTTATATCCTAAGCTCGTCCTGTACGCACTGATGTACGGTCGGTACGCAAGTCCGAATCTATATAAGACACTTGACATTGTGGTACACAAGTGTCGGCCCATGAATGCGGCACAAACAAAGGTGGTCCATTAACTCTAGGCCAAATGCAACTAAAATCTAATAATTTGCCAGAAAAATTTATATTTGCTAGAAATAAGTAAAAACATGCATGATATTGAGCAATTTAAATAAACAATAAGGCAAGGTGTCTTGCATGAGGTCCTTGCTGGTGAAACCGACAATCCCGTTGGGTACAGAATAGTCACAGGGCTACACAAGATGAACTCAGACGATGTGACAAACTTCTAAAATAAAAACCAAAAATAAAATATTTTGAAAAAATTTTGGGAAAAATATATGATGTGTATTTTTCCGTCAGTATTTCGAAACTTTAAACGGTTCGTGATTCTGATTCCTGGTTCTTCCAGAATCTCAAAAACACTAAAACGTATCAGATTTCGGACAACTGACACTCCACAAATTTTCCAGAAAATTAATTCCAAATTTATGAAAATAAAATTTATATTCAGAAAATATACCTCAATACGATTCCAACAAAAAAAACTGGAGGTCAAACGGTGTCACACCCCGATTCCGTAGAATCGATAGTCGTCCCCCGGGCGTGATGTCGTGCGAACCTAAATTGCGATCGCACAAGGCACATTCATAAGGCTGTCCGAAACACAACATCAAGTTAGAGTACGCAGAGAAATTGATTGACACATTTGAAATAGAAGTAGACTTTTCTTTGATAATAAAACTTCATTTACATTGACTTCATTACATTCATTGCCGCACGGGCTACAAGATGACTCGACTTACAAAACGAACGCCGATGATATAGTCGTTCCATACATTACATCCCTTTTTACAAGCAAAACATAACACTTTCCACCTGCTATCGAGGCGAGTTGAGTCGTCATCTTCTTTTGGACTGAGTGCGGGGTCTTCTTCAAAAGGAAATCCAGAAACAAGCCTTCACAAGCGGACGAGGCTTCAAAAGTGTCCACGCCGCCTTGAGAATTTAAGCGGCACGCCCTTCGTAGTTTGGGGTACATGCGTGGAGAGCGAGGATCAGTACATTACACTTTGTACTGGTGCGTGGCTATTTAAGTTCCAAGCTCTCATTTGGTTGAAGAGTTTATATGACTAAATGTATGAATGTTTCTAACCATCCTAATGGATTTCAAACGAGCAATGACAAGCAAAATAAAATTTACGTTGAACTTACCCGCGACGGACCGCGCCGCGCCTTATGAAACTTATCATGTTCTTTCCTGTCAATTGTTAACATTTTTCATATCAAGCGCAAAATGTACGTGTGATTGATCACTGGCATCACAAGCCATCCTGGACGTATAGCTTTGTTAATCGAGGTCCTTTCAACGCAAGTAGCTAGCTCCGTTGCAAGTCCCCGCTTAACCTGTGCTGAAACCTTATCCACGACTATACCCTGTTTCCTCCTAGGCCAAAACGGTCCCGTGGCCTCGGGTTGTCGCTCGAGGAAACTATCGTCTTGTCGACAAGTTGTCCATAACCGTACGAAGACATATTTTTCTTTTTAGTTATTAAGACATAACCTACATTCTCTTTGAAAACTCAATCCTTTTCCCGTGTTCGTGCCCTTGCATTTATCCTTTCATTCGCAACAACATTATCGATTTACCTAAGAAATGGGTCGAGAAGAGAAGGGTCAGCCACTCACCTTGAGTTTACTTCTGGCGAGAGAACTTGTTGGTCGCGCTAGACGTCGCCTACGCGATTACCTGAAATCGCACAAGCAACCGATTAGAACATTGCATTATTCAAGAAGTTCGATAGAAAATGCGAGTTCGAAATACAAGCCATGAAAACCATCAAAAATATTCACGAAAACGCATTCAGAAAACAAAGCCAAAACCAACGCAAGCGGCGTGAAAAGCAGAGCAACTGGAGGTCTCTCCCGATCCAGCCGCAGAGTCAATCCGTGAGGCGCAGCCCGCTGAATATGGGACTTGGTTCCGAAGAAGACATTCATAACGAGGAATGGATCTTAATTCAACCGTTTCCGTTCGATCGATTCGATCGATCCCGACCTATCGGTCCCGACCGAATCGATAGCGACATTGTTCCTTTCTCGCACACCCTGTGGACGGAGTACGGGGCACGATGTAGGGACGGGGCACTACACCATAACCAACTAAGAAAAAGTTTCGTCCTCAAAATTTTAAACAGAACCTACCTCTACGAGAACAATGAAGGGAACTTTTCCTTCATTTCTGACTCAAGCTCCCACGTCAACAGTTCGACCGAATGGTTCCTCTAGAGGACACGGACGAAAGGAATAGCACGGTTACGGAGAAGTTTATCATTGCGCTCCAAGATTTGTACTGGCTCTTCGACATATGATAAGTCCGCCTTCAGGTCCAGCTTACCCAAATCCACCACATGGCTAGGATCATGCATGCACTTCCTCAATTGTGATACGTGGAAGACGTCATGTACTTGTAATGCCCCGTTCCGCATCGGTGCATTACGATGAGTCGTTGACTCGAAGAGTTGCGTTGACCCGATAAGGTATCGATGCGAATCGATGCAAGTGTTACGTTGGCCAAAGGTAAGCTTTGAGTCGGTTGGAATCTATGAATCGAATCGATGCAAAGAGTAAGTCCCGCTTGAGCAAGTGCTAATTTTAGTTGATCTGGTGTGCAGGCTATGCTTTTACGCTGGACGATAAGAGGTCGGCATTTTGCCTTATGCAATGAAGTATCCGCAAAACCAAATCGTGGCCCTGCAACGGATTGTGGCATGGACGCGATAGGCCAAATCGACCGAGTAGAGCAAAGGAATGGCTAAGTCCAAGAGTTAGCTATGCGATCGAGGTATGGAAGCGAGACGCTTCAATCGGCGAGGCGGCAAGGCGTATCGGCTTAAGGTGGGCGGGTTCTTGACTCTCTCTCCCTATTCCTTCACGTCTAATAAAATATGTTATGGTATGCGTAATATGTTATCGAGTTAGCGAGTGTGGCTTGGCGAGTAAGAGTCTAAATATGCGTTGAACACTAAGGTAGAACATTGAACAATCAAACAATTGAAGCGACGTGCATCGAGTGCACGAGTCGCGGTAGGGCAATGATAGTAGAATATTGAAAGACAATATCGAAATGTGCATCATGTGCACGGCTCCGAGAACATTGAACTCTAGGCGTAGAACATTGATTATGAGTACGAGACGACTAAGCCGTTGGGCATCGTGCATCAATATGGATGTGTTGGGGCATAATGCCGACGGAGCTCCCCATATGAATGGTGGATTATGTTTATGGCACGGGAAACCGTCTATGGCACGGGGAACCGTTTATGTGCGAGACTATGTTTATGGAACGCGAGATGGATTGGAATGTATGACTTGTATGCTATGGCGCGTATTGCATGGTCAATGGACTCGGATTGCCCATGCACGGGTGCGGCTTCCCTCGAACGGTTACGCCGGGGCGCCGGGACCGTTCGGCCTAGGAGGGAATTATGTGTGGTATTTATGGTGCACAACATTCGGACGGATTGCGATCGTCCAATGCTGTGATAAGCTATGATATCCGTAAGTTTGGGATCCTTCGGATACTGGGCTAGCAACCCGTATCGAAGCGATTGTAGGCTTACACATATGAGATGCCAAGTCCATTACGGTGCGAAACACCGTGACCTTCATATAGTTAGGGCCGGTGGTCTGAGATGAGATCTGGGTGCAGGCGCAGGGCCTGCCACCCATTATGCATATGTTTATGTTTATGAATGGTCGGTTGCGTGAATCATATGTTTGCTTATGTTAAGTTCTAACCACTGCAGGCTAAGGAAAATGGGACGGCATGAGCACGAACACTATGTTTACGTTTATGTTATGGCTAACTGTATCTGCTGTAGGAACACGGGATGTGGTGACACATTATAACAATGTACTATGTTAAGTTTTGCCATGAAACTGATCCTAAGGCTAAATAGAAAGACCACAAGTAAAATGCATGCTCACTAAAAATGAATAAGTGTTTGGTTTGGGTGCGAGCGGGTCTTGATCAGTGCGAAGCGAGGACGAAAGCACTAAACCCCCACTAGTTTATGTGCAGGTTCAGGTTATGATCGGCTTGGGGCGGAGCTTGGCTTGGACGTGCCGAGGCATGGAGTCCTTGGCGTTCAAGAGGAGCTTCCGCATATGCGTTCGGACTTGCGACATGGAGATGTTCGACCGAAGACTACTTGGTGGCTATAAAGGGGCATAATGTATGGAACAATATAATCCTTTGTGAGCTAGAGAGATCATGAGTGTTGTAGCCAATTGGCATTTTATGTTGGGCTATTCAGAGCCTTTGTAACCTTCAGTTCATTATGAATAAAAGAGATTCTTATGTTTCACTTGTTTCTTTCCGCTGCTTATGTTATCGATTTGAGATAGTTCTACGTGAACCTGTTATCTTGCCTTGCACGAGCGCAAATCCAGGCTCGTGCGGCATCACGCCCCAGCGAGGACGATGATTCGGGTTAAATCTAGCGAGGACGAGCGATTTCCTGGGTCGGGGCGTGACAAGTTGGTATCAGAGCGGTTCCATCCTTTGGACCGTGCGTGAATCTCTTTGACCCTCAGTTGTTTCGATATCGAAATTCAGTTGACTCTAAGTTGTTTCCGCAACCGCATGGCTCATGGATCTGCTCGACGCTACATTGGATGTTCCATACAATAAGTCTATATTAAGTGCGTACGTCTGCCACAAGTATGTCGTGACTATTACGCTATCTCCGGGTGCCATCGGAGAGTGTTGGTTGCACGAAGTGCAACGAGTTATGGAATGTTATTTGCATGCAGTGCAACGAGTTATGGAATGATGGTCGTACGAAGTGCAACGAATATGGTGATATTGGTTGCATGAAGTGCAATGATATGTGTTGTTGGTCGCACGCAGTACGAGGAGTTATGTATTGGCGATCGCACGAAGTGCGAGAGATATGTGTTGTTGGTTGCACGAAGTGCAACGGGTCGATATGTGAGGCGATGCGTATTATGTGACTACGGAAATGGTTATGTGTTGTCGGTTGCACGAAGTGCGGCAAGTCGTGAATCGTTTGTTGCATCGGTGCAACGAGTCGATACGGTATGATGTGCGTAGTATGGCTATGCGGATGGATAGCGAAATATTGTTCGAGATTGAGTAAAGACCTTAAGTATCGAGACTAAGTTGTTGCACGAGCTGCAACGAGCGGGATTCGAAGATCGTGGATGCGATAGTAACGAATCGAGTTGGTCGCTAAGTCGAGTTGAGTAGGCGAACGTGTATGCTGGCCATATGTTGCGCTGAGCTTTGAATAAGCGAATGCTGCGGGTGGGATCGATGATGATCGCCATGGTACAGTTAGATTGAATGTATGTTAAACTTGAGCTAACGTTAGAGCTGGGATCGGAAGGATCACCATACGGGACGGTTAAGATGAGACAGAAGTCGGACCTATGCGAAGTGTGATGTCGAGTAATGACTCGATTTCGAGTGGTATATGCAATACCAATTATGCGAGCAAGTATAGCGAAGTATTATGTCGATAACGATAGGCTCGATCCTGAGTGGTATATGGGATACCACTTAGCGATATCTATGTTAAGCCGGTTGGTGACTTGCGATAGATTTCGTCGAAACGATTATGTGGTTACGGTATGTTTATCCGCAACGGATGGAATGGTATCGAGACTCGAGTGGGAATGACTTGATAGAAGTCGATGCAAGTATGCTTCGGTGAATTAAGTTGAACGATTATGTGCGAAGTCGTACTTATGGATGATATGTCGGACGAGGATTCGTTAAGCGTAAGTCGAACGATAGGCCGAGCATATGCGAACGAATGTTACGTTGAGGAAATAGTCGACCCGGTCGAACTTATGTTGAGTTAGTACGGAGACTTCTTCGGAACGTATTGAGTAGGTATGGAGAAATTGTACGAACGAATTTGGGTTAACGCGATGAATCGGTAGCACGATTTGGAAGTACGAGTTAGGGATATGAGAATGGATATGTGAAATCAAAATTGTGTCACGACGATGTTAAGTAGTTACAACGGAATGGATCTTGATAAGTGCGAGACTTGATTCGTATTCGAATTCGGATAACGGCAGTGATAGCAACGAATTTAAGCTTATGAGAAAGGAAGATGTTCAAGTTATGCATATCGACGATGGTATTGAGGCGTATCAAAGACGATATGCAATAACTCGGGGATACTCTGATCGAATGAACGAAATTATGTTGAGCATTGTTGTTGGATGAATAAGATGCAAGTTAAGTTGATGACGAGTTGGATGATAACGGTAGGAACGCTTCGGAGAATTTGAGAGTAGAGGGATATTGCTTGGATGAAAATGGAAGTGTAAAGATTGCTTCGCAGATCACCACTATGTTGACATTCTTGTCTTGAGCGAGCGCAACACCAGCCTCGCACATGCGTCACGTCAAAATTAGAATGATCATTCCGCGTGAGCACTGGTATGGTAATTCATCCAGTGGGGATGATCGAACTTGTAAGGCGTGGCAATGTGGATATGGATTTGTGGTTTGATGCGAAGGTGGAATTGAGGATTGTGCGATATTGTCAATGGCAGTGCCTAAGTGACTCGAGTAGTAACGGCACATCAGTTGTGCGGGAGTAGACAAATTATGGATTGGTATGTCGGATTGGGTAAGAGTCGAATAGGAAATATCGGGAATTGATTTGGCTTCGTGATAAGATAGAGCATGGTTCGTTGTAACTGTCCCTCGTTGATGATCTTCAATTATCGAGCGTAGTTTCGGGGCAGATGACCCTAGAAGACTTGACCGCCAAATCAAGTAAATGTTGAAGTCCCATAGGACGACCCTAATGAAGTCGTGTAAGAAGGATAAGGAATGAGGTAGTGCATGTTGAGGATAAGTCTAAGCGAGCGAGTATCGTGTCTCAAAAGTTAGCGAGTACTAGAATCGATATGATCAAGAAAAGTTATGTTGGATTGAGTAGATGTTGGGGAACGTGCTTAGCGTAGTGACGCGGTAAGGCGATTGCAAGAGTTCTGCAATGCGCGAGAGTAACGGATAGTAGAACGACCCTAAGAGTGTGTCGTAGATCGGTTGAGTAACGATTAGGCTACATACGTGTTGGGCGCACGATCGATGTTACGAAACGAACTAGTCGGGATGGAGTGAGAATTGAGTAAAGGATTCATACTCGGTCGAGAATAGGAGATGGACGTATCGTAAGAGACCTTGGATCGGAAAGATTGTTGCCTTTGAGCATCGTAGACTCAAGTTGACCTCTTGTGTCGGGAGAGCGCGAGCATGATGTCTGGATAAGTTGCCTAGCGGGGGTAGCCCCAGACGCAATACGTATATGGTTCAAAAATGTGGATCGTATTGGGATAGTTGGGTGCGAAACTTAGTACGGATTGTAGGCAAAGGAATTTAAGAAATGTGGACGTAGTCCATGTCGTTAAGGCTAAGTGTTATGAATGATTGGATGAAAGACTTGAGTTATGCGAGGGATAGGAAACGGTTGGGCGAATAGGCGTTGCGGGAGCTCGTTGCGATCGGATGCGCAATGACTTATGCAATGCATGCGTTAGGTGGCCGGCGAGAAACTTATGAGATCGAATTTACGGATTTGAATCAGGTTATGTGCAGAGATGTTTGGAAGAAGATCGCATGTTATGGGATGAGGCATACGAAGAGTATTTTGGAAATAGGCGCTAAGATATGATTAAGTCGAGTACGGACCGATGGATGCTTGAGGATTCAAGTTGAGCTTGATAGTTGTCCCGATATCCTACAACTGAGCTTGGCTGAAATGCATATATTGGTGGGACGCCTAAAATATGTGTATGATCCAAACTAAGTTGTATGATTCAACGATAGTAGTGCGAGATCGTGAAGCGATCTATGCGAGGCACTTGGATTATGTGTTGGTTTCAGTTCGAGGACGAACCTGATTTTGAGTGGTATATTATGTAATACCCCGTTCCGCATCGGTACATTACGATGAGTCGTTGACTCGAAGAGTTGCGTTGACCCGATAAGGTATCGATGCGAATCGATGCAAGTGTTGCGTTGGCCAAAGGTAAGCTTTGAGTCGGTTGGAATTTATGAATCGAATCGATGCAAAGAGTAAGTCCCGCTTGAGAAAGTGCTGATTTTAGTTGATCTGGTGTGCAGGCTATGCTTTTACGTTGGACGATAAGAGGTCGGCATTTTGCCTTATGCAATGAAGTGTCCGCAAAACCAAATCGTGGCCCTGCAACGGATTGTGGCATGGACGCGATAGGCTAAATCGACCGAGTAGAGCAAAGGAATGGCTAAGTCCAAGAGTTAGCTATGCGATCGAGGTATGGAAGCGAGACGCTTCAATCGGCGAGGCGGCAAGGCGTATCGGCTTAAGGTGGGCGGGTTCTTGACTCTCTCTCCCTATTCCTTCACGTCTAATAAAATATGTTATGGTATGCGTAATATGTTATCGAGTTAGCGAGTGTGGCTTGGCGAGTAAGAGTCTAAATATGCGTTGAACACTAAGGTAGAACATTGAACAATCAAACAATTGAAGCGACGTGCATCGAGTGCACGAGTCGCGGTAGGGCAATGATGGTAGAACATTGAAAGACAATATCGAGATGTGCATCATGTGCACGGCTCCGAGAATATTGAACTCTAGGCGTAGAACATTGATTATGAGTACGAGACGACTAAGCCGTTGGGCGTCGTGCATCAATATGGATGTGTTGGGGCATAACGCCGACGGAGCTCCCCATATGAATGGTGGATTATGTTTATGGCACGGAAAACCGTCTATGGCACGGGGAACCGTTTATGTGCGAGACTATGTTTATGGAACGCGAGATGGATTGGAATGTATGACTTGTATGCTATGGCGCGTATTGCATGGTCAATGGACTCGGATTGCCCGTGCACGGGTGCGACTTCCCTCGAACGGTTACGCCGAGGCGCCGGAACCGTTCGGCCTAGGAGGGAATTATGTGTGGTATTTATGGTGCACAACATTCGGACGGATTGCGACCGTCCAGTGCTGTGATAAGCTATGATATCCGTAAGTTTGGGATCCTTCGAATACTGGGCTAGCAACCCGTATCGAAGCGATTGTAGGCTTACACATATGAGATGCCAAGTCCATTACGGTACGAAACACCGTGACCTTCATATAGTTAGGGCCGGTGGGCTGAGATGAGATCTGGGTGCAGGTGCAGGGCCTGCCACCCATTATGCATATGTTTATGTTTATGAATGGTCGGTTGCGTGAATCATATGTTTGCTTATGTTAAGTTCTAACCACTGCAGGCTAAGGAAAATGGGACGGCATGAGCACGAACACTATGTTTACGTTTATGTTATGGCTAACTGTATCTGCTGCAGGAACACGGGATGTGGTGACACATTATAACAATGTGCTATGTTAAGTTTTGCCATGAAACTGATCCTAAGGCTAAATAGAAAGACCACAAGTAAAATGCATGCTCACTAAAAATGAATAAGTGTTTGGTTTGGGTGCGAGCGGGTCTTGATCAGTGCGAAGCGAGGACGAAAGCACTAAACCCCCACTAGTTTATGTGCAGGTTCAGGTTATGATCGGCTCGGGGCGGAGCTTGGCTTGGACGTGCCGAGGCATGGAGTCCTTGGCGTTCAAGAGGAGCTTCCGCATATGCGTTCGGACTTGCGACATGGAGATGTTCGGCCGAAGACTACTTGGTGGCTATAAAGGGGCATAATATATGGAACAATGTAATCCTTTGTGAGCTAGAGAGATCATGAGTGTTGTAGCTAATTGGCATTTTATGTTGGGCTATTCAGAGCCTTTGTAACCTTCAGTTCATTATGAATAAAAGAGATTCTTATGTTTCACTTGTTTCTTTCCGCTGCTTATGTTATCGATTTGAGATAGTTCTACGTGAACCTGTTATCTTGCCTTGCACGAGCGTAAATCCAGGCTCGTGCGGCATCACGCCCCAGCGAGGACGATGATTCGGGTTAAATCTAGCGAGGACGAGCGATTTCCCGGGTCGGGGCGTGACAGTACTTCTGACAACGCGGGCGGCAAGACGATTTGGTAAGATACCGGGGCGACTCGCTTCAATATTTCGAACGGGCCAACAAATCTTGGACTCAATTTCCCCTTCGTGCCGAACCTGGAAACTCCCCACATGGGCATGACTTTCAAGAATACATGGTCGCCTTCCGAGAACTCGAGGGGGCGTCGGTGCGTGTCGGCATAGCTCTTCTGCCGGCTTTGTGATATCTTCAATCTCTCTCATATTAATTTGACCTTCTGCACGGTCTGCTCCACCAGCACCGGACCAAGTAGCTGTCGTTCCCCGACTTCATCCCAGCAAATGGGTGATCTGCACTTCCGGCCGTACAAAGCTTCATACGGTGCCATTTAGATGCTGGACTGATAGCTGTTGTTGTATGCAAACTCGGTCAGCGGTAGATGAACTTTCCACCTTGACTTTAAGTCGATCGCACAGAGCCGTAACATGTCTTCGAGAATTTGGTTCACCCGCTCCGTTTGGCCGTCAGTCTGAGGATGATAAGCTGAGCTGAACTTTAACTTAGTCTCCAGTGCTAAATGAAGAATACGCCAGAAGCGCGCTATGAACCGTCTATCCCGATCCGAGACGATAGATACTGGGACCCCGTGCAGCCGAACTATTTCATCAAGGTATATGAGCAAGGCGGTCGACGCTCCAAGTAACTTTGATGGCGATAAAATGCGCTGACTTGGTTAGTCGATCGACGATGACCCAGACGGCGTCGTTTTCCCATGGCGTCCTCGGCAAGCCAACAACGAAGTCCATAGTGACGTGATCCCATTTCCACTCTGGAATGGCAAGGTTCTGCATCTTTCCGCCCGGTCGCTGGTGCTCGGCTTTGACTTGCTGACAGGCCATACATTTTGACATAAAGAGCGCTACGTCCCTCTTCATGTCGTGCCACCAAAAGACAATGCGGAGGTCCTTATACATCCTAGTGCTACCAGGATGCAAAGAATATTTAGCATAATGTGCCTCCGACATTATCTCCTTTCTAAGTTCTGCATCATCCGAAACGCATAGCCGCCCCTTCACTCGCATCACTCCCGACTCGTCCTCTGCAAAGTCGAACGTTTTCCCTGTCGATATCAACTTCCGCATCTTCTCCAGGTATGGGTCGTCCTTCTGTGCAGACTTGATCCTCTCCAGTAGGCTCAGTTCCACCCGCAGTTGCGCCAGTTTCATGTCTCTGAAACGAACTCGGAGTTCAATGTCCATTCCTTCCAAGTCACGCAGCAGTCGATCGTTGATGCATAACGAAGCTAAGTATTTTCGGCTCAGCGCATCCGCTACCACATTTTCCTTGCCCGGCGTGTAGTCGATTGACAAGTCATAGTCTTTGATCAGCTCGAGCCATCGCCTCTGCCGCAAATTCAATTCTTTCTGGGTGAAGAGATACTTGAGGCTTTTGTGGTCCGTATAAATCCTATACGCCATGCCATAGAGATAGTGACGCCACAGCTTCAATGCAAACACAATCGTCGCTAATTCTAGGTCATGCGTGGGGTAGTTCTTCTCGTACGGCTTCAACTGCCGGGAAGCAAAAGATATCACCTTATCCCGCTGTATGAGCACACACCCCAAAACCTAGCCAGAAGCATCGCTGAAGATTTGAAATCCCTCTGTCCCTTCAGGAAGAGCAAGTATCGGGGCCGAAACGATCCGTTGTTTGAGCTCCTGGAATGAAGCTTCACAGTCGTCTGACCACTTGAATGCGACTCCTTTCTGGGTGAGGCGAGTCAACGGTGATGCAATCTTCGTGAAGTCCTTCACGAAGCGTCGGTAGTATCCCGCCAAGCCTAGGAAGCTTCGAATTTTGCTAACTGATGCGGGCCGTTTCCAATCAGCGACTGCCTCGACTTTCTTCGGATCGACTGCAATGTCCGCGGCAGAGATGATATGCCCAAGGAATGAGACGTTGTTCAGCCAGAATTCGCACTTGCTTATCTTCACATACAACTGATTCTTTCGAAGGGTTTGGAGTATCGTCTGCAGATGCTCTACATGTTGCGCTCGATCCTTCGAGTAGACGAGGATATCGTCGATGAAGACTACTACGAACTTGTCAACGAACGGATGGAACACCCGATTCATTAGATCCATGAAGACGGCAGGGGCGTTTGTCAGACCGAACGGCATTACCAAGAACTCGTAGTAGCCGTAACGAGTGTGGAAGACAGATTTCGGCATGTCATCTGGCTTGACTTTGAGTTGGTGGTAACCCGATCGTAGATCAATCTTCGAAAACACTGTTGCACCTTGGAGCTGGTCGAACAAGTCGTCGATACGGGGCAAGGGGTATTTGTTCCGGACGGTGGCTTTATTCATTTCCCGATAGTCGATGCAGAGCCGCATCGATCCATCCTTCTTCTTCACAAATAGCACGGACGCACCCTACGGCGAGACACTCGGACGGATAAACCCTCTGTCGAGTAATTCTTGTAGTTGTGCCTTTAGTTCCTTCAGTTCTGCAGGGGCCATTCTGTACGAAGCCTTCGAGATCAGCCGGGTGTCGGGGAATGTGTCGATGGTGAACTCTATTTTTCGATCGGACGATATGCCGGGTAGCTCGTCCGGGAACACGTCGGGGAATTCTGCCACAACGTCGGTCTGACCCACGTTTGCACCATCATGTCGCATATCTCGAACGGAAGCTAGATAGCCTTCGCACCCGGAATGCAGCATCCGTCGAGCAGATATTACGGAGATCACCATGCAGGTCGACGATGTCTCACCACACGAGTAGCAGAATTCAGGCACTCCAGGTATGCGAAATGTGACCCTCTTTTCAGCGCAGTCTATGGTTGCGTGGCACGGACCAAGCCAATCCATGCCTAATATGATGTCGAAGTCCTTCATGTCTAGAACTATCGCATCAAGACCGATCTTTTGACCCCCCAATACATATGTTTCCTCTCCCGTAGGCTAAGTTTGTGAGTAGTGGCAAGCCCGAAGGCATACTTACGCTAAGATCAAGGTCTAACAACATTACAGAAAATTTGTGCTCGGTGGCGAAGTCCGCCGATATGAAAGTATGTGAAGTGCCTGAATCAAATAACACACGAGCAGGTACATTATTGAAACTCAATATACCTATCATGACAGTATCGGACGCGAACGCCTCGTCTCGAGTCAGAGAAAGACACGCCCCTGAGCATTAGGGCGTCGGTCGTGGTTGTTGGATTGAGTGGGCTAAGGAGGTCGGGGCACCTGTCCTCGATTCTCCTGGCGGTGTTGTTGTGGTGGTGCGTTGGGATGATTTGGTCTACGGACCGTGCAATCTTTCTTGTGGTGACCCTTCTGTCCGCAAACGAAGCATCCCCCTTCGTAGACAAAGCACATGCTCGCCTCATGCCAAAAGGAACCGCACTTGGCACATCGCGGTGATGGGTTATGTCCCTGGTAACCGCCATGGTTCGGACACTTTGACGCATGATTGTTGCCTCCCGTATAGCTAGGACGTTTGTGATTGGAGTGGCGCACAACGTCATCAGCACCGGAAGGATATAGGCTCTCAAGGCGGAGAGTGTGATTCAGAGCCTCGCCCATGGTCTTGTACTCCGGGACCCCGACATGCGCACCGATAGAGTGTCACAGACCCACTTTGAACCGTCGCACACGGTACTCTTCTGTAGGCAAAAACTGACCAGCAAACTTGGATAACTTGTTAAATTATGCGACATACTGTTCTACTGTCTGATTCCCTTGCTTCAATTGTATGAATTCATTTTCCTTCACTTGACGAACGGCTGACGGAAGGTACTGGACTTCAAAAGCTTTGCGGAACGTGGCCCAAGAGATCGGCGCGGTGGTGTTGTCCGGTCGGATCGCTCGCTTGCGCACGGCCCACCAATCGTACGCGTTCAACCGTAGTTGAAGTTGTGCGCAGGCGACTTGCTTTGATTCTTCAATGCCGAGAAGCTCGAAGTGATCTTCCAGCTCTTCCAACCAGTCGATCGTCATGGAAGGGCCTTCGGTACCGTTGAAGGAAGTGCGGCACGCCTTCTTGAATTCTAACACTTCAAAGTTGTACTTTTTCGGTGCTGCTGCTTGACGCTCGGGCTCCTCCGTATCGACTTCAATGGGTTGGATCGTCGGCACGGTGGCAGTAGGTGCGGTGACGGTAGGCGCAGTCGCAGAATTTTTGTTGGCCGCTATTGTCTGGACTATCTGCTACAGGGTATCCAGCTGCTTTTGTTGAAGTTTTGCATGTGCGTCAAAGCGAGCTTCGAAGCGAGCTTCGAACTGGGCCTGTCGTTCCTCCGTCTTTTGATGTCAGTTCTCGGACTGGTTCCACTGCGCCTCCATCATACGCAGCATTCTTTCGATGGTATCATAAGAAGGTCCGGCCCGCGAACGATGCGAACTACTAAAGCCGCTAGAAGTGTTCTGTTCTTGCTCGGCCGTGGGTTCCGTCACTTCTGCGATACGAAGGCAAACACATCAGTCACAAATTATTACGGACTCATTGTATGGAACAAATTATCTCATCGATGCGAGGTCAAAGGTTTGGAACTCTAGACGCGAGGCCAAAGGATGTAAAGCCGTGCTCTGATACCAATATGTTATGCCCCGATTCCGTAGAATCGATAGTCGTCCCCCGGGCGTGATGTCGTGCGAACCTAAATTACGATCGTACAAGGCACATTCATAAGGCTATCTGAAACACAACATCAAGTTAGAGTACACAGAGAAATTGATTGACACATTTGAAATAGAAGTAGACTAACTTCATTTACATTGACTTCATTACATTCATTGCCGCACGGGCTACAAGATGACTCGACTTACAAAACGAACGCCGATGAGATAGTCGTTCCATACATTATATCCCTTTTTACAAGCAAAACATAACACTTTCCACCTGCTATCGAGGCGAGTCGAGTCGTCATCTTCTTTTGGACTGAGTGCGGGGTCTTCTTCAAAAGAAAATCCAGAAACAAGCCTTCACAAGCGGACGAGGCTTCAAAAGTGTCCATGTCGCCTTGAGATTTTAAGCGGCACGCCCTTTTTAGTTTGGGGTACCTGCGTGGAGAGCGAGGATCGGTACATTACACTTTGTACTGGTGCGTGGCTATTTAAGTTCCAAGCTCTCATTTGGTTGAAGAGTTTTTATGACTTAATGTATGAATGTTTCTAACCATCCTAATGGATTTCAAACGAGCAATGACAAACAAAATAAAATTTACGTTGAACTTACCCGCAGCGGACCACGCCGCGCCTTATGAAACTTACCATGTTCTTCCCTGTCAATTGTTAACATTTTTTTATATCAAGTGCAAAATGTACGTGTGATTGGTCACTGGCATCACAAGCCATCCTGGACGTATAGCTTTGTTAATCGAGGTCCTTTCAACGTAAGTAGCTAGCTCCGTTGCAAGTCCCCGCTTAACCTGTGCTGAAACCTTATGCACGACTATACCCTGTTTCCTCCTAGGCCGAAACGGTCCCGTGGCCTCGGGTTGTCGCTCGAGAAAACTATCGCCTTGTCGACAAGTTGTCCATAACCGTGCGAAGACATATTTTTCTTTTTAGTTATTAAGACATAGCCTACATTCTCTTTGAAAACTCAATCCTTTTCCCGTGTTCGTGCCCTTGTATTTATCCTTTCATTCGCAACAACATTATCGATTTACCTAGGAAAGGGGTCGAGAAGAGAAGGGTCAGCCACTCACCTTGAGTTTACTTCTGGCGAGAGAAATTGTTGGTCGCGCTAGACGTCGCCTACGTGATTACCTAAAATCGCACAAGCAACCGATTAGAACACTGCATTATTCAAGAAGTTCGATAGAAAATGTGAGTTTGAAATGCAAGCCATGAAAACCATCGAAAACATTCACGAAAACGTATTCAGAAACCAAAGCCAAAACTAACGCAAGTGGCGTAAAAAACAGAGCAACGGGAGGTCTCTCCCGACTCAGCCGCAGAGTCAATCCTTGAGGCGCAGCCCGCTGAATATGGGACTTGGTTCCGAAGAAGACATTCCATAACGAGGAATGGATCTTAATTTAACCGTTCCCGTTATCGATCGATCCCGACCGAATCGATAGCGACAGTGTTCCTTTCTCGCGCACCCCGTAGACGGACTACGGGGCACGATGTAGGGATGGGGCACTACAAACGGAGTTCAGAGTTGGAAGTTATGGTCATTCGAAGTTGCTACAACTTTTAAAAATTGAGGCTGAATTTATGACGAATTTTGGGCTTAGTTATGACGAAAAAAAAGAGGGAATTTTTGACAAGGATGGTTTGAAAGATGATTTTATTCATAAATTCGATAGATATATATATAATGGCTAGCAAATAGCAAATTATGATAGGATTAGAACTAAATCAATAAGGATGATTATGATTACCAACAAATTTGGATAGGAATAGGATTGGTTTAAATAAGAAACAATCTAATTAATGCTAGATATGAGTCCAATAGGATAAGAATTTCTAATGGATAAATCTTCCCATAAATTTAAATCAAATAAATTATTTTAAAACAAATCAATTTGATTGCAATCCTTTAAATGATCACCATAATAACTTTATGTATTATTCTATATTATCAAATAATTCAAATCATATGAATCCAAATCCAAATCAAAGTCAACATAATAACTTTAAAATAATATCTAATATTTATCAAAATAATTTAAATCAAATAATAAATAAATCATTTAATCAAATAATATTTTAAATCTAGATTAGACAAATCGTAATGCTCCAATTAGTCATCGTAAGTATTTTAAACAATATTTAAATTATCAACATAATTTAAAGTATAGTTGATAACCATCAAGATAATTTAAATAAATTCAAATATAATCAAATAACTGATTAACATATCAAAATAATACTCGATGTCATCAAATATTATAAAACTTACTTTTATAAATCCAAATCGTTATTTAAAAATAAATAGACAAAAAACCTTTTATCGCTCAATTTTTTTAAAACCAATTTTTAGAAGACCAAAAATAATAAAAACATATTTTTTTATATTTCAAATAAAAATTTTGAGATTACTTTTTTTTAGAAACATTATTTCAAACCATTAATTTAAAACTAGTTTTTGGTAACAAAAATAATCACAAAATATCTTTTACAAAATTTCTACGAAAATTACTTTTTAAACACGAAATTAAAATATATAGATATAATTTAAAAAATAATAATTTCGGGAAGATGAGTTACAAATCTACCCACCTTTGAAAATTTTCGTACTCGAAATTTAAGGACTACTAGGATAGACTGACTTGGTTGATCGGTAAAAGGATAGTAAGAATTTGTGATAAGAGAAAATAGATGGAAGGGAAAAGAGAATTTCTTTAATGAGAACATTAATCAATTTGGATGTATATGGCTTGATGTGCACGGACACGATGCACAAACATATTTGTAGGTGGAAAAAATTAATGGAATAGAGAATAATGAGCCTCTCCTCATATAGGAGGTGGAAGCTACTATTTAGATAAGGATTATGATAGTTGCAAATCCCTTTAGATAATTCCTCTATTTATTTTAAATCAAATTCAATAAATTTTAATCCAAATCTAAATCAATTTAAATCTAATTAAATTCCATCCTTTAGTTTAAAATCAATCAAATTTCAAATATAGATATTAATTTAACTATTTAAATAAATCCATAAAATTAAATCAAGATTTAAATTGCCACAATAATTTCAAAATATATTTTCCAAAAATACTAATAATAATAATTTCAAAAATTACATTATTATTTAAAGATAAACTAATAAATAATTACAAAATATATATGTATGTCCAAATAATATTTACATAAATATACTTTTTTAATATACCATTTTATAGGAAAATTATTTATTATTATATCTGTATAAATGAAAGGCTTTTCATAATTAAAATCATAAATTTGGAAATTTAGGTACGATAGCTAAAAATAATTATTATCTATATTATTTCGAAACTATAAAAATAGAAAAAATATTTTTCAAAAATATGTACGCTCGCACATAGTCGTACTCGTCGAGCAATTACGAAAAATAAAATTTTGCGAGCGACGTACAATGCAACTACGCGATTTACAATATACAAAAATAATCAGTACCAAATATAAGAAAAAATAGTAGAAATTTAGGGGTTTTACATCCTACCCAACTTAAAAGAATTTCGTCCTCGAAATTAAGGATTCGCAGGGGGGTAAGAAGGCACAAAACGCACAAAACAATTCACAATGTTCAACGAAAGGATGCATTAGGAAATCTCGATTTCAATAACGGCAAGGATAATCATGGGTTAACACAAGAAGGAAAATAAGTGGGGGTTAAAGTTAGAATATGCAATAAAGGTTTGAGGAAATGGATTAAATGCCTAGAAGGTATGATTCGAGAGTAGGTCGAGGGTTATAGGTGATAGGGTAGCTAGAGGAATTTCTAGTACCACGCCTCCGTCCTTCTAAAATAGGTAGAGGCGAAAGCAATAAGGAGTTCAATGACGATTTTATCGAATACCAATACGGGATTCAAGGGCGACCGTATAATTTTGAAAGAATTTTCAAGGCAGTCGTGGATGGGATTCTAAAGGCTAAGTTTATTTATATTCCATCAACGTAGAATAATAGACAAAAGCGAACCAAAGTGCACTCGGTTGATCAGACCATCATGCACCGGTTCTGACTAGACAATATGTTAGTAAGCGGCCGCTCAATAGCATATGCCTTGATCAAGCTCGATAAAGAATTAGCTTACAAATACTAGGATATATTAGCATCATTAAACAAGATAGTAAAAACATAGGCGCAATAGTAGATGAAATAAAACAAATATGAATAGTCTAAGAGTTATAAGGATCTAAGTCTTGTTTATTCCTATACCATCATTCTACGGTTTTATTGTCCAAGGTTTGGTTGACCAAATGGGTTAAATTCCTCTAGTCTCTATGGTCTAGATAATACTATTTGTATTTCCTTAATGGTCAAGGGTGTGTGAGGTCGTGGGGTGTTCTACCCAACTTAAAGAATTAAGCTAAGGATGTTTGAGACATCTAACTAGTAGGGTCAATCTCTAGCAAGCACGAAGGGAAGATAAGAATAATGATAGAAGGAATCAAGCAAGATGTAGTCGATGAGTCGAACGATAGTTCGAATATGGAATCGAGGAAGGAGGTCAAGTATGTAGATGAGATCCTAGACTTCTAATCCTATTAGCAGGCTTGCTTGGTACGGTAAAGTAACCAAACAATTTATCTGGACCTGCATGGGCCACCACAAAAATATGTAACGTCCCAGTCCCAAAATACGTAGGACTAGGAACGTAGACATGCCAGCTGCATACATACGAAGTATACTCCAATATATGAAAACCTCGTATGGATACATAAGTTGTAAAATGCAGTAGAACCATAACTAATCTCATCCACACAAAATAAATGAATAAAGGATATCATATAATGATGATGAATTGTCTTGATACAATATGTTGGGCGGAGACAAATCCACTACCAACAAGTAAAGGAAAAATACACGAGAGAATAAATGAATTTTGGCGAGCGAAGCGAATACGATCCAAGCGCAATCATCCTCGAAGAAATAGAGATGGTCACAGCTAGAGCTAGAGCATATGCGAAAGACAATAGCACACACCTGGCGAGATAACCAGGTCCTCAGAGGGACGTAACAAGACACATAATATCATGCCAATAACTGAATAATAAAAGCTCAACAGAAAAGTATATATGACTAAACAAATAAAGGTCCTTAACCATTTTATGTGAAAATGCATTTTTTAAGACAACGTTCCACACAAGGGCTCCCGAGACTAGAAACACGACGCGTTACCGTTTCAACCAAGGTACTAGTGGCATCTAGAGGAAAATAAATAAATGTACGGCACACTAGTCTCTCGGATGAGTCACTAAAGACAGCTAGAGGAAAGTAAATGCACGGCACATTTGTGTTTCAACCGAGGCACTAGTGGCATCTAGAGGAAAGTAAATAAATGCACGACGCACTAGCTCTCGGCTGAGTCACAAATGGCAGCTAGAGAAAAGTAAATGTGTGAAAGCCCCTGCGCCTAATAACTGTCTTCACCCTCCCCATGTACTACTCATGCTGAATCTACACCATGATATTTCTAATAACTGCTAAGTCTTCTAGACAACTATATTAGCAGTTATATCCTAACGCTCGTCCTGTACGCACCGATGTACGGTCGGTATGTGTCACGCCTCGCTCCCGTAGGAGCGATCGTCCTCGCTAAGGCGTGATGCCGCACGAGCCTAGATTGCACTCGTGCAAGGCGGGTTCCATAACGGCCGATTTCAGCGGCTGCGACGAGATCGTCGTACAGAAGTCCTAAGCAGAGACATTGAATGATAGCAGCGGAAATTAAGAACAAACATAAGTTATTCAAAGACGCTCTTTATTGATATTGAAACAACGGTTACATTGGGGGCACAAGGCCAATATTACAATCACTCAAGCTCACTCTTCTCACATTTTACAAGTTCACTCAGCTCTCTCTCATCTCTCAATTTCAAGTCTTGATCCAGCGGATGCTTCAGAAGGCGACGTCCATACATTATGTCCTGTATAAGTCTTTACTCCATGCGGCCGCATGCTTCGAATCGCCAAAGAACTCCGTGCCTCGACGCATCCAAGCGAGCTCTGCGCCACGATCTTCTACCTATGCCTGCACATGTAAACTATGTGGGTGTCAGTACTCAACTGTACTGGTGGAATGAGCTTCTCGTCCACCCATACAAACCCGACACGTTTGATTTACTTTTGTGCAACTTAGTCCCCTTTATGATTGTCTTTCTACTCTTGCCTTAGGATCAGTTTTAGGACCGACGCCTTGGCCTATTCTGTGTCTCTAGACCATCTCGTGCTTGCAACGACAACGTTAACTCCTACCTTGCCTCAAGATCCTTCTCGTGCCAACAACGTTAACCTATCGAGTCGTGTTTGCCTTACGGCTTGAAATCAGAGACGCAACTACGCAATGAGGCTCCACTTCCGTGTGACCGTGCTACAAACCCTTGCTGAGGCCGTGCCTCGTAACTCAATGAGACTCGATCATATCGCTGCCTCGCGGCCCTTGCCGCTTTGATCACCAACTGACCCATCCACTTGTGAACTAAGGGTTACTCGACCAACTTTGCCTTGCGGCGGTTTCCTGACTTAAAATCAAACAACTCAACCATAACCATGCAACTTATATGTCGACAACATAGGACTCGATGCCACATCTCGTGCCAAAGTACGGTGTCTTCGTTGCAGCCAAATCTTAGGCCCAAACATTGTCTTCTGACCGAGCACACATTCAACTCGACTCTTGATTCACTTCTTCTAATACTCGACTCAGTCCAAAGGCATACACGCGGATCGCCGCCCATGCTGACTCATCTATATGGGGTCACTAGCATAACAAGCTATACCTGGACACGTAGCTTGTGGTCGGCCGGGACCCTTCAGCGCAAGGTAGCTAGCCCCCTGGAAGTCCCCGACTGACCCGGTGCTGTCGAGCCAGCACAGCTACCACTGTGTTTCCTTAGGCCGCATCGGTCCCGTGGCGCCACGGGATGCCGTGCGGGAAAACTCTACCTTATTGATAAGTTGTCCAATGACCATGCAAGACCCTTCACTCAAACTGACGTCTCACACAGTCATTGCACTCTCAGTGTTATTATCTCTTTCCCAAAACCAAGTTCAAACCTTTATCATTTGAGACCCCTCGACGACCCACGGTCGCGAGCATTCTTTCCATGTTACCATATCATTTCATTCATTCAACTCAATGCCTATTCAATAATCCTTTCTCCAAAACTCATTCAATCAACCGTGGTTCATGCCCTAGACACTAAGTCCATGCACCGTGCCTTAAGCCGACTTCCGATCTACGCGACGCTATCGCCCAAGTCATACTTTATATGACGGGCCTTAGGATCGTGAGACTATTTAACCTGACAACCACAGAATGAACGGGACAGCACTTGGAATGACTTAGTTCGACAGACATAATTTTGCCTAACTTACTCAAGCCTACAACTTAACGAGCAAAGGCCGCGTCAAGCCTTGCCTCGATGGAACGTACCGTGCACGCGTTCAACTTTGAACGACCAAGTCATTTGGGTGCCTAGACTTATGGCACAAGCTGTGCAACGCAACTTAACTCATGGGGCAAGCCAAGGCTATGCCAAGCCTTGGACGACAGGACCGTGCATGCTTTATGAAGCATTTATGCGGGCGACGCCTATGACTTAGGCTACGTTCATAACTTCGACAACTCAAACCAACTTTCCTTCTCCCAAGCCACGGGGCGAAGGATCGAGTGTCATTTTCAAAGCACGCCGTGCACCGATTCTATGCCGACTGTTGGACCTTTCCATATTCTAACTCCATTCGACCCGTCGGAATTATTTCCTTTAGCTATGTGGATTCATCTCTTTTATTATTAAGCCTACTTGTGCAAGTTGAAAACATGCATTTTATTATGTGAAGGCTAAGATGAGACAAGTTCACCGAAACTACCCCACCTGAGCGAGCGGTCGCCTCGACCGAGCGATGTCTTCGAGTAGCCGTTGCAAGGCTAAGTCCGAGCGCCGTCGGCATTTCCATTCCTCTGATTGACTGAGCGGGACGGGGCACTACATCATACACCACTCAGAAAAAGTTTCGTCCTCGAAACTAACTGAGTACTTACTCCTTGACTTACCACTCGAACGTTCAACGACTCTCGCGGACATTTCTCCTATGCGTTCCCTCAAATCCGAGCCACGCTCGTGCTACCCTCAATCCTTTCTTCCAAGCTTACGATATCAAATCCTCGACACTTTCCCGTTCCTCAAGTCTCACTTGATTCAACGTATCACTTAGTTGGATCGTGCACATATTCCAGGCATCCCCAAAATATATGCATTTCAACCAAGCCTCGTGATAGAGAATCCTCCATCACCACTCGAGTCGGATCGTGCACATATTCGGGCGTCCCTGATATACGTGCATGTCAACCGATACTCACGAGTGGTGTCTCCATAAATCCTACCACTTTGCACCCGGATGTCTGCCTAACCGCTAGGCGATGTCTTTCCGTTAGTATTGGAATCATAGTTCCCAAACAACAATATCAACACTGACCCCATCCTAAGGTCAAACCAAATTGATAGTACGGGATTTTCTACCCAAGCTCGCATCACTCCGATTTCTAAACTTCGAGCATAGATTTCCTACACACATCTCAACATTCATCGCACGGGGTCCGAGTCATTCAGTAAAGCCATCCTACGATAACTCACGTTCAACCAATACTCAACAAGAACGTATCGCTCGTTCATCAAGCTATTTTGTATAGTCTATCCCTCGCACACGTTCGACATAATCCACCTATCAATCCTTTTCAAGTCAAGCACGCTACGCCACAATCCACCGCTAAACCACGATTCATATTTCATATTCCCTAAGTCATTCATCCCAATTCACACATTCGATCATGAGGTCGTCTAGCTTAACAATATGTTGTGCCCCAATCTCACGCGATTCAGATTACCCATGGTGGGCATAAATCACCATGCACGCTTCCGCAGGATAATCATCCTCATCGGGATGTAACTCTTGTTTTGCGTCTAGACTAGTTCATTCTCGATGCACGGATTGGACCTACTCAATCCTCAAGTTTCATTCATTCATCAATCGCAAGTACTCGCATCCTCGAATTTTTCTTCGCATCAAGCCAACAAGTCGAGACAATCAAAGTTGCCACGTCCTGATTTTCCGAGTTCGATCATTCCCGCGACATGAATCACCATGTCAGCGCTCACGCGGAACAATCGCCTCAAATCCGACGCGACGCATGTGCGAGGCTAGAGTTGCGCTCGCGCAAGACAAGAATGTCGACGTTGTGGTTATCCGCGTAACCATCAAGACACGATCACTTTCATCCAACATTCATCTCAATCAAAATCTTAAGTATAGCATCCAACCGAACAATAACACTTGCACGATCGTCTTTCGTCGAGTCAGAGTACCCCCGAGTTATCGCATATCATCTTTGATACGCCTCAACACCATCGACGATATGCATAACTTGACAATCTTCCTTTGCAACCAAATTTTGAGTCGTGCGAATGATGCTATCGTCCGACTGGATAATTTCCTCGACATTCAAGTTCAAGTTCGATTATTATCCCTCGAATCCTTCACAACATCAATTTCCTCAATCAATCGATCGACATCCCTGAGGCTATCGCATACACCACTCAGGGATGAAGTCATTTAACAAATCCTCAACTTATCATTCGAATCAAAATCCACTTCTTCAAATTTTTCGTTCGAACCATTCCTCGAATTCCAAGCACGCTCATCTATATCGCATCGATGTTATCGTCCCTCGATAGCACCCCTATCGATAGTCATCTCAATTTACTCAATCGAGTTCAACTAATTCTTGCTCGACACTATTCAATTCTCGCACTCGACTTTTCTAAGGTCGACGCAACTTTGGTGTATATGCCCAGCCCGACTTAGCCAACCGTGCTTACGCAGACCATCTTTTCGTTTTATCAAAAACTGTTCTCCTATGTTTTGCAAAATAGTTAGACTTATTGTATGGACATCCCGTAGGACAATTGAGAGAGAGCGCACCAACGACATCAACTTGCGAAAGCAACAGAGTTTGCAGAAACAACGAGTTAAAGAATTCAATCGATAGTCCAAGGACGTAAAGCCATGCTCTGATACCATTATGTCACGCCCCGCTCCCATAGAAGCGATCGTCCTCGCTAAGGCATGATGTCGCACGAGCCTAGATTGCGCTCGTGCAAGGCGGGTTCCATAACGGCCGATTTCAGCGGCTGCGACGGGATCGTCACACAGAAGTCCCAAGCAGAGACATTGAATAATAGCAGCGGAAATTAAGAACAAACACAAGTTATTCAAAGACGCTCTTTATTGATATTGAAACAACGGTTACATTGGGGGCACAAGGCCAATATTATAATCACTCAAGCTCACTCTTCTCACATTCTACAAGTTCACTCAGCTCTCTCTCATCTCTCAATTTCAAGTCTTGATCCAGCAGATGCTTCAGAAGGCGACGTCCATACATTATGTTCTGTATAAGTCTTTACTCTATGCGGCCGCACGCTTCGAATCGCCAAGGAACTCCGTGCCTCGACGCATCCAAGCGAGCTTCGTGCCACGAGCTTCTACCTGTGCCTACACATATAAACTATGTGGGTGTCAGTACTCAACTGTACTGGTAGAATGAGCTCCTCGCCCACCCATACAAACCCGACACGTTTGATTTACTTTTGTGCAACTTAGTCCCCTTTATGATTGTCTTTCTACTCTTGCCTTAGGATCAATTTTAGGACCGACGCCTTGGCCTATTCTGTGTCTCTAGACCATCTCGTGCTTACAACGACAACGTTAACTCCTACCTTGCCTCAAGATCCTTTTCGTGCCAACAACGTTAACCTATCGAGTCGTGTTTGCCTTACGGCTTGAAATCAGAGACGCAACTACGCAATGAGGCTCCACTTCCGTATGACCGTGCCACAAACCCTTGTTGAGGCCGTGCCTCGCAACTCAATGAGACTCGATCATATCGCCGCCTCGTGGCCCTTGCCGCTTTGATCACCAAGTGACCCATCCACTTGTGAACTAAGGGTTACTCGACCAACTTTGCCTTGCGGCGGTTTCCTGACTTAAACTCAAACAACTCAACCATAACTATGCAACTTATATGCCGACAACATAGGACTCGACGCCACATCTCGTGCCGAAGCACAGTGTCTTCGTTGCAGCCAAATCTTAGGCTCAAACATTGTCTTCTGACCGAGCACGCATTCGACTCGACTCTTGATTCACTTCTTCTAATACTCGACTCAGTCCAAAGGCATACACGCGGATCGCCGTCCATGCCGACTCATCTATATGGGGTCACTAGCATAACAAGCTATACTTGGACACGTAGCTTACGGTCGGCCGGGACCCTTCCAGCGCAAGGTAGCTAGCCCCCTGGAAGTCCCCGACTGACCCGGTGCTGTCGAGCCAGCACAGCTACCACCGTGTTTCCTTAGGCCGTATCGATCCCGTGGTGCCACGGGATGCCGTACGGGGAAACTCTACCTTGTCAACAAGTTGTCCAATGACCATGCAAGACCCTTCACTCAAACTGACGTCTCACACAGTCATTGCACTCTCAGTGTTATCATCTCTTTCCCAAAACCAAGTTCAAACCTTTATCATTTGAGACCCCTCGATGACCCACGGTCACGAGCATTCTTTCCATGTTACCATATCATTTTATTCATTCAACTCAATGCCTATTCAATAATCCTTTCTCCAAAACTCATTCAATCAACCATGGTTCATGCCCTAGACACTAAGTCCATGCACCGTGCCTTAAGCCGACTTCCGATCTACGCGACGCTATCGCCCAAGTCATACTTTATATGACGGGCCTTGGGATCGTGGAACTATTTAACCTGACAACCGCAGAATGAACGGGACAGCACTTGGAATGACTTAGGTCGACCGACATAACTTTGCCTAACTTACTCAAGCCTACAACTTAACGAGCAAAGGCCGCGTCAAGCCTTGCCTCGATGGAACGTACCGTGCACGCGTTCAACTTTGAACGACCAAGTCATTTGGGTGCCTAGACTTATGGCACAAGCTGTGCAACGCAACTTAACTCATGGGGCAAGCCAAGGCTATGCCAAGCCTTGGACGACAGGACCGTGCATGCTTTATGAAGCATTTATGCGGGCGACGCCTATGACTTAGGCTACGTTCATAACTTCGACAACTCAAACCAACTTTCCTTCTTCCAAGCCACGGGACGAAGGATCGAGTGTCATTTTCAAAGCACGCCGTGCACCGATTCTATGCCGACCGTTGGACCTTTCCATATTCTAACTCCATTCGACCCATCGGGATTATTTTCTTTAGCTATGTGGATTCATCTCTTTTATTATTAAGCCTACTTGTGCAAGTTGAGAACATATGTTTTATTATGTGAAGGCTAAGATGAGGCAAGTTCACCGAAACTACCCCACCTGAGTGAGCGGTCGCCTCGACCGAGCGATGTCTTCGAGTAGCCGTTGCAAGGCTAAGTCCGAACGCCGTCGGCGTTTCGATTCCTCCGATTGACTGAGCGGGACGGGGCACTACAGTACGCAAGTCCGAATCTATATGAGACGCATGACATTGTGGTACACAAGTGTCGGCCCATGAATGCGGCACAAACAAAGGTGGTCCATTAACTCTAGGCCAAAAGCAACTAAAATATAATAATTTGTAAGAACAATTTATATTTGCTAGAAATAAGTAAAAATATGTATGATATTGAGCAATTTAAATAAATAGTAAGGCAAGGTGTCTTGTCTGAGGTCCTTGCTGGTGAAACCGACAATTCCGTTGGGTACAGAATAGTCACATGGCTACACAAGATGAACTCGGACGATGTGACAAACTTCTAAAATAAAAACCAAAAATAAAATATTCTGGAAAAATTTTAAGAAAAATATATGATGTGTATTTTTCCGTTAGCATTCCGAAACTTCAAACGGTTCGTGATTCTGATTCGTGGTTCTCCCAGAATCTCAAAAACACTAAAACGTGTCAGATTTTGGACAACTGACACTCCACAAATTTTCCAGAAAATTAAGTTCCGAATTTATGAAAATAAAATTTATATTCAAAAAATATACCTCAATACGATTCCAACAAAAAAATTGGAGGTCAAACGGAGTCCGGAGTTGGGAGTTATGGTCATTCGAAGTTGCTACAACCTTTGAAAATTTCGGCTGAATTTATGACGAATTTTGGTCTTAGTTATGACGAAAAAAAGAGAGAATTTTTGACAAGGATGGTTTGAAAGATGATTTTATTCATAGATTCGATAGATATATATATATAATGGCTAGCAAATAGCAAATTATGATAGGATTAAAACTAAATCAATATGGATGATTATGATTACCAACAAATTTGGATAGGAATAGGATTGGTTTAAATAAGAAACGATCTAATTAATGCTAGATATGATTCCAATAGGATAAGAATTTCTAATGGATAAATCTTTCCATAAATTTAAATCAAATAAATTATTTAAAAATAAATCAATTTAATTGCAATCCTTTAAATGATCACCATAATAACTTTAAGTATTATTCTATATTATCAAATAATTCAAATCATATGAATCCAAATCCAAATCAAACTCAACATAATAACTTTAAAATAATATCTAATATTTATCAAAATAATTTAAATCAAATAATAAATAAATTATTTAATCAAATAATATTTCAAATCTAGATTAGACAAATCATAATGCTCCAATTAGTCATTGTAAGTATTTTAAACAATATTTAAATTATCAATATAGTTTAAAGTATAGTTGATAACCATCAAGATAATTTAAATAAATTTAAATATAATCAAATAACTGATTAACATATCAAAATAATACTCGATGTCATCAAATATTATAAAACTTACTTTTATAAATCCAAATCGTTATTTAAAAATAAATAGACAAAAAATCTTTTATCGCTCAATTTTTTTAAAACCAATTTTTAGAAGACCAAAAATAATAAAAACATATTTTTTTATATTTCAAATATAAATTTCGAGATTATTTTTTTTTTTAGAAACATTATTTCAAACCATTAATTTAAAACTAGTTTTTGGTAACAAAAGTAATCACAAAATATCTTTTACGAAATTTCTACGAAAGTTACTTTTTAAACACAAAATTAAAATATATAGATATAATTTTAAAAATAATAATTTCGGGAAGATGAGTTACAAATCTACCCACCTTTGAAAATTTTCGTACTCGAAATTTAAGGACTACTAGGATAGACGGACTTGGTTGATCGGTAAAAGGATAGTAAGAATTTGTGATAAGAGAAAATAGATGGAAGGAAAAAGAGAATTTCTTTAATGAGAACATTAATCAATTTGGATGAAAAATAGAAGAAGTGAATGGATATGGCTTGATGTGCACGGACATGATGCACAAACACATTTGTAGGTGGAAAAAATTAATGGAATAGAGAATAATGAGCCTCTCCTTATATAGGGGGTGGAAGCTACTATTTAGATAAGGATTATGATAGTTGCAAATTCCTTTAGATAATTCCTCTATTTATTGTAAATCAAATTCAATAAATTTCAATCCAAATCTAAATCAATTTAAATCTAATTAAATTTTATCATTTAGTTTAAAATCAATCAAATTTCAAATATAGATATTAATTTAACTATTTAAATAAATTCATAAAATTAAATCAAGATTTAAATCGCCACAATAATTTCAAAATATATTTTCCAAAAATACTAATAATAATAATTTCAAAAATTACATTATTATTTAAAAATAAACTAATAAATAATTACGAAATATATATGTATGTCCAAATAATATTTATTATACCATTTTATAGAAAATTTATTTATTATTATATCTGTATAAATGAAAGGCTTTTCATAATTAAAATCATAAACTTGGAAATTTAGGTACGATAGTTAAATTAATTATTATCTATATTATTTTGAAACTATAAAAATAGAAAAAATATTTTTCAAAAATATGTACGCTCGCACATAGTCGTACTCGTCGAGCAATTATGAAAAATAAAATTTTGCGCGCGACGTACAATGCAACTACGCGATGTACAATATACAAAAATAATCAGTATCAAATATAAGAAAAAAATAGTAGAAATTTAGGGGTTTTACAACACTCGAATCCATATATATTGAGATATGTGGGGGATTGTTGGTGCTCTTAATTTCTTGACATGTTGAGAGCTTGCTCTCAATATGCCTAGTGAAGTTTAGTCCCAAACGAAAATACACCATGAGGTATCTCAATATATATACTTGTATGTGTTGTTGGGATATGCACATGAGGGGGTGACCCTAAGAAGGGAACCATTTGGGTGATTTTACTAGGAGGTAAGGATAAGGCTCCATGGTAAATTATTCTTGCTTTTTGCTCTTGGAAAATTTATTTCCATGGGAGCTAAGTCCCATAGGACTTAGCGACTCGGACACGGACTCGGGCTCATGGGCTCATTAGGCGTAATGTGGCATTTTGTTGGTGCACTTTGCACTTAGCACGTCAGCATCGTCAGTAAGCGCATAGTGCGCTTAAGTTGCCCTCGTTACGCGAGCCACTTGCGCTGTCGGTTGAGCTGCCAGGTTGTGCGGCCCTGGTTGCGTGGCCAGGTTGCGCGGCCAGGTGTGCGGGCCAGGTTGCACGTCCATGTTGTGCGCCCAGGTGCGCGCCGAGTTGCACGCACAGATGCGCGCCCAGTGGTGCGCCCAGTTGTGCGCACATGTGTGCGCCCAGTTACGCGCCCAGTTGCGTGGGTGGCGCAGGATGCATAGGGCTCGCAGGTGGTGCAAGTGGCTCAGTGCGCGTTCTGCATGCGGTGTGCAAGGCACGTGGGGTGCGCGAATGGCGCAACTTGCTACAGATCGTGCATGTGCATGATCTGTGCGGTTACTGCACGTTCGGAGTGGTTTTTACTACGTCTCGAACATTGTACAAACCGGACAGTTGCCACTCAGGCCTATATAAGGTCTCTTCTCTCCACAGGACACATTTAGAAGTGTACATAGAAAGTTAAAAAATTTACAAGTATTTTTTAACACAAGTAAACAGATGCTGTAAGAGAGAAGAGAAGCTTTGCACCAGCGTTGCTTTTGCACGGGAGTCCGTATACGATTCGAGGAGTCAGCAGAGCAGAGTGTTCTAAAGTTCTCCGTCGAACTTTCTGGTTACTGGAAGCTATTCGTGTGGGACGAATAAAGCTTTGAGCAACAGTGATCATTCACCCCAGCAGGCCACCATCTTTCGCCTGTCATCGCTGCTGCTGTTAGCAATTCGATTCGTACCTTCTGTTTAGAAGTGCTACTGTCGTTTGCTACTGATTACGAAATATTTTTAGATTCTCGTAATCCAGAATCATCTTAGGATCTCTGTTGTGCACCTTCTTTGAAGTGTTGCGTTGAAGCGTTGTCTTTACAATTGTTTCGTTTTCTCAGTTTTCCATCGAAAATTGTACCCCGGCAATAACAGTATCTCTATAGAGTTTTTTTGTAAATTATTTTTTCCTACAACCAGTTTGTCCTAATTTGATTATCCTGTAGAAAAATTTTATTCTTTTTTATGTGCTTGGGAATCTTAGAGCGTGTGTTTGACCGATGTGCATTTTGTCAAGTGCAGATGTCAAGAGGCAGAAGAGATGGTCGGTCGCTTTTGAGAATACACTTTTTTTTTTTGTTACGTTTCTCACATACAATATCAATTGTTAGAGAAATGTGTGCTGATCTCGGACCGGTGGAGAAGTCCAAATGATGATAGCTACACAAAGTTTCCCAAAACGAGGTTGGGGTTCCTTGATGGAGTCCATTCAATACCTAAATTATACCATGGTCGATAAATAATAAATAAAGTAGTAGTAAATTTGATAGAGTTAGCTAGTATAAAGAAACATATATTTGTCTTGAAATTTGGGACTATTATTAGCAAGATAGGAGAGTAAATAATTACGATGCAAGTCACATTATTTACCAAATGGCGAAAGATATTTTGTGCCTTGATTAATAATAAGATAATATGTTTACCAAATAAATAATCAAAGTAGTTGTCCCAAAAAGAATATGCATGGATTATTCTTCCTTCTTGAAAGCATGTACTTATTTGACAAACTTTCCATATAGCTCCATTTTATACAATGGTTTGAGAGGTTATTATTAGACTATTTTGGCTCAATTGCTTTCATGGTACCCCAAGTTATACCCAAGTAACAATATGGTACCTAATTTATTATTTCTTACTGTGTGGTAACACAACTTTTGATTATGGTGTATTACGGTACCTGTTACCATTTTCCGTCCAATGCCTCACGGAAATGCCAACGTGGCATCCCAACTCAGTTAAGGAGTGTACACGTGTGCAGTCCACGTGTACACTCAACAAATAAGGGGTGGGGCCGGGGGAGTGGCTCAATTCCCGCCCTCTCTCTCTCTCTCTTTCTGTAACTCTTCCTCTTCCCTGGACCGACGAACGTGCGAGAAGGGGGCGACGACGATCTGCTGAAGACGAGGAGAGGCGACGACGATCTGCTGAAGACGAGTAGAGGCGACGATCGGAGAATTGCAGATGGGTACCTCTCTTCCCCCCCTCCTCTCTCTGTCTTCTTCTTATTTTTCGTCGAAAAATAATTTTAGGGTTTTATTCTTATAATTTAATTCTGAAAACCCTAAATGAAGAGCAGGAACTGAGTTTAGGGTTCTGCATGCAACGAAACACACTTCGTTATGGTTTTATTCTCTTCATTTCATTCTGAAAACCCTAAATGAAGAGCACGAACTGAATTTAGGGTTCTGCATGCACCGAAATAATTTGCACGAAGTTTGTTTAGGGATCATCTTCTTCGATTGTTCAATTTAGGCGTTGAAACTTTTATTTTCATTACGAAATTAGGGTTCTTTTGTTAAAATTAGGGTTCTTTTGTTAGACTATACAGGCACATGTACAGGCACCTGGTCGAAATTAGGGTTATATTGTTAAAATTAGGGTTCCTTTGTTAGAATTAGGGTTATTTTGTTAGAATTAGGGTTATCTTGTTAAAATTAGGGTTTTACCCTGCCTGTACAGGGTAATTGTGTATGCTAAATGACCAAGTCACAATTGTGTATCCCTGTAATATATACACACACCCTGTAATATATACACACACATCCTGTATATCTACCTGTCCATATATGCTTACATACACCAATGTGCATATGACATGAATATATAGTCTTGTATTATATATAATGTACATGATTTTAGATAGACATAATTATATAGACTTGAATATATGTGACATGGTTTTATCTAGACATGAATATATAGTCTTGTATTATATATAATGTAATTGATCTACATGATTTTATGATTTTATATAGACATGAATATATGATTATATGTAGAGTAGACATGAATACATGATTATATATAGACATGATTATATTTGACATGGTTTTATCTGGACATGAATATATAGTCTTGTATTATATATAATGTAATTGATCTACATGATTTTATTATGTTATATAGACATGAATATATGATTATATGTAGAGTAGACATGAATACATGATTATATATAGACATGATTATATTTGACATGGTTTTATCTGGACATGAATATATAGTCTTGTATTATATATAATGTAATTGATCTGCATGATTTTATGATTTTATATAGACATGAATATATGATTATATGTAGAGTAGACATGAATACATGATTATATATAGACATGATTATATGTGACATGTGCTAACAGGTAGTTTTGATTTTATAGGCATGAATATATGATTTTATATGCACATGATTTTAGATAGACATAATTATATAGACTTGAATATATGTGACATGGTTTTATCTGGACATGAATATATAGTCTTGTATTATATATAATGTAATTGATCTACATGATTTTATGATTTTATATAGACATGAATATATGATTATATGTAGAGTAGACATGAATACATGATTATATGTGACATGGTTTTATCTAGACATGAATATATAACCTTCATCTGTGCTAACAGGTAGTTTTAAAATTAATCTGCAATATTTTGATGGGGAAGTAGTTTCAAAGTGGTTTGATGTTGATACTGTGTCATTCAAGATGATTCATATGTGGGTTAAGTTCTTATATAGAGGAAAGCTGATGTATTTATGGAAGGAGGCTGGTAAGGAAGTTAATTATGGTCTAAAACGACTTGTCAATGATGCAAGTGTGTTTGAAATGGCTCATAATGCTGTTGAACATGGTAGTGGGGAGGTAGATCTCTATGTTATGCATATGGGAGATGAAGAATGTGATCAAGAAACTGAGTACCTTGCAGACTCAGAGAATGAGACAGTTGAGTTGCATGATGACAGTGATGAAGAGTTACATGATGTTGATTTTGGTGCCACAGACCAACCTGAAGAAGTGGCAGTTGATTTTGATGTTGGTGCCATAGACCAACATGAAGAAGTGGCAGTTGTTGATCTTGATGAAGGGGAAAATAGTTCTGACCCTGATATGGGGTCTGCAAATCCAGAGGTGAAGAGTCCACTTGTTGCTGCCACAAACCCACATGGAGGTGAAGACATGACATACTCACAGGCAGAAGATGCAGCTGATGTAGCTACCACATTCCTTCATGAAGAAGTTGACCCTGAAGAAGATGAAGCTGATGTTGTTGATGATGGTTTTGAAGAAGGTATCAAAATCCATGTTCCTGATGGTCATCTATTTGATTCAGATTTTGATGAAATGGAGGGGGATGAGGACTTGCAGGAAGTCTTAATGGAGACTGGGCAAGTTAATGATGAAGGGGTCTTGCAGGATGTTGAAGCAGGAAAAATAAGAAAAGACAGTACTGGCAGACACAAGAGAAAGCCCAAAACAGTAGATGACAGTGCTTTAGAAGCTTCACTTAGATTTACAGCATGTGAGGGGGAGAGCAGTGACTATGGTCCTCCATCAGATGAGATTGTTAGTACTGAAAGCAGCTCTGACTCTGATTTTGTTAGTGAACATCCAAAGAGGAAGTTTCCTAGATTTAATGCCAACAGGAACATGGATGATCCTAAATGGGAATTGGGGCTACAATTTAAAGATAAAGATGAGTTCAAGAAGGCCTGCAAACAGTGGGGCATAAATCACAGATGGCAAGTTTGGTTTCCAACCAATGATCAAAATA
The DNA here is from genome assembly GCA_029216955.1 of Iris pallida. Taxonomy (NCBI): domain Eukaryota; kingdom Viridiplantae; phylum Streptophyta; class Magnoliopsida; order Asparagales; family Iridaceae; genus Iris; species Iris pallida. Next base: position 3,304,153 of record JANAVB010028820.1, on the reverse strand, counting down.
GGGTGAGGTGCAAGTGCCATTCCAAAGACTGCAAGTTTTTCATTTTTGCAAGCAAGTTGGATAGGAAAGACAAAGAGAATAAGACTTTCCTTCTCAAGAGCTACAACCTTGAGCACACTTGTGGCAAGGTTAACAACAACTTTCATCTGAGTTATAAGGTTATTGCTGAAATGTACATGAATGAATTTAGAGATGACCCAGAATGGAAAATTAGTCAAATAGTTAAAAGAGTAAAGAAGGATTTGGCTCTCACAATTGACTACATGAAGGCTAGGAGGGCAAAGAACTATGCATTAAAGAAGATTGAGGGTGATAAAGACTTACAGTATGGTAGGTTATGGGATTACAAATGGGAGGTTCTGAGGACAAATCCTGGTTCTACATTTGAATTTAAAGAGGCTAGAGGGAAATTTCGTGGGATGTACATGTGCTTGGCAGGTATCAAAGAGGGTTTCAAACACTGCAGGCCAATTGTCTGTCTGGATGGATGCTTCTTGAAGTGCACCTATGGTGGGCAATTGTTGGTTGCCACAGGAATTGACCCAAATGACTGCATGTACCCACTTGCATTTGCAATTGTGACAGTTGAGAATACTGAAAATTGGGACTGGTTTCTGGGGTTGCTAAAAGAAGACTTTAGTATGCACAACTCTCACCATTGGGTCTTCATGAGTGATAGGCAAAAAGTAAGTATTATAACACTGTCATCTCTCAACTTGTCATAACAAACATTACAGTTTCTTAACATTACCATCTTACATCTTTCCTTTGTATATGTAGGGCCTTATCAATGCAATTGACAGACATTTCCCAAATTCAGAACACAGGGTTTGTCTAAGGCATTTGGAGCAGAATATGAGAAAGAAATTTAGAGATATTGGGTTGGTGGAGATACTGAAGAAAATGGGAAGATCCACAAACCTAGCTGAGTTCAAGAATTATGAGAAGGAAATGGAAGAGAAGAGTATTGAAGCTAAGCAATGGATTGATGCTAGACCAGCAGTCCATTGGAGCAGGGCATTCTTCAAGGATACTTGCAAGTGTGATGTATTGCTGAACAACTACAGTGAGGCCTTTAACAAGTACATCCTTGAAGCTAGAGAGAAACCAGTCATCACAATGTTTGAGATGATTAGGACCATGCTAATGAAGAGGATAGATACAAAGGCCAAATTGGGAAAGAAGTGGAGGGGCAGACTGTGTCCTAAAATTCAAAAGAAGCTGGAAAAGCACAAGAAGGAATCCTATATGTGGACAACAGAGTTTTCTGGAGGTCCTAAGGTCCAAGTTAGTGAGCCAGGTGGTCAATTTGTTGTTGACATGGTTATGAAAACTTGTTCATGCAGAAAATGGGAACTTTCTGCAATATCATGTCAGCATGCTTGTGCTTGCATATTTGGAAATAATGAAAGGCCTGAAAGCTTTGTTGATGACTGCTACAAAATTTCAACTTACAGACTAGTGTACAGTAATGTAATTCACCCTTTAAATGGGCCTGCATTATGGGAAAAACATCCATTTCCTCAGGGTATTTTGTTACCCCCTACCCCAGTGAAGAAAAGGAGTGGAAGGAAGACAATGGCTAGAAGGAAGGACCCAATTGAGTTGGAAGACAAAGGAAAACAGAAGCAGAAGGAGAAGCAGAAGACAAGTGAGAAAACCAGGGCCAAGCTCAGTAAGAAAGGCCTGAGTAAAATGACATACAGTGTTTGTGGGTCACATGCCCATAACAAGAGGTTCCATGGGGTGAATGTAAGTATGTCGATTTGTACTTACATTCTATGTCAAGATTGTTGTATATATAATGCTTACTTTTACTAATTTTGCAGGCTGGAGGAAGCAGAGGCAGTGTAAGTGCAGAAAACACTACTGGAAATGAACAACATACAAGTGAAAGAGGAGAATTCCCAACTGTAAGTATCCTTTACAAGCATTATTGCCACTGTAAGAATTCCCAACATACAAGTGAATGTTTTGACTTAATATTTTGATCACTGTTTTATTGCAACTTGTATGAATGTTTTAGGCTACTGAATTTCTAATCTTGTATATGTACCTACATTTCAGGCTGGATCTTCAAGGCAAACTGACAGTGATTTGAATGTGGGTGTCAGCAGTGCACCAACCACACTTAGGTGGATGATGGATGTAAGTGCATAAAATTGAGTGATCAGTTCATTAACATGCTCTACTTGGTTCTACTTTGTGACTTTGTTCTACTCTGTTCTACTTTGTTCTACTGTCAGTGATGGAATTTCTTGTTGTTATACTTTGTTATCAGGGTACAAGTCAGGTGGTCAATAATACAAACCTAAGCAGCGTGGGAGCTTCCAACCAATCTCGATTTTTAGGCCTTGGCTCTGTTGATGGAGGCTTAGGTGTGGGAGCTTCCAACCAAGACATCTCAGCAAGCCAAAGGAGCACAGCAGCAGCCCCAACTCATCCAACTTCAACATTGCCAAAGAATGGTCAGGGAAAGAAAGCAAAGGGCAGAGTGGTGCTATCAAGATACAATCTACCATCTAAGAAAAGCAAAAACTGAATGATAAGTGTCTAGACTAATTTGGACAACACTAATTTTGTGGTTCACAACTGAAAGATTTTGTTTTAGTCCTATTTCTTTCATAGGTGAACCAAAAAGCATGTAATGACATTTGATGTAATTATTTTGAGCCATGTTTCTATCACCTGGACAATTGTGTGGCCATTTAGAAGGCCTAATATGTACTGGATTTATGTTTCTGGACAATTATGTGGCCTTATAGAAGAAGGCCTAATATGTACTGGACAAGTGGTCAATTATTTTGTGTTTATATCACCATGGCAATTATGTTTCTGGACAATTATGTTTCTTGAGATGCCAAACTGGATGTGTATTTCTAAATGCAGTTTGGAGTCTTTTAAATTATCAGTGTTTGTATCACCAGGACAATTATGTTTCTGGACAATTATTTGTGTGTTTCTATCACCTGCACACTCTTTCAAATGCAGTCTTCTAAATGCTGTCTTTTATGTAGTCTTCTAAATGCAGTCTTTTATGTGGCTCATATACATGAAGGCTAATATGTAATGCAGTTTTGAAAATGCAGTGGTTGTAGATGTATATATAATTGGAATGGATGTATATATAACTTGTGTGAAATGCAGGTCTTTTATGTAATGCAGTCTTGTATTTGGCTCTTTTAAATGCAGCTCAGTATTTGTGTCAAATGCAGGTCTTTTATGTAATACAGTATTTTATGTGGCTCTTTTAAATGCAATCTTTTATGTGGCTCTTTAAAATGCTGCTGCAACATTAGTTAAAAATTGAATAGATGTATATATAATTGGAATGGATGTATATATAACTTGTGTGTTTCATATTGAAATGCAGGTCACTGGTTCTACTTTGTGTGTTTCATATTTTGTGTGAATGTAGTGTTTGATAACAAAAACATGAAAATCCACCATGTAGTGTTTGATAACAAAAACATGACTCAAAAGATGACTTCTATTATACAAAAGATAACCATTACAATAAACTTGAATCTCTCTCACCATGAAAATCCAGAACCATTCAATACACCATTCAATACATCATTCTATACAACATCAAAAAGGGTCAGGATGAAAATCCAGAGCTTGTTTACAGCTGCAAAGCCATTACAATTTCGATCCATAAACTACAAGTTTACTAGTCATTACAACTTCAACTTTTAGTCATTACAACTTTTAGTCATTACAAGATAATTACGAGTTTACAATTACTCCATCTTAAATCTTCCAAATTTCTTCAGAATAGCCCCATACATTTCAAGTTGTCGTTGCGCTACACGGTGTTCAATTTCAACTTCCAATATGATCTCCTTCATGATATCCTTGCCTTGTCCCGAAGAAGTAGTAGCTCCATTATCCACCATTTTGTTCTTTGTCTTTGAGGCCGTAGCTTCTTGCATCCATTCAATGTATTCACAACCGGGATTTTCCCTCTACAAGTATTGAAAAAGAAATTACAATTATAAGTTACACATTACTAGCAAGAAATAATAATTGATTTATATTAATGTACAAAGAAAAGTATGTTTCACTTACACTGGTAGATAATGGACAACAGTAGAATTTTTGACCTAAGCTCCTAGGCACCTTTGATGTTCGTATTTTACAAAATCCGGCTTCGCAACGACATAACCGAAGTTCATCAGTCCAACACCAAAAATCACATCCTACCTCTTTTGCACATTTTAAAAATTGGCGCCCACGATTCCAAGGTGTATTTGCAGTGAATAATTTGCACAGAGAAGTTCCTTCGCAATAACATGGGATCTTCGCAAGATCCCATTCCTTTTCACTTGCTTCGATTGCTGCAATTTTGTCAGAATAAACATTTTCAGATCGGCTCTTCTTTTATTTTAGGGTTTCCACAATAAATTATTGCATGATTACACAATAAATTACTTTAGGGTTTCCATAATAATAGCTACTGGTTAGGGTTTTCCTCTACTGTTTACTCTACTTCGAGGTTTTTCAAATTTTAGGGTTTCGGTAATAAGGAGAAACAACATGAGATTCGAAAATGATGAAGAAGAAGAAGAAGAGAGCAAGGGAGAGAGGGCTAGGTACCCATCTGCGAATGCTCTGGTAGCTTCGCCTTCAGCCGCACCGCTCGTCTCCTCGACGTCCGCGTCTCTCGGTGGCCTCGGCTTCTCGTCGGAGTATGTCGAGCGAATAGAGAGAGAGAGAGAGACAGATGAAGAAAGGTTATATTAAGTTGAGTGTACACGTGGACTGCACACGTGTACACTCCTTAACTGAGTTGGGATGCCACGTTGGCATTTCCGTGAGGCATTGGACGGAAAATGGTAACAGGTACCGTAATACACCATAATCAAAAGTTGTGTTACCACACAGTAAGAAATAATAAATTAGGTACCATATTGTTACTTGGGTATAACTTGGGGCACCATGAAAGCAATTGAGCCGACTATTTTGAACGGATTACGTTTTGTTATATCCCAAATACTTATTACATAAACGTAACGGTGATGAAAACATTATAATCGAAAAACAAAATAATGGTGACGAAAAATCATCATAAAGTTAATTTCATTAAGTATAAAATTATTTTCTCTTGAAACAGAGAGTATGGACGTACAAAACTTATTATGAAAATTGATTACAATAGGTACTTAGATAGATATAAACAATTTATATTATTTTTTAACTTCTAGTAGGACCATAATTAAGAATAAAGTGATTTCTAAGCTACAAACATTAATTAATTAACCTTTACACAATTATCTATACTGCTGTATAATTGAAAAAAAAAATCTTCATCGTGAAACATTTACTTTCAAATATATCCTTCATATGTTTACTAAATAATATTAATTAAAGGTAATATGAACAATTAAATAATTACGAAAACTGTTATTTGATATTCATAATATTCATAACTAGTACACATTAATCTAAAAAAAACTAGTACACACGTAAAATAATATAATAATGAATTTAAAATAATTAAGACAACTGATTTTTTTTATTTTTTTAAGTAGTCTTAATGAAAATTATAATAATTATAACAAATATGTAGTAAAAATTGATACATATTCGAACTGGAAAGATTGTCCAAAAAGTTTGAGACTACTTTCACATGCCGGGTTTAACTTTTAAGAGATTTTTTAGTGGCACCCCACTTTCTTTAGCCTTATTTAAGGTGCACCCCACAACTTTACATAAATGTAAAACACCCTCCACATTACACGGAATCTGTCCAAAATTAATAGTTGACCGCTTTAAGGTATAATTTCTGACCAAACTGTCCTTCACGTGTTGAGAGCAGTGAACTTAACATTGGAAAGCCCTAAACTACCATTTCTTCTCTAAACAACTCCCCTCTTCCCTACAGAATTCAAACCGCCCTCTCTCTGTTCCACTTCCTCTTCTCTCTCGTCGAATTTTCAGCCTCACCGTACTCCCGCGGCCTATGAGAAATTAGAGGTACGAAACCACCCTCTCTCTTTGTCACGCCCTAATACCGAAATACGGGGACGGACGTAGGCCAGGTACACCGTAGAAGGTATGAAGACGTCATACGGCTATCGTGGCTGTCAATCTTGTTGGGTATCCTAGCATGCAAGCAGTCTATGGCCTAAATCTGATCTCATATCCACAGGCAATAATCAATAAAATAACAGCAAGAAGAATAATCATATAAAAAGCAGAAAATACTCATATGATAATCAGGGAGTCTACAATAAGAAATAATGTAGACAAGAATACCTTCCCAGACAGTTCCCACATGGTCAGGAACTGAAGCACGTCTTTCAAGTCAAGTCTGGAAGATCCATAGGATCGATCACTGGCAATCTAGGAATAATCCAGGGTTGGTCAGGCCAATCGCAGTAAGTACCAGAAAGGAAGGCTCAAGGACGGGCGAAGAAAACCAGCATGATATAATATATGATAGGAATAACATGTATGAACATCAGTAATGAGGGTAAAGTTTCGTGCGGTACCAACACACGAACACAGAATATAAGGCAACAATCCAACAATTAATACGTAAGTAACCAACAATCATCACAGTCATCCTAACATCCACAAATGCTTGCATCGACAACTGAAACTCGTAGTCTGTCATCGGAACAATAATCCACCCCTACATCAAACAATAACAAGGGAATAAAATACCGTACCGGGACAGCATTACGTGCCAGCCAGCTTAACAAGCAACAAGCCATACAATTTAGGTGAATAAGCGGCCACTCAAATGTCTGTGGCTATCTATGTAGAGGTTGGGTTACCCCAACAATGCAATATCAGAATCCTCAGATCGTGCTATGTCCAGCAGGGCTAACGAGGCCAAATAATAATGTATAGCACATGGATAAGCACCGGTCCCTCAAAGGCAACCTGTTGACACAAAGTCACAGTCAACCAAATATTGACAACATTGACTAAATAATATCTGTAATAATTCAATACGACACACGACGTCTGCATTAAGCTCAAGACAGATGACAGCTCAGCCTCCGCTTCTCAGTTGAATTCGAGTCTGTATTTTATACTTTCTTTGAGTCTAGACTAATGTAATCTGAGTCATGTTGAGCTCTTGAAACTTAGACTATAGCCTACCCAATAATCCCAAGCTCCACCAAACCAGAAATTGCCCAATGGTCCCTTTAGAACCACTCTGTGCTCTGGAGACAGAGTTCGGGCCAAACTCTGCCTCCACACAGAGTTCGGGCCGAACTCTGTCCCCTAGAAATCAGGAACCCTAATTTTAGGGTTAGCTGGTTGCTAGTTGTCCAACGGCCAAATATTTGAATTTTTCTACCCGAATTCTGGCCGAATTCTGCCTATAAAAATACTATAAATAGGGCATGAATTCTCTCATTTCAAATCATCCCTTCTTCTCTTCTCTTCTCTCTTAAAGCTCAGAAAAGCCATACCCTTCCCATCTACTAGCCACAAGCTTCCTAAGTCTCGAGTGCTCAGCATCTCTCAGTTAGGATTCTTGTGCAAGAGTTGAAGAAGTCGCTTGGACAATTCCAAGCAAATCGCCACTGCGATCCTCTGTAAGAAGTTGACGTGCTCTTCTGAAGAAAAGGCACGGGTTGTAAACTACTATTTCACAAATAGTAGATTTAATCCTGAGCTAGAGTTCTCAGTCCTGGACTAGTCCTCCACGAGGGAAACCAGGTTAAAATCGCTGTGTTTGCGTATGCTTTCTTGCTCTTCATTTACTTTCCGTATTTTACTCTGATTATTTATTGTTCGTGAAAGAGTTAATTTTTAATTGGTTATTTTCTATATAAACTCTATTCACCCCCCTCTAGAGTTGCCACCTGTTCTTCAATTGGTATCAGAGCTCTGTTCTCTTTACAAGGATTTACATCCTAGAGCTGATCCATGGCAACCACACAATCCTTGATTTCCAATCACGGTGAAGGACAGTCCACTCATAGGCCTCCCCTATTTGATGGAACTAACTACACGTATTGGAAAACAAGGATGAGTTTTTATCTCAAGTCTCTAGACTTCGACCTGTGGACAGTCGTCACTGACGGCTACAAAAAGCCCGCCAGAATAGTTGTCAACGGTGATCTCATTGAGAAATCCCATGACAAATATTCTGACGAAGAGAAGAAATAGGCAAGTCTAGACGCGAGAGCTATTAATGCTTTATTCTGTGCTATAGACAGGAATGAGTTTAACAGGGTATCCACATGCACCACATCTCATGAAGTATGGAAGCTTCTAGAAGTGACACATGAAGGAACCACCCAAGTCAAGGAATCAAAAATCAGTCGTCTTACGCAAGAATACGAGACGTTCAAGATGAAGCCAAACGAGACGATCACACAGATGTTCACAAGATTCCTCGACATCATCAACCCCTTGTCTTCACTTGGAAAGCAATATTCAAATCATGAGAAGATTCGCAAGCTGTTTAGGGGGCTACCAAAAATTTGGAACCCTAAGGTGACAGCCATCATAGAAGGGAACGATCTCACAACCATGTCAATGGAGACCTTGATGGGTAAGCTCATGACTCACGAGCTTGACCTCAAGGACTTCGAAGAGCCTGCTCCGAAGACTAAGGAGATCGCTCTCAAAGCTCATCGACGAAGGGCTGAGCACGATGAGACCGAAGACGACAACTCGGATGACGAAGACCAAGCTCTCATGGTTCACAATTTTAAGAAATTCTTTCGCTTCAATAGAAGAAAGAAGGAACCACAAGAAGACGATGAAGAAGAGCCAACCTGTTATGGTTGCAAGAAGACTGGACACGTCCGAAAAGACTGTCCATTCTTGAAGAAAAGCAACCGCTATGAAAAGCCATACAAGAAGACCTCATCAAAGAAATATGCCAACACAAGTATTTGGCATGAAAGTGAAGCGAGTGACTCCGAGGAAGAAAAGGACTCTCCTCAAGATAAAGCAAATGTGTGCCTAATGGCAACCTCCAACAAGGTATCTAACGAAACTCTAGACGACTTCTCTTTTGATGAACTTGGCGATGCCTTCACTGATTTACTCGATGATCACAAAAAGGTCATCGGTAAATACAAACATGCCAAGGACAAAATCAAAAGTCTTGAAGACGAAATACAAAGAATTTCTCTATTACTTGATAACATTAGAGACACGTCACCCACTGATATCACTGATGAAGTATCCAAGCTTAAAATAAGCTTACATGATGCTGAAGCACGTATTGAGCAACAAACTCAAGAAATCACTACACTCAACACGTTGCTTGCTGAAGAAAGGAGTAGACACAAGATTTCCATGACTAAGATATATGGCTTAAATATTAAGGTTAATGAACTGCAAGCTGTTTCTAAGAGTTTAGAAACCAAATTGGGAAAACAGGTTGCTCAACCTCAAACCCAATCACATGGGCACAACACCACTCATGCTAGCCAACCACGTCATCCTCATGCAGCACATAACCATGCTTTTATATACACTAACTTTCATAAAACACAAAAACCACGTGTACGTAAGAATACTTCTCATACTCATCATGCTGCACAAAGACACAACCAACATCACTCTACATATAGAAATCATCACAATGCCATGCCATATAGACAAGATCATCATGTCATGCCATATAGACAAGATCACCATATCATGCCATATCACCATGCTGTGCCACATAGACAATATCAGCATGCCATGCCATATAGACAACATCACCATGCTCCATATAGACAACATTACCATGCTCCATATAGACAACATCACCATGTCACTCCACAGCACTCTATGCATAATCATCATCATCATGCTAATTCTACTCATTACAGTGCTTATAGACATCATCAGCATGCTCCTACTGTGAATAGGAATGCTACATGTACTTATTGTGGTTTACATGGACACATATCACCACAATGTAGAATTAGAAAATTAGTTGATAGAAAAGTATATGCATGGTTTCCAAAAACTAACTTTTCAGGACCCTCAAGAAATTGGGTACCAAAGGTCACATCTACTCTTGATGTAGGTGGACCTTCCCTCCTCAACTAAGAGTAAGTGGATTCTCGATAGTGGATGCTCGCGACATATGACAGGAGACGCAAATCTTTTTGCATCACTATCGATGAAGAGAGAAGGATACGTATCCTTCGGTAACAATTTAAAAGGGCACATAATAGGTAATGGTATTATTGGTCATCCTCTCTCTCCTGTAATAAAGGATGTCTGCCTAGTGACCGAGTTAAAGCATAACTTGCTCAGCATTAGTCATCTTGCTGATCATGGATATGATATTAACTTTGGACAAAACAATTGCCTCATCTATGATAGGTCAACGGGAGACATTGTTTTTGAAGGGAAAAGAGAGGATAACATTTATATTTTCTATCTTTCTATAGATACTAACAATGCAGGTAGATGTTTATATGTCCACAAAGATGAACGATTACTTTGGCACCAGCGTCTTGGTCATGCCAATATGGATACTATATCAAGGTTATCAACCAAGAAGCTAGTGAGAGGATTGCCCGACATCACATTCAAAAAGGACACGGTATGTGCCGAATGTGAATTGAACAAGGCAACCAAATCCTCATTTATTCCATCAACTCTGTAAGTACTTCCAGACCCCTGCAACTACTCCATATGGATTTATTTGGTCCTAGTAGAGTAGCTAGCCTTGGTGGTAAACTTTATATATTTGTTATTATTGATGATTTTTCGAGATTTACTTGGGTTTTCTTTCTCACAAACAAAAGTGATGCTATTTCAGTTTTTAAGATTTTTGTCAAGAAAGTTCAAAACGAAAAAGGCTACATGATCACTCGAATCCGAAGTGACCATGGAGGCGAATTCGAAAATTCTGATTTTGAAAAATTTTGTGATTCTAATGGTTTTGATCATGAATTTTCTTGTCCAAGAACTCCTCAACAAAATGGTGTTGTGGAGCGGAAGAATAGGACTCTCGGCGATATGGCTAGAGTCATGTTGAATAAATTTTCACTTCCGAAATATTTCTGGGCAGAAGCTGTCAGTACAGCATGCCACATTTTGAATAGGATGCTTATTCGTCCCATTACGAAGAAAACACCCTATGAGCTTTGGTTTGGGAGAACCCCCAATGTTTCTTATTTTAAAGTTTTTGGATGTAGATGTTTTATCCTTAACACCAAAGACAACTTAGGCAAATTTGATGCCAAAGCTGACGATAGTATTTTCCTTGGCTATGCTGCTAAGAGTAAGGGATATAGAGTCTTTAATAAACGCTCACTAATTGTGAAAGAGTCAACAAATATGACTTTTGATGAAGATAACAGTGCAGCAAGTACTCTTGATGATGATGTTGAGCCATCAACTTCTACTCCAATGAATACCTCAACCGAAACTAATTCTCTGGAGGGCTTGCCTAAGAAATTCTCTTTCAAGCCTTCTCATCCAGAAAATTTAGTGATAGATGAAGTTTCACGTGGAGTAACTACCAGATCATCTCTAAGAGACTCTATTGCTAGCACTGCCTTTATTTCACAAGTTGAGCCGAAAAATATTTCTGAAGCTTTTAATGATGAATTTTGGATTTCTGCTATGCAAGATGAACTCAACCAATTTGAGAGGAGTCAAGTGTGGGAACTAGTTCCTAGACCGGCAAATCACTCGATAATTGTTACTAAATTGGTGTTTAGAAATAAAGTGAATGAAGATGGTTCAGTCACACGCAACAAAGCTCGTCTAGTAGCTCAAGGATACAACCAAGAGGAAGGTATCGACTACGATGAGACGTATTCTCCGGTTGCTAGACTAGAATCCATTCGGATGCTTTGTGCATTTGCAAATTATCAAAATTTCAAATTATTTCAAATGGATGTGAAAAGTGCTTTCTTGAATGGTTTTATTAAGGAGGAAGTTTATGTAAAACAACCCCCTGGCTTTGAAAATCACAAATTTCCCGACCACGTGTTCAAGCTAAAGAAAGCGCTATATGGCCTTAAACAAGCCCCCAGAGCTTGGTATGAAAGGCTAAGCAGTTTCTTGCTTGAGAAAGGTTTTTCAAAAGGGAAAATTGACACTACACTTTTTATAAAATCTTTTAAAGACACTATTCTATTAATTCAAATTTATGTTGATGATATCATTTTTGGTTCTACTGATGAAACCCTCTGTCAAGAATTTGCCAAGTGTATGCAGACAGAATTTGAGATGAGCATGATGGGAGAACTCAACTACTTTTTTGGTCTGCAAGTAAAACAAATGGCTAATGGAACTTTCATCTGTCAGTCGAAGTATACAAAGGACATGCTGAAAAAGTTCGATCTTGACAACGTCAAACCAATCAGCACTCCAATGGCTACTTCAACCAAACTTGAACCAGATGAGAGCGGCAAACCCGTTGATCAACGTAAGTATCGAGGTATGATAGGCAGCTTACTTTATTTAACAGCTAGCCGCCCCGATATCATGTTTAGTGTTTGCCTATGTGCTAGATATCAAGCAAATCCTAAGGAATCACACTTGACCGCTGTTAAGCGTATCTTTCGATACCTTAAGGGTACGGTTACAGTAGGCCTAGGGTATCCCAAGTCAACATCATTTGACCTCATTGGTTACTCTGATGCTGATTTCGCTGGATGCAAGGTCGACCGTAAAAGTACAAACGGCACGTGTCATTTATTAGGAAAGGCTTTAGTCTCTTGGTTTAGCAAGAAACAGAATTCTGTTGCACTATCCACAACAGAAGCTGAATACATCGCAGCTGGGCGTTATTGTGCACAAATTCTGTGGATGAAGCAAATCCTTGAAGACTATAATCTATCTTTCATGCACATTCCTATATTCTGTGACAATACTAGTGCTATTAACTTGACTAAGAACCCTATCTGTCACTCACGCACAAAACACATTGAAATTAGACACCACTTTTTGCGTGATCATCAGCAAAATGGCACGATTAACTTAGAGTTTATTGACACTGATCATCAGCTAGCAGATTTCTTTACTAAGCCATTATCCGAAGAGCGCTTCAATTTCCTTTGTCGTGAACTTGGAATTTTAGATGAAGCTGTCATAAATTGAAACTCACCTGCGTAAATATCGATTATATTATGATTCTCTTACGATGAACTTGCTATGGGTACAAGCCGAAAGGGCCCTTCTGACAACAAGGCGTAAAAGCCTAAGCGACACGGTGCACTAGTCCTCAGGACTACCGCTAGCTGGGATCCGGCCCCTGCAGCTAACCCATAGCAAATTCAAACTATTGAATTATAATATATTTTCCTGTTTATTATATGGTTCGTTTTGATTTATTATTGCCTACTTGATATTTTCTAAGTTCATTCTGATATTAGTATACCCCTCTATCTATTTAATTGATTTCATCAAGCTTTTATCCTCATTTCTAACTCATTTTCAACACTTAACCATTTTTTCTATCTTCTAGCCCATTTTTCTGTTCTGGAATACTGATCCAGAACTCGGGCCGAACTCTGCCCCTAACAGAGTTCGGGCCGAGTTCGGTCTAATTGTTCTAGCGTCGGGGACAGCCTCAGCCGTTTGATCATTTTAGATCGTACGGTCCAGATTCCCTCCGACCAAAGAAAACCCTCTCTTTATTTTCGAGTTTTCATCTCTCTCCTTCATTCTTACCACCACCTTCACCTCTCCAAACATTTTTTCACAAACCCTAACCCTAGTTTTCTCTTCAAAGTGCTCCATTGCTCATCAAAATCAAGGAGAAGGACTATTTCCTCATTCTCTTTCACTGTTCATTGTTGATTTGAGGTATAACTCATTCCTTCTCTCTATTTCAAGTTCTCTATTTGTTTGCAAATGGCTCCTCGCTTGCCCAATCGTGGGAAGAGGATCCGAACCGAGGGTGCTTCCTCTTCGAATCCTTCTCCTCCCATTGAGCAACCCGTTGAACAACAACAACCCCTTCATCCGTTGTTCAATCCACCTCCTTTCCGCGACCCTAATACTTATGACGACCGATTGTTTGTGTCGCTAGACGCCTCCAACGAGTGGTTTAGTGACTTTCGGACTCGTACAGTCTTCGCGGGACATCCCATAAATTTTACTATTTTCTCACAATTTGAATCATTGTTTCAAGATCTTTGCTTAAATGAGTTAGTGGCTTCAAACTTTGTTATTTATCGTAGCGCCATACAAATGTTCTATTGTAACTTGACTCACGATGCCACTCACATCTATTCCCGGATTGCCGGTATTGATATTGCTTTTGATGCTTCTGAGTTGGGCGAGTATCTTGCACTCCAAGATCTCGATATTTGGGATAAGCTTGTGGAAGCTCGCCAATTCCAATTTGTTGGTGAAACTTCTCTTGAGAGTTTCAAGGAGGAATTATGTGCTCCTAACATAAGTCCTCGCAAGCTTATGGCCAAGCACCTCAACCCATATTTCTATGAACTTCATCGCATTATTTTTAACACTATTTTGCCAAAAGCTGGCTCCACTGATGAAGTTACATATTTTGAGATCTCTGCTTTGTATCATCTTCACTATCGCATTCCATTCAATCTTTCACGTACCATAATGGACTGGATGATTAACTGTAGGAAGAAACCACGAGCCCTGGTTTATCCTTTGTATCTTCCTATGGTTTTTCGGGCGTTCATTGTCCCTCTTCATGATTGTCCTTTCTTGCCTGCTCCTGCATTCCTATCCAAGGCACGACGTCTTCAGGCAGTCGTTGCTTCTCCTGAGCCTTCTGAGCATTCTGATGATGAGGAGCCCGATGCCCCTCCACTTAGACAGGATGCGTCACCTCCTCCTGCTACTCTTGACTCCATCCAGACCATGCTGAGAGATCGTTTCGCATTGGAGGACGATCGATGGACTCAGATGGACTATCGGACTACCCTGCAGATGAGTGCCCTCAGCAACTCGCTGTATGATATCCGGTATTCCATGTCTCGTCACCCCACTATGCCCATTCCCATGGAGCGGGATCCTGGTCGCGCTGGTTATCGCATTGACGACCCCTGGGTCATGCGTTACCTGGATCCGGATGCTGCTATTGTGGACCCCAGCCGTTCATTCACTGATCATTCAGACTCTGCTGGGCCTTCTCGTGCTCCGTGATGGAGATTGGCTACTATCTGCTACTGCTGCTGATGATGATCTTAGTTGATGCATTTTGATTTCTAGTTATTTAGCTTCTTTTTTGGATTTATGTACTTGGATGATTTAAAACTCTGGTTGTGTGTTTGACTTTTGGTTCTGTGTGATGACATTTTATGCTTATCGTAGTTTTATATTAGTGACTCTTTTTGATTATTCATATACTGTTTCTTCTCTGCTTGGTGTGGTTGCATCACTATTAATTGTCTATACTGCAGTTTCTTTGCTATTCATTCATCTGCAGTCTATATTGCTAAATGCCAAAAGGGGGAGAACTATGTATATTCTGGATATATTTGTTTCTTTCGTATATCTGTGCTTGTTTGTGCTTTTCAGAGATATTATTTATCAGGCCAACAGGTTCAATACATTATTTACGGGGGAGCTATTATTTCTAGCTCGGCATCGATTATGGGGAAGCTATGTTGCTATAATCAACTGTGTCCAGGTATGAATGTTGAATATATATATATTATTTTGTCAATTATCAATATGGGAGAGATTGTTGACACAAAGTCACAGTCAACCAAATATTGACAACATTGACTAAATAATATCTGTAATAATTCAATACGACACACGACGTCTGCATTAAGCTCAAGACAAATGACAGCTCAGCCTCCGCTTCTCAATTGAATTCGAGTCTGTATTTTATACTTTCTTTGAGTCTAGACTAATGTAATCTGAGTCATGCTGAGCTCTTGAAACTTAGACTATAGCCTAGCCAATAATCCCAAGCTCCACCAAACCAGAAATTGTCCAATGGTCCCCTTAGAACCACTCTGTGCTCTGGAGACAGAGTTCGGGCCGAACTCTGCCTCCATACAGAGTTCGGGCCGAACTCTGTCCCCTAGAAATTAGGAACCCTAATTTTAGGGTTAGCTGGTTGCTAGTTGTCCAACGGCCAAATATTTGAATTTTCCTACCCGAATTCTGGCCGAATTCTGCCTATAAAAACTCTATAAATAGGGCATGAATTCTCTCATTTCAAATCATCCCTTCTTCTCTTCTCTTCTCTCTTAAAGCTCAGAAAAGCCATACCCTTCCCATCTACTAGCCACAAGCTTCCTAAGTCTCGAGTGCTCAGCATCTCTCAGTTAGGATTCTTGTGCAAGAGTTGAAGAAGTCGCTTGGACAATTCCAAGCAAATTGCCACTGCGATCCTCTGTAAGAAGTTGACGTGCTCTTCTGAAGAAAAGGCATGGGTTGTAAACTACTATTTCATAAATAGTGGATTTAATCCTGAGCTAGAGTTCTCAGGCCTGGACTAGTCCTCCACGAGGGAAACCAGGTTAAAATCGCTGTGTTTGCGTATGCTTTCTTGCTCTTCATTTACTTTTCGCATTTTACTCTGATTATTTATTGTTCGTGAAAGAGTTAATTTTTAATTGGTTATTTTCTATATAAACTCTATTCACCCCCCTCTAGAGTTGCCACCTGTTCTTCACAACCGTGTGAAACAGATCAATCATATGGTAGTACATATAGTAGTCGGATACTGTCATCCCCTATTACGGACAGTAACAGTATGCGGGACGGTCAGCCTTGCGCTAGACAGGTAATCATAACACCTGTGGCGGCTGGCATGCACGATCTCGAGATTCTGCTCCCTTCCAATTCTTCTACCATCTTTAGTTGCCTAGATTAACCCTACATTTATCTGGAATCACATGCCGTGGTCACATGCTCATCCTCCTAGATACAGTACCTCAGTACGGGTACACTAAGTATGAATCCACCTCGACACCCAAAGTCTCAAATCTGGATTCATCTTAGTGTATTGTAGCAAGCAGTCAATCAGTCCTAACCACGCTAAAACTATAGGCCAACTACCATGTCCGTACTGGAAGATGAATGCACTGCCATATAACACATAGAATCATGTAGCCCCTCAGTGCACGTATCGAATAGCACCTCAGTGCACACGTAGGATAGCACCTCAGTGCACACATAGAGTGATACCAGCACGGGTACAAACAGTCAAGTCAGGAACATGGTCAATCGCATTAAATCCTCTGTCCACCTCGTGGCAGGGGTATCAGGTCAAGTACACGATCGGAACCTCTACTATAATAGCATCTCAAGTACACATGGGGGTCTACAGCTCTAAACATCGAGTCGGTCTACCCATCGGATCAATCTATCAATAGTCTTCCCATCTCCGATAGAATAAATATTATATCAGGAAAATACGATCACTTGGTACTAGGCTAATCACTATAGACAATGCTAGGCCCTCTGGCTCACAAGAATCCTCTGAGTCAATGATCACAGGCTATCAGCAACTAAGTCTCCCAACTTCCGGGTTACAGCAATGGTACCAGGTTTTGGGCGCTTGGGAAGTCGAGTAAAAATCATATATCGAAATCCTTGGTATCTTCCTCGTTCCGTGAAACATTCTCACAATAATCAAACTCCAGGAATCCAATAAGTCTACCAATACATTATTCCAGATCAATCCTCCAATAATATGCAATCTAAATATTCCCAAGGTCATAATTCTGATACATAAGACAACTGTCAGCCCTATCTGGCTATACTAGGATAACTCCTAGAATGAATAGTCAGGGTACAAGAGTTTATTAATTAATATCGTCGAAAAATGGCAAGGATTGTATGAACCACTCTGGAGCAGATCAACAACCCTTAAACCAAATAAGGACCAGGGTTGCAGACCGTCTCCCGATTAGAACCGCGCTCCTTACGCTATCCGACGGACAAGACAGGTTAAGGGCTAGGCGACTAATCTAGTCATGAGTCTACCTAGCAGGTACTGGGATCAGGCATACTATACTACGATAAACTTGCAGGAGGCTGGTTCAGCAAACCAAAGGAACGGTTCTGCCCAACTCTTCCAACCAAATTCCCGACCGAGAATTTTGGAAAAATTCGACAGAGTATCCTCTGTATTTCTGAACGAGAGCTCCCTGCGAATTGGGGCTAAATCCACTCGGCGCAACCCGTCGCAGAATTGCAGACCGAGAACACTAAGTCCCGGGTTCCAGCAGTACTACAATGCGTACTGGAAACCAAACCGTAGCCGAGAACACTAAGTCTCGGCCTCCAGCAGCACTACGATGCGTATTGGGCGCCAAGCCAACACATGCAACAGAACTGCCACACAGGACGCATCACAGACCCACAGTCATATCCAAGCCACAAGCAGAGTCATAGAAATAGTTAGCCAAGCCGTTACCCGACCGCGAGTCGAACACGGGGCATATGGGGACAATCCATACATGTGAGTCATGCTCGTATCCTCGTAGGTGTGGATGACCCGTCCGAGTTGTCCGATACGGTCGTTAACCGGTATCGAACCAAGCTATCCTAGGTTATCATCATGGCAGTTCTACTACTATGCTACACTACTCATGGTTATGCATTTACAATTATAATTAATTAAAATACAATAAAATTCAGGAGATAGGGCAAGAGCCGTCGATGAGCAAGGGATACTTGCCTAGAGGGCTCGGCTAGGTAAGCAAGTCTCCGACGATCGTGATCCAAGGTGGCACGCCAATCGAAGTCCTCAGGACACACATATAAACAATCATTAGAATATATTAATAAAATAATAATGGAAATCACGTTGGATGGCAGGAGGGATCTGTGTAACCCCACTTTCCTGATAATTAAAAATTTTAAATTTTATATTATAATTTAGAAAATTGTTTTATACTTTAAATATATGCAAGCCATTATAAATATACCATTTTCTTGTTTACATTTTCAGCCATGTGCCATTCCTTCTTGGGCCTTAAACCATGGGCTTTCCTTTGAATTAGCATGGCATTTAACATCTCAGGCATACTGAGATTCTTTCCCAAATCTGTTGAAGTTCAAAATCTCAACGAACGTTCTCTCCTTTTCTAACCAACTTGACGGAGGGGAATTGGAATTTGCCGCTCAAATGAGCTTAATCCCCACGCCATTTCCCAGCCAGCTGCCTATATATTAGGTCAGAATTCTTTTTGTTCTAACAAACTTCAGAGAAATTCTTCAAATCTTTTCCCTCTCATACTTTCTCAAGTTCGAGTAGCAGAGCAGCCATGGCAATGGGAACAGCAACCCCTCTGAAGAATTTGCTCCTGGCTCGATAGGACTGGTGATTCTCGAGTTCTTCCTTCAATCTTTCGATTTCCTAAATTACTTGAATCATTGGTAAGGATAACTCCTTCGATTATTCTTCCTGGTTAGTTTGAACATTTTTTTAATTGATGGAATGATCGATTTCGTCATATCAATTTTCCTCTTGTTGATCAGATCTAGATTTGAAGGACTAGTGATTGATTCGACTGATTCCTCTTCACCAATAGAATCAATCGAGGTAATCGATCAATCGAATTATTATGGTTTTAGAGGTTCGAATCACCATTGAATTATAGGATGAACTATGATTGATAGCTGAATTGTTGATAGTTGTAATTTTCGTTTGTGTCTTCTTTAGAGCTCCTGATTTGGTTGCGTGGATACTATTCATTGAACTTTTGGAGTCAGATACCTAGGTGAGTTGATCAATTCTTTCCCTATTTTGCTCTGAATTTGGAATCAACTAAGCTCCTTGTAATTTCATATCTGAGTGTGGATTCAACATTCGTTTGTTCGTTTCCTTGTGTTTGAATTTCAGTAGAGGTAAAGATCATAGGATCCATTCGATTATTTAAGTAATTTGAGTTGATAACTTAATTTTAGGTTGGTATATCTTCTGAAATTATTGTTGTTATTTTCTTGAATGTTTAATCAGAGTTAGCTTGTGTCCAGATCAAGGAGTTTTGACACCAAAAGTTAAGTCTCATTCCTCAGGTATGATTAGCTAACTTTTAAGTAGAATTATGTTTTTAAAATTATTTGGTTTAGCAATGGGTAATAAGCTCAACAGTGATGCTCTGATTGCATGTTCCTTCGAAGAAATTCGAACTACTTAGTATCTAAGCATCATGTTTTTGTTCAATAAACTTATCTATCAGTTTCTCAATAGGCTGGTCCTAATTCAAATAATTGTGGGTTAACTGAGTTGATATGTGATTCATATGGCCTTTGATTTATTATTTCATGATGACTCTTTCGATACTCAGATTTGAAACATCTAGTAATACCCTAGGTTATGATTGCAAGTCTATTATAAATAAATTGGTTCAGTTGTTAGCAAGATTGGGTGAATGTGTGAATTGAGACTGCATATGCAGTGGTTGGTTCAGGATGATGAAGCTGAGATTTCATTTTAGTATTGTCATTGGATTAAGGACTCCATATCAGTCTAAATTCCTGCATGGTTAGCAACCTGTTGCTATCAGTGATTATCCGGGTAGGTTGCAGGATTAATAATCAGTAGTCTAGCAATGTTTGCAATTCACTGATTATTAGTTCTTCCCTCCTAATTTCAGAGCTTAGCCTCTTTTTACTTGTATTCCTCTGTTCCAGAAACGAGTAGAGTGATTTGGTAAGGTTGGTTTAGGACTGAGGTCAAGCTTGCATATAGTAATGTGTTGAATGGTGTGCATTTGTTAGATAGAGTTATTACATCAGTGGTTCATCATGAATCTGGGATTTAGATACAATGCCTTGGCTCACTTGATAGAATCTGAAAATACCTGTGCATAGAGTGTTTTATTTTTATTTTTGAACTTAAGATTTCTAGGATAGTATCCTAGTGGATTGATTTATATATGTAGGTTCAGTTCTATGGGCTGAACTGAATCGAGATTTTAGTTCCTCTGAGAACCAAACCACTGTTCAGGATACAGTTGGTATTGATCAGTAAGAGGATTGGTTGTCCAAACCTGACTATACTATGAAAAACTGAGGTTAGATAGGATGTTGACAGTTACCTCAATGTGGTTAGGGAGATTGCCAGGTTTAAGTATGAGGGATATCAAGGGCTGATTGGTTAAGGAAGTTGTTGTGTTGATAATAACAGATCAGGAAGAATAGGACAGGGAATCCTGGATATCTATGACTAAAAATAACAGTCAGCTCTTGAGTTTTCAGGGGATTGCAGTAGAGTATAAGGAGGGGGTGTATCACCTTGATTGCAGGAATACTCATGGTTGTTTTAGCTAAACTACTGTTAAGGGCAAGAAAGGAGATCCTGATAAAATTCTTGAGGCTGAGTAGGCAGGATTTAAGGGATAATTGATACTTGTGTACAGTTATGGACTGTACTGTTGTGATAACCCATCAAGACTGATTTTCCATGTCCTGTTAAGGACTGGTTGTGTAACTCCTAGTTAGGATATGGATAGGACTATTTTGTGTAGTAATATTTTAACTAGTATTCAAATTGGTATCTAATATTCAAGTGTTAGTCTCTTCTGAAACATGTATAAACTGAGAAGGGATGCCAGTTGGAAATGTTCATTGACCTTGGTTAAACCATTTTCTATTGAAGCTAGGGCTATAGTCACTAAATTTGTATACTTTTGTATAGATTCTTAGCTAGATAGAATATATTAGGTCATGTCATACTTTTAGTTAATTATGCTATTAAGGAAATCACTAAACCAAGCTTGTATAGATTTTAATCATTTGTAATAATTATAAACAAGAGGACATCCAGCCTTACTATCCTTTCTCGATCACCCGGTGCAAGGCAAGTATACTCCTCGGACTTGTTCATTTTTCATGTCTTGTATATTCATTCTTGTATCTCCTTGTTGACACGATGTATCACGGTATTGTCTAGCTTCATGTTTCATGGATTACTTGTGTCTGGGAGGGAAAATACTATAGATATGTGATCAAACCCTATTATTATTCATGTGAATAGCTTAGGTCCCGCATCGTGCATGCGGGACCAAAGCCATACCATTTCATGTTCATTGCATCTATCCAAGCCGGTCACACAATCTAGATGTATTTCAATATTGCACATGTCAGAATTCAGGTTGTATTTCATGTTCAGGTTGTATTTCATGATCAGGTTGTACTTCATGTTCAGGTTGTATTTCATGTTCAGGACTCTTATCATGTTTCCTGTTTTACTTTCAGTATTTCCTACTCAGTTTCATGTCTTGTCTCATTTCTCGTACTTTATATATACTTCATGTTTCTTGTTCATACCATGATGTTCATGTTCATTTCCTTGGATATACTTAGATCCGCTCCTGACTAGGATATGTTGCAAGTGAGTTGGAGGCTCTGTGTGACACATATTATGGCAGGGAGCCATTAGATGCAGGAGAGCTAGCTGGAGTTGCTCTTGACTTAGAGGCTGCAGAAGCCTAGAGCTTTACCATATTAGTTCTATATTTTCCTGTATTGAGACTAGTATACTTTTTTTTCATTTGCTGGAATATAATAATTTCTGAGACATGTACTTCTATTCTGGGATACATTTATAGATGATGTGTTTTCATACTTGTCTTGATATCTGGTTAGTTTTCCCTAGATTGGTACAGCTTACTTTGTCGTGTCTAACGACAAAGGCTGGGCGTATCCGACTATTCGGGCGCAGGTCGTGACATGTTTTTAGTGGTGGCCCATGCAGGTCTATCCTAATAGTACCTAGGTCTTAGCGTACTATTGGGGGACTTGATTACACTAGGGAAACTTGATCACAGCATAGGAAAATTGGGAAATAAGGGTATATCAGGTTTATCAGGTACATTGATATTATAAAAATATTATTTATTAGGTTAGGGTTTGTCAATCAATGAAATTTTCTTTCTATTTCAGGATGGTCACTACGAGGAAGACCGTGGATCAGCTCGGAGTTGCAGGCAGTTCAGATCAGCCCGCACCAGACGTTCCGGCAGATCAGCTTCCGCCAGCGCCTCCTATTTTTCCACCGCTGCCCTCGACGATGATGTTTGACGGCGCCCAGGTGATGGTGATGTTCCAGCAGTTTATGGAGGCCTAGAACCACCAAACAGCACAGTTCAGAGCGACCGTCGTCGACGCACTCAGGACTCGAGAGACGGCAGCACCGGTACCAGTAGCACCTCCAGCACCATGAGCACCGAGACCAGGGACGGCCAAGGACTACCAGAATCTCTGCCCGATAGACTTTTGGGGCAATGAGGGTATCGTCTATACAGACGAATGGCTGGAGAATGCGGAGAGGACCTTGAAGATGGCGCAGATCTCGGATGACTTGAAGGTAGAGGTGGCGAGCATACGGCTGTTCGACCTTGCCAGAGCCTGGTACCGCAAGGAGCCCCAGTTAGCAGCACAGTAGGTTCTTTGGGCAGATTTCAAAACTCTGTTCAAGGAGAATTTTTTTCCAGACATCGAGAGAGACGAGCTTCGAATGCAGTTCGAGGCCTTGCAGCAAGGGGCGATGTCAGTAGCAGAGTACACTTCAGAGTTTACCCAACTCAGTAGGTTCGCAGAGAACCTAGTCGACACGCTGGAGGAGAGGGCCTGGAGATTCAAGAAGGGGCTAACCAGGGAGCTGCGGCACGCAGTAGCTATTAGCCAGGCGACTACCTACTCGAGCATCCTCAAGATCGCCCAGGCAGTTGAGAGGAGATGGACCCGAGGCCCAAGAGGGATAGGGACATCGGCAGCAGCAGTTACCAGGCGCCAGCGAAGAGAGTGCAGATGCAGATTCAGACGAGGCTAGCTCAGCAGGCAGCAGTCCAGTACCGTCCTGCCAGAGTTCTAGCAGTTTAGCATCAGAGGCAGTAGGGAGTCACTTGTACATACTGTCATCGACCGGGACACCACGTGGAGGTCTGTCGCAAGAGGCTTGGACTTTGCCTATTCTGCGAGTCAGATGTACACGAGATGAGAGACTGTCAGCAGGCCACAGCCAGACTAGCAGGAGGACCCCAAAGAGCTGGAGGACCACCGTCTGCACCACCCAGAGCATTGCCTGCTGCACCCTAGAGAGGAGGAGCTCTACCACCTCAGCAGCAGAGATTTGCACAGCACCAGCACCAGCAGAGGGGAGGACCACAGCGGGGACGTGCTTACGCCATGGCCGCAGTTGAGGAGGAGGAGGCAGCTCCAGATGTCATCACAGGTTCTGTTATCATTTATTCATTTCCTGCTATTGCCTTATTTGATTTTGGAGCCACACATAGCTTTGTATTATATGAGTTTCTGCATAGACACGGCTTCACACCCAAGCCCACTAGGAGGAACTATCGGATTATGACAGAAGGAGGGGTAGTGCCTGTCAGTGAGATGGCGGATTGCCCTGTCACTATAGCTGGATGAAAGCTGAGGGCTCGACTTCTAGTGATGCCTTTGCCCGGATTCGATGTAGTCTTTGGCATCGACTGGATGAGCGAGCAGTTTGCAATAATAGACTGCCATGAGGGGAAGGTGACTTTCAGCCTGCCAGGAGTTCCACCATTCGAGATCAGCAGACGAGTTGCAGAGAGGCCAGAGGGAGTCTACTTCGGAGCAGTTACAGAAGACCAGGAGTTGCCACATCCGCTGATTGCAGAGTATCTTGACGTCTTCCCCGAGGAGTTGTCAGGATTGCCGTCAGATCGAGATATGGAGTTCAGCATCAACCTAGTACCCGGATCAGCACCGAAGTCCCAGCATTGCTACAAGATCAACCCGAAGAAAGCTGCAGAGTTGATGGCCCAGATTGATGAGTTAGAAGGCAAGGGTTTTATTCGGTCCAGTGCTTCACCCTAGGGAGCACCGGTACTCTTCGTGCCTAAGAAGGATGGGACGGTAAGGATGTGTATCGATTACCGTGCACTCAACAACATCACCATCAAGAATAGATACCCATTGCCGTGAATTGATAAGCTGTTTGACCAGCTGAGTGGGGCGAAGGTCTTTTCCAAGATTGACCTTCGGTCGGGATATCATCAGATGAAGGTTCGGGAGCAGGATATTTCGAAGACAGCTTTCAACACCCGATACGGCCAGTATGAGTTCTTAGTAATGTCGTTCGGACTTACCAATGCCCCGGCAGTATTTATGAACTTGATGAATAAGGTTTTTTACAAGTATTTGGACAAGTTTGTCGTAGTCTTCATTGACGACATTCTGATATATTCGAAGACCGAAGAGGAGCATGTGGAGCATCTGCGGATCGTGTTGGAGATTCTGCGGAAAGAGAAGCTGTACGAAAAACTTTCAAAATGTGAGTTTTTCTTGGACCGGGTGGAGTTTTTGGGGCATGTGGTGACTGGAGAAGGGATTTCTGTGGGTCCCAAGAAGATTGAAGCAGTGGAAGCATGGGCACCTCCCAAGTCAGTAGCTGAGATTCGTAGTTTCCTGGGGCTAGCAGGATACTATAGGAAGTTTGTGAAGGATTTTGCCAGAATAGCAGAGCCTATGATGAAGCTTACGCGAAAGGACGAGGAGTTCATCTGGAGCGACGCCTGCCAGTCAGCATTTGAAGAATTTAAGAGAAGACTCACGACAACGCCAGTTCTAGCTTTGCCATCAGGATCGGGAGGATTCGTCATCTACAGTGATGCTTCAGGAAAAGGCTTGGGATATGTGCTTGAGCAGAACAAGAGGGTTATAGCTTATGCTTCTAGACAGTTGAGGCCCCATTAGAAGAATTACCCCACACATGACTTGGAGCTTGCAGCAGTCATATTTGCCTTGAAACTGTAGAAGCACTACTTGTATGGAGAGCGAGTAGACATCTTCACGGACCAAAAAAGCCTGAAGTATTTTTTCACTCAAAAGAAGCTGAATATGAGGCAGCACAGATGGCTGGAACTCATGAAGGATTTTGACATCAATCTGCAGTACCACCCTGGGAAGGCGAATGTGGTAGCAGATGCTCTCAGTCGATATCTTGCTGCTATGTATCTCACTATGGACCGGCATCTTTTGGAGGATCTTGAGAGCCTTGGGATTGAGATTGTTCTTCCGGGAGTTGGAGGACAGATGATGCACATGCAGATACAGTCATGACTGATAGAGAAGATCAAGGAGACCCAGTTTTTTGATGAGGGACTCCGGTGTCTTAGAGGCCAGGCAGAGGCAGGATTGCTCGAAGACTTCACCATTGCAGAGGACGGATCCCTGAGGCATGGAACTCAGTTGTGTGTGCCCAAGGATTTGCGGGAGGAGGTGATGCAGGAAGCCCACCAGTCGTAGTATTCTATTCATCCTGGTTCTACCAAGATGTACAAGGATCTGCGAGAGTATGTTCGGTGGTATGGGATGAAGAGAGAGGTTGCCAGATTTGTTTTCAGATGCCTTGTATGCCAGCAAGTCAAGGTGGAGCGCTAGAGACCAGCAGGACTACTCCAGCCTTTACCTATTTCGAAATGGAAGTTAGAGCATATCATCATAGTATTCGTCTCTGGATTATTGCGTACGCCCAGTGGCAAGGATGATATTTGGGTTATCGTGGACAGACTGACGAAGTCTGCTCATTTCATTCCATTCAAGGTTGGGCTGTCGACCGAGAAGCTCGCAGACCTCTACATGCGTCAGATCGTGAGGATTCACGGGGTGCCGGTGAGCATCGTTTCAGACAGAGATAGTCGTTTCACATCACACTTCTGGAGGAGTCTATAGCTGAGCTTGGGATCACAGTTGAAGTTCAACATAGCCTATCATCCACAGACGGACGAGCAGTCCGAGAGGACCATTCAGACGCTGGAGGATATGCTACGAGTTTGCGCACTCGACTTCGACGATTCGTGGGAGGATCACTTGCATCTAGTGGAGTTTGCCTATAACAACAATTATCAGGCTAGCTTCGAGATGACCCCGTTCGAGATACTGTATGGGCGGAGATGCCGCACACACTTATCTTGGGACGACGTTGGCGAAAGGGCTTTGCTTGGGCCAGAGATGGTAGTAGACTCAGCTGAGAAGATCAGGCTGATCAGGGAGCGTCTCAGAGTTGCACAGGATCGGCAGAAGCACTGGGCAGACAGCAGCAGACGGCCACTGGAGTTCGCAGTTGGAGATAGGGTATTCCTGAAGATCTCACTGACCAGAGGCATCATTCGGTTCGACAGAGGCGGGAAGCTCGGTCCGAGGTACATCGGGCCTTTCGATGTGACGGCACGGATTGGCGAGCTGGCATATCGACTAGCGCTTTCAGCCAGCTTGGAAGGGGTACACGACGTCTTCCACGAGTCCCAGCTTCGACGCTACATTCCAGACCCGAGTCATGTGGTAGACTACTCAGAGTTAGAGGTGGGTCCGAGCTTGATCTACGAGGAGCAGCCAGTGGAGATCCTGGATCGAAGGGAGAAGCGCTTGCGAAACCAGACTATTCCTCTTGTCCGCATCATGTGGAGGCACCACTCTTCGGGAGAGTCCACATGAGAGCGTGAGGACGAGATGCGAGAGCGCTATCCTAGACTGTTTACCTGATTGTATTTTAGTATTTTGAATTTCCAATTTTTAATAAATATTTTATGGTGTTCGTGAATCAATTTTGGAATATTTCTGAATTTCGAGGACGAAATTTTTTTAAGGGGGAGAGATTTGTAACCCCACTTTCCTAATAATTGAAAATTTTAAATTTTATATTATAATTTAGAAAATTGTTTTATACTTTAAATATATGCAAGCCATTATAAATATACCATTTTCTTGTTTACATTTTCAGCCATGGGCCATTCCTTCTTGGGCCTTAAACCATGGGCTTTCCTTTGAATTAGCATGGCATTTAACATCTCAGGCATACTGAGATTCTTTCCCAAATCTGTTGAAGTTCAAAATCTCAACGAACGTTCTCTCATTTTCTAACCAACTTGGCAGGGGGAATTAGAATTTCCCGCTCAAATGAGCTTAATCCCCACGCCATTTCCCAGCCAGCTGCCTATATATTAGGTCAGAATTCCTTTTGTTTTAACAAACTTCAGAGAAATTCTTCAAATCTTTTCCCTCTCATACTTTCTCAAGTTCGAGTAGCAGAGCAGCCATGGCGATGGGAACAGCAACCCCTCTTAAGAATTTGCTCCTGGCTCGATAGGACTGGTGATTCTCGAGTTCTTCCTTCTTCCTTCAATCTTTCGATTTCCTAAATCACTTGAATCATTGGTAAGGATAACTCCTTCGATTATTCTTCCTGGTTAGTTTGAACATTTTTTTTAATTGATGGAATGATCGATTTCGTCCTATCAATTTTCCTCTTGTTGATCAGATCTAGATTTGAAGGACCAGTGATTGATTCGACTGATTCCTCTTCACCAATAGAATCAATCGAGGTAATTGATCAATCAAATTATTATGGTTTTAGAGGTTCGAATCACCATTGAATTATAGGATGAACTATGATTGATAGCTGAATTGTTGATAGTTGTAATTTTTATTTGTGTCTTCTTTAGAGCTTCTGATTTGGTTGTGTGGACACTATTCATTAAACTTTTGGAGTCAGACACCTAGGTGAGTTGATCAATTCTTTCCCTATTTTGCTCTGAATTTGGAATCAACTAAGCTCCTTGTAATTTCAGATCTGAGTGTGGATTCAACATTTGTTTGGTCGTTTCCTTGTGTTGGAATTTCAGTAGAGGTAAAGATCATAGGATCCATTCGATTATTTAAGTAATTTGAGTTGATAACATAATTTTAGGTTGGTAGATCTTCTGAAATTATTACTGTTATTTTTTGAATGTTTAATCAGAGTTAGCTTGTGTCCAGATCAAGGAGTTTTGACACCGAAACTTAAGTCTCATTCCTCATGTATGATTAGCTAACTTTTAAGTTGAATTATGTTTGTAAAATTATTTGGTTTAGCAATGGATAATAAGCTCAACAGTGATGCTCTGACTGCATATTCCTTCGAAGAAATTCGAACTACTTAGTATCTAAGCATCATGTTTTAGTTCAATAAACTTATCTATCAGTTTCTCAATAGGCTGGTCCTAATTCGAATAATTATGGGTTAACTGAGTTGATATGTGATTCATATGGCCTTTGATTTATTATTTCATGATGACTCTTTCGATACTCAGATTTGAAACATCTAGTAATACCTTAGGTTATGATTGCAAGTCGATTATTAATAAATTGGTTCAGTTGTTAGCAAGATTGGGTGAATGTGTGAATTGAGACTGCATATGCAGTGGTTGGTTTAGGATGATGAAGCTGAGATTTCATCTTAGTATTGTCACTGGATTAAGGACTCCATATCAGTCTAAATTTCTGTATGGTTAGCTACCTGTTGCTATCTGTGATTATCCGGGTAGGTTGTATGATTAATAATCAGTAGTCTAGTAATGTTTGCAATTCACTGATTGTTAGTTCTTTCCTCCTATTTTCAGAGCTGAGCCTCTTTTTACTTGTATTCCTCTGTTCCAGAAACGAGTAGGGTGATTTGGTAAGGTTGGTTTAGGACTGAGGTCAGGCTTGTATATAGTAATATGTTGAATGGTATGCATTTGTTAGATAGAGTTATTACATCAGTGGTTCATCATGAATCTGGGATTTAGATACAATGCCTTAGCTCCGCTCCTGACTAGGATATGTTGCAGGTGAGTTGGAGGCTCTGCGCGACACATATTATGGCAGGGAGCCATTAGATGCAGGAGAGCTAGCTGGAGTTGCTCTTGACTTAGAGGCTGCAGAAGCCTAGAGCTTTACCATAGTAGTTCAATATTTTCCTGTATTAAGACTAGTAGACTTTCTTTCATTTGCTGGAATGTAATAATTTCTGAGACATGTACTTCTATTCTGGGAAACGTTTATAGATGCTGTGTTTTCATACTTGTTTTGATATCTAGTTAGTTTTCCCTATACTGGTACAGCTTACTTTGTCGTGTCTAACGACAAAGGCTGGGCGTGTCCGACTCGTGTCCGACTATTCGGGAGTGGGTCGTAATAATCAGGCACAGAGATCTGGTACGGAAATCGAGGCACACGGATCGACACGGACACACAAATTGTACGTATATCGAAACACACACGAGAATCGAGATGACTCGAAGATCGAGATGAACATGAGACATAACGTACACGTATATCGAGACACGCACGAGAATCGATATGGGAATGCAAACTGAGACGTGCACGTAAATCGAGATGCGTACGAGAATCGGGGCAACATGAAGATCGAGACGAATGGGAAACACAACGTGCACATAAATCGAGACGTGCATGTAGATCAAAGAAATTACGAATATCAAGATAGCGCGTAAATCAATGCGACACGTAAAACGAGAAGGGCACACAAACCGAGGCAATATAAGATACAATGTGACACGTAATTCAATACGGCACACAAATCAGTACGTGGCACAAATCAATACGACACAGAGTCCAAAGTGGTACGTAAATCGATACGGGCACGCAAATCGATACACAAGAATCGAGATGGATACAAAGGTCGGGACACAAAAACGAGGCGACGTGCAAACCGAGATGGCACGTTGCTCGAGATAGCACGGGGCTCGAGGTGACCCGCTACCCGAGGCAGCACGTGGATCAAGGTTGTACGGAAACCGAGACAACACACAAATCGAGGTGCATATGTCCCGAAAAGTACGGAGAAAGAAGGGACACGCGAATCGAAGGTGCACGGGTCCCGAAACGGCACAAAGAATAGGGGGCACATCAATCGAGGGTGCGGTGCTCGAGGCAGCGCACTGCACAAGGTATGTAGTCCGAGCACACAGGCCGAGGACGGCTTGCTGCTCGAGCAGCACGGGGCCCAAGGGAGTCCCGTCGCTCGAGGTAGTACTGGCCCCGAGGCATGGCGGTGTGCAGGCACGGTAGCCGGAGGGGATGAACAAGAGAGAAAGTGAGGGCGGAGGAGCCGTCGGAGAAGCCCCGGCCAGGTTGGGTCGGGCTCCGGCGGAGGAAGGACAGCAGCGGTAGGGGGCAGCGCCAGGGGCCGGGGGAGATGGCGACGGCCATGGCAGAAGACGACGATGATGATGGCGGTGACGGTGCTGGCAGAAGTGGTGGTGGCGATCGCGGAGGCCATTAAGGCTGTGGAGAGGGCGGTGCAGGCGGTGGTCGCGGAAGAGGGGGCCGCGGAGCTCGAGAGAGAGAGAGCGCCATGAGAGAGGGGGGGAGTCCTGTGAGCGGGAAGAGAGGACAGAGAGATGAGAGAAATGAGAGAGAGAGAGATACCTGTGAGAGAGTGTGAAGGGGCGGGGGTCTCCATCGGAAGAGAGGGGAAAGAGAGTGAGAAAGAGAGATTGGGGAGGGAAGCTGAGTGTGACTGGAGGTGAGGGGTTAGGTAGAAAAAGAAAGGGGATAGTTTAGGAATAATGATAATAATAATAACAATGATAATAATAATAATAATAATAATAATAACAACACTAATAATAATGGGAACAATTTAATAAAAAGCTAACCATATTAACTCCATTAATAATAATAAAATAATATTAATAACAATTTAATAGAAGCAATAATCAAATGTCAGGCCTAAACAAGTAAGGCCAACACAAGTCCAAAAAAATAATTAAAATTTAAACAATACAAAATTTAAAATTACCAAAATATCAAACACGGTCATATACCTATTTTCCAAAATAGGGATGTGACATCCTACCTGTAAGCCCCCTGAATTTAGGGCTTATTTTTTTTAATTTTTTAAATCAATTATTTGTAATAGATATTATTATTTGATTATTATTTTATTTAATGTTCATTTTCGTGACTTTGACTTTTGGAGCGTCAAAGATGCCAATCTCTGGAAACTCTCTTCATCAGTGTGTAGTAGACAAGATTATCTTCATGTTTATATATCATGTCCCACCCAAACTTGTTCCCTTGTACCCTTTTTACTTTACACAACTTTGGGTCAATTTAGACTATTTGATCATTAAATAATTATTAATTGATTTTCCCACTTTTATCTTTGATCATCATATGCACGTTACCGTGACTTTTAGTTTAGGAGCACAAGACTAGTCATTTTCTTGAAACCAACTTTTTATGCATGACCTACTCGAGACACCCTACACCCATGACCTTCGTGTCCCACTCAGACACACTATCTTGTGCTTCATTTGCTTCGCACAACTTTTGGGTCAATTTAGGCCAATTAATTATCCACCGTAAAATGTGATCTGACTTCTAATTTAATTTCGGGACCCGACATCGATCCAACCTAGTCAACCCAAAATATGGACATGGCCCACATGAAGCCTACTACCCACATGACACTTGTGTCCCATTTATTTGAGCCCCCATATGCTACTTATTTATCCATGATCATAAATACCTAAAATTAATCCGTTTATTGTACCAAGTCTGTTTTGACCCGACCCGGCTCAACTGAACCCAACCCAAGTTTTATGTTGTCCCCTTCATGAATACCCATACACTATTTTTCTCTACAAAATATTAAGTACCTAGTATATCCGTTCAAATATTCATTGTACAACTCCAATGATTTAATTTCCTAAAGAATGACTTAATCCCTATTTAATCATATCCTTTGATCTTGTCTCCAACAATCCCAACCCTCCATTTCCCTTACAACACTCACTCACACAAAACACCCTTGGCCGACCCTAAAATCCATGTAGAGAATATCTTTTTCTCTCTCTACTTTCTCTTTTTCTTATTAATAACTCTCTCTCTCTCTCTCTCTCTCTCTCTCTCTCTCTCTCTCTTTCCAACCACAACCAACTCATCCCCTCTCACACTCTCTCCTCTCCAAATACTCACACCAGCCCCATCATCAGCCGACACCCCCCCCAACTATTTTTTCTTCTTCTTTTCCTCACCATCTCCTCATCATCATCCTCACCTCACCATTCTCATCAGCCGAACCACCATCACCACCACCACTTCATCACCCACACCACCACCGCACGCCATCTCTCCTTTACCTTCTCCGCCGTGCCCCACCGCTGTGCCGCCGTCGCTGCAGCCACGGCCGCACTGCAGCAGCAGCGCAGTACTACCACCAGCAGTACAGCACCGGCAGTAGCAGCGCAGCACTGGCAGCAGCCGTGCGCTACCGGGCAGCAACGCGCCGCCGCCGCTGTCGCACGCTGCCAAACGTCCACCCCCTCCGGCGAGCCCCCGGCTAACTCCCCCATCCCACCGCCCTCCTTTTCGGCGCGATACATAGTCGATTCGTGCATTTTGCACGGAATCCCGTCGACGCGCGCGCGAATAAAATTCAGTATGTGCACTCGTTGCAGCGACTTCGTGTACGTTTTTCGAGAAATTCGATCGTTGGATCAGCGAACTCTTTGCTCCATCACAATCTTGACATATAGCTCTTCACTCCCCTCAAGTTTCGTCCGTCAAATTTATCGTTTGATACATCAAAATCGGCCGCCAAGTTGACCGTTTAAATTGTATAATTTTTGGACAGTTTTGTGGAGCCAACTTCGTCGGTTCATATCTCTTCCATTGCAGCTCCGTTTGGCGTACCACTGGTTCCTATGCGCATCTGGTATAATCCTCTTCCTTCTCCTTAAGTTTCGTTTCATTGTGAGCATGTTTAATTGGTTGAATTTGACGCCAAAACTGGCCGTCCGAATTCGTAATTTCTAACTTGTAAAATTCTATTTTTGAACCCGGGACTCCGGATTTCAATTCCGACACCACCAGTAGACTTATGGCATCGTTCTGGCACAAATTCATATATAATTTGTTAGATTTAGAGGACGTAGGCCCTGGCACATATTTCGGTACAAAGTGGGCCCCACAGTCCGAGTCAACGGGTCAATTTGAGATCGGCTCATCGAAATCCAATTTCGGATATACCGTTGAGTTCGTATCGTCATTCTGGACTCGTTGACATATAATTTTTTGAGTTTTGAGGACATTGGCTCCGACACGCTTTTTTGTACAAATCAGAATTTTAATGTCCTGGTCAACGGACCAATTTGAGATCGGGTCAACGGAATCCAATTCTGGATATACCGTTGGATTCGTATCGTCATTCTGGATTCGTGAACATATAATTTGTTAGGTTTAGTGGACTGGTATCCTTGCACATTTTTCGGTGCAAAGCGGGTCCGACACGGACACCGTTTTGACCCGAAATTACCTTTTTGCTCCTGTGTCCAAATTGGACTTATGGATAGGCTATCCTAGCTGATTTGACCATTCTGGACACATTGGTGATATTTGTTTCATCATCCGACAATGTTTGTAGATATTTCTTTTAGTATTACCTTTTATTGTAATTAATTCTTATTAAGTTCATATTTCAGAATTAGTACAACGAAACTGAGATCAATCGATTCCAGTGATCTCACATCGCTAAAATTGACAAGATGATCATGTGGATCACTGTGATAAGATTATTAACCTTACCGTTGATTATCTTATCTCGATTTGCGTGTCGTAGGTTTCGATGTACAAATAACGAGGTACAACTTGATATTTTAATTCTTATATTAGAGATGATCCTTTTTGAACAAGATATATGGTATCTTGGTAGGTAAATATTAGGAATAGTATGCTTAGGCTAGTTTTGACCTCGGTTGACCAAGTTTGACTGCTTTGACCAAAAATCAACTATCAGTCAATACTTGGCCTAGAAGTGTCTAGAACTTGACCAGAGTTGACCAGTTGACCAAAAGTCAACTGTTAGTCAACATTAGCCTAGTTTGACCTGAAGTTGACCAGAGTTGACCAGAGTTTACTAGAGTTAACCAGTTGACCAAAAGTCAACTGTAAGTCAACTATTGACCCAGTTTGACCTAGTTTGACTTGGTTTGACTTTCCGTGACCTAGTTTGACCTAGTGTGACTCAGTGTGACCTAGTTTGACTTAGTTGGATTGAGATTGACCTAGATTACATAGCTTATATTATATAATCATGCCTAACACTGTTGAACCCTAATTAGCTTATATATATCTCATCTTTAGGTTGTGACATCACTCTGAGCATCGACCCCATTTGACAGCTCAGGACCGCGGGCGAGCACATTCTCTGATAGTAGTTCTTTGTCTTGATATCTTCTGTATCCGATTCAGTTTTAGTGTTTTACTTGATTCTTGTCACGATGGTGCACGGACTAGTATACATTGGATCCTGGCATGAGATGTTATTCCTGGACTTTCTTCGTATATTGGTACATTGTTCGATCTTGTCTCTTGTACTTGTATAGACACCAATTTCTGAGGGGGATTAGCTACACTCTTGGAGAATCCTGTGTCATGACATGCTATGTCCGGATCCATATACTAATCGGGGATGGAGAGTTGTTAGTGGTTATGTGATCAATACCATACTTGTATTCCTATACTTGTTCATAGCTATACCCTTACTTCACGTAGGGTAAAGCCTGACCCTACTTGTTCGTAGCTTTCCATGCTGGCTGGCCTGACCCAGAGTTCTTGTTTTTCTTGTTCATAACCAGTCAGATGGTACAGCCTGATCTTGACCTAAGTCGATCACATAATGCTCTAATATCTCAAGGCACATTTTATGTTTACATCATACATCAGATATTCCTGTACTGTTCTATTTTTTGTACGTTACACCCTGACATAATTTTTAGTTTATATATCATGTTTTACTTACAGTCTTGATATATCATCTTGTATTCCATTATGATTGTCTCTTATAGCATTTGTCAATACTATGAAACTGTTGTTGGAGGTGTACTTGCTCATTTTCCTGACAGGATAACCGTTGATGTTTACAGAGAACATGTTGGCTGATTGCTCTACCATTTATGGGTATGGCCAGGATAGAGATTTTGATGAGACATTACCCCTAGATCCCGTAGATGATATATCACCTATTTAGATTTGCTAGATAGGTTTGTCTGGACTGCGAGCCAGCTAGTATTGAGACTTATATTATAATTGTGTTTGGGACCTTGTGTTATGTTTTTGACTCTCTTCTATGTTGTGACTTTGCTTCTATTTCGTTCTTATATTTCCATCATATCTTTATGATATTCGTGCCTATCTTCCCTAGATGCCTTGTGATTAAGTTGAGATTATATACCTCCGTGCGGAGATGACAGGTACATATATATTGTGTCTAGATGCTATACTTTCTAGTAGACCTATACAGCGTTCTATCGCCGATTCTGCGGTGTAGGTTGGACGTACCCACGTGCTCGTGCCCCTAATCAGGGTGCGGGTCGTGACACTACCCACCTTACAAAAATTTCGTCCTCGAAATTTCGAAATCATTTAAAATATAATTTTCAAACTAGTATATATATGTCATGAAAACTCTACCCACCTTACAGAAATCAAGTAATACAACTAGAAATGAACAAAAACTCAATATTAAAACATCAGAGAGAACAATATCTAGCTACACAAATCAACTCGTAAAGTAAATCCAAAACATCGAAAGAATCTCGAAAATCAAAATATCGTACGCACGAAATAACTCATGAATCAAAACGAGTACCAATATCGAAAACAATATCAGAAAACCTGAAATTCCAACTGCATAAAAAAACCTGCATAAAATCATAAAATACAAGATATCTGTCTCGAACTGACGATCGTAGTTTTCTAATATCCAAAAAATGGGTATCATGGTCATTCCTTGCCACGCCATCCGGAATGGCTGCAAAAGATTCACCATGACACTATAATCGAGCGGCTGCAACTTTCGTTACCACGTCGTCAAGGTATACTAGGGTCACCCGGTACTCTTGACAAATATCCAAAACGAATCAAATCCATAACCCAAATGTCCAATTCACTAAAATCACAAAATCTTTAACAATATAACGAGTGTCCTAGAAAAATAATCAAAATCCAAAATTCAGGTGAATCATAACATACATCCAAAAATATATCCAACAATAACCACAAGATAGTTTTTCTAGGAAAATACTCCAAATCAAGGATCCATATCAAAACATAATGTATAGAAAGCATATCTATAATCAAAATAATATCTGAAACAGATAATCATGATTGCGGAAATATCCCGAATCAAAGGAGCTGAATTGATACGAGAATATCCACTGGACGCTCAATAATGCTAAAATATCCGATCTCAGAGTCCTGATGAAATCTTCCTTCTGCAACCATCAAGCCAACGCTCGAAGAGAGCGATAATGATACTAAGTCAACATAAAGTTAACCCACGAAGGGAATAACAGGAAATCAATCAAGGCAAAACACCGGTAGAGAGCACAGAATCCAAGATATATAGCAAGTAACCCAAGGATAAAGACAAGACAACGTCTTATCTGACAACGGGGTCAACATCGCCAACAACAGGACCATGCCACTCAAAACAAGGAATAATAGGTAGATAACAACGAATAAGATAGGGCAAAGCAAAATAGGTCCAGGTAGAGATGAGGACCAATTCACAAGTTTAAGGGAGCGAAGAGCAAGTGTAGCAAGTTAGAATCCCAAGGAATAGTGGACTGAGATCAATAATAATGTGATACCCAACAATATCTCAAAACGAGACCTGTATGGGCCACCACTAAAACCTTGTCACGTCCCAGTACCGGAATACGGGGACGGACGTAGGCCAGCTATACCGTATAAGGTATGAAGACGTCATACGGCGATCGTGGTTGTCAATCTTGTTGGGTATCCTAGCATGCAAGCAGTCTATGGCCTAAATCTGATCTCATATCCACAGGCAATAATCAATGAAATAACAGCAAGAAGAATAATCATATGAAAAGCAGGAAATACTCATATGATAATCAGGTAGTCTACAATAAGAAATAATGTAGACAAGAATACCTTCCCACACAGTTCCTACATGGTCAGGAACTGAAGCACGTCCTCCAAGTCAAGTCTGGAAGATCCATAGGATCGGTCACTGGCAATCTGGGAACAATCCATGGTTGGTCAGGCCAACCGCAATAAGTACTAGAAAGGAAGGCTCAAGGACGGGCGAAAAAAACTAGCATGATATAATATATGATAGGAATAACATGTATGAACAGCAGTAATGAGGGTAAAGGTTCGTACGGTAACAACGCACGAACACAGAATATAAGGCAGCAATCCAACAACTAATACGTAAGTAACCAACAATCATCATAGTCATCCTAACATCCACTAATGCTTGCATCGCCAAATAGAACTCGTAGTCTGTCATCGGAACAATAATCCACCCCTACATCAAACAAGAACAAAGGAATAAAATACCGTTTCGGGACAGCGTTACGTGCCAGACAGCTTAGCAAGCAACTAGCTATACAATTTAGGTGACGGCCACTCAAATGTCTACGGCTATCTATGTGGAGGTTGGGTTACCCCAACAATGCAATATCAGAATCCTCAGATCGTGCTATGTCCAGCAAGGCTAACGAGGCCAAATAATAACACATAGCACATGGATAAGCACCGGTCCCTCAAAGGTAAACGTGTGAAACAAATCAATCATATGGTAGTACATATAGTAGTCGGATACTGTCATCCGCTATTGCGGACAGTAACAATATCCGGGGCGGTCAGCCTTGCGCTAGACAGGTAATCATAACACCTGTGGCGGCTAGCATGCACGATCTCAAGATTCTGCTCCCTCCCAATGCTTCTACCATCTTTAGTTGCCTAGATTAACCCTACATTTATCTGGAATCACATGCCGTGGTCATATGCTTATCCTCCTAGATGCAGTACCTCAGTACGGGTACACTAAGTACGAATCCACCTCGATACCCAAATTCTCAAATCTGGATTCATTCTTAGTATAATATAGCAAGCAGTCAATTAGTCCTAACCACGCTAAAACTACAGGCCAACTACCATGTCCGTACTGGAAGATGAATGCTCTGCCATATAACACATAGAATCATGTAGCCCCTCAGTGCACGCATAGAATAACACCTCAGTGCACATGTAAGATAGCACCTTAGTGCACGCATAGAGTGATACCAGTACGGGTACAAGCAGTCAAGTCAGGAACATGGTCAATCGGTCAATCGTATTAAATCCTTTGTCCACCTCGTGGCAGGGGTATCAGGTCAAGTATACGATCAAAACCTCTACTATAATAGCATCTCAAGTACACATGGGGGTCTACAGCTCTAATCATCGAGTCAGTCTACCCACCGGACCAAGCTATCAATAGTCTTCCCATCTCCAATGGAATAAATATTATATCAGGAAAATACGATCACTTTGTACTAGGCTAATCACTATAGACAATTCTAGGCCCACTGGCTCACAGGAATCCTTCGAGTCAATGATCACAGGCTATCAGCAACTAAGTCTTCCAACTTCCGGGATACAGTAATGGTACCAGGTTTTTGGCGCTTGGGAAGTCGAGTAAAAATTATATATCAAAATCCTCGGTATCTTCCTCGTTCCGTGAAACATTCGCACAATAATTAAACTCCAGGAATCCAATGAGTCTACCAATACATTATTCCAGATCAATCCTCCAATAATACGCAATCTAAATATTTCTAAGGTCACAATTCTGATACATAAAACAACTGTCAGCCCTATCTAGCTATACTAGGATAACTCCTAGAATGAATGGTCAGGGTACAAAAGTTTATTAATTAATATAGCCGAAAAATGGCAAGGATTGCATGAACCACTCTGGAGCAGATCCACAACCCTTAAACTAAATAAGGACCAGGGTTGCAGACCGTCTCCCGAGTAGAACCGTGCTCCTTACGCTATCGGACGGACAAGACAGGTCAAGGGCTAGGCGACTAATCTAGTCATGAGTCAATCTAGCAGGTACTAGGATCAGGCATACTATACTATGATAAACTTGCAGGAGGCTGGTTCAGCAAACCATAGGAACGGTTCTGCCCAACACTTCGAACCAAATTCTCGACCAGGAATTATGAAAAAATTTGACAGTCTCCTCTGTATATCTGAACGGGAGCTCCCTGCGTATTGGGACTAAATCCACTTGGCACAACCTGTCGCAGAATCGTAGACCGAGAACACTAAGTCCCGGGTTCCAGCAGAACTACAATGCGTACTGGAAACCAAATTGTAGCCAAGAACACTAAGTCTCGGCCTCCAGCAGCACTACGATACGTACTGGGCGCCAAGCCAACACATGTAACAGAACCGCCACACAGGACGTATCACAGACCCACAGTCATATCCAAGCCACAAGCAGAGTAGTAGAAATAGTTAGCCAAGTCGTTACCCGACCGCGAGTCGGACACGGGGCATATGGGGACAATCCATACATATGAGTCATGCTCGTGTCCTCGGAGGTGTTGATGACCCGTCTGAGTTGTTCGATACGGTCGTAAACTGGTATCGAACCAAGCTATCCTAGGTTATCATTACGGCAGTTCTACTACTATGCCACACTACTCGTGGTTATGCATTTATAATTATAATTAATTAAAATGCAATAAAATCCATGAGAGAGGACAAAAGCCGTCGATAAACAAGGAATACTTGCCTAGAGGGTTCGGCTAGGTAAGCAAGTCTCCGGTGATCACGATCCAAGATGGCATGCCAATCGAGGTCCTCATAACACACATATAAACAATCATTAGAATATATTGATAAAATAATAATAGAAATTATGATGGATGGTAGGAGGCTATATCGTGTAGCTCCCGCAAGCAGCACAGGGATCTGGCACAAAAATTAAGGCACACGGATCGACACAAACACGTAAACCGAGACGTGCATGTATATCGAGACACGCACAAGAATCGAGATAACTCGAAGATCGAGATGAACATGAGACATAACGTGCATGTATATCGAGACACGCACGAGAATCGATACGGGAACACAAACCGAGACGTGCATGTAAATCGAGATGCGTACGAGAATCGGGGCAACACGAAGATCAAGACGAATGGGAAACACAATGTGCACGTAAATCGAGACGTACACGTAGATCAAAGAAATCATGAATATCAAGATAGCGCATAAATCAATATGACACGCAAATCGAGAAGGGCACGCAAACCGAGGCAATTTAAGATACAATGTGACACGTAATTCAATACGGCATGCAAATCAGTGTGTGGCATAAATCAATGCAACACAGAGTCCAAAGTGGTACACAAACCGAGGCGGCATGCAAATCGTATGGACACGTGAATCGGAGCGACATGAGAATCGAGATAGATACAAAGGTTGGGACACAAAAATGAGGCGACGTGCAAACCGAGATGGCATGTTGCTCGAGGCAGCGCGGGGCTCGATGTGACCCGCTGCCCGAGAC
The DNA here is from genome assembly GCA_029216955.1 of Iris pallida. Taxonomy (NCBI): domain Eukaryota; kingdom Viridiplantae; phylum Streptophyta; class Magnoliopsida; order Asparagales; family Iridaceae; genus Iris; species Iris pallida. The sequence continues at coordinate 3,263,118 of JANAVB010028820.1, read as the reverse complement.
AGCACGTAGATCAAGGTCGCACGAAAATCGAGACAACACACAAATCGAGGTGCACATGTCCAGAAAAGCACGGAGAAAGAGGGGACACACGAATCGAGGGTACACGGGTCCCAAAATAGCGTAAAGAATAGGGGCACATCAATCGAGGGTGTGCTGCTCGAGGCAGCATACTGCACAAGGTACGCAGTTCGAGGAATAGCACAGAGCACGAGGGAGAGAGAGAAATACCTGTGAGAGAGAGTGAAGGGGCGGGGGTCTTCATCAGGAGAGAGGGGAGGGATAGTGAGAAAGAGAGATTGGGGAGGGAAGCTGAGTGTGAGTAGAGGTGAGGGGTTAGGTAGAAAAAGAAAGGGGATAGTTTAGGAATAATGATAATAATAATAACAATGATAATAATAATAATAATAATACTAATAATAATGGGAACAATTTAATAAAAAGCTAACCATATTAACTCCATTAATATAATAATAAAATAATATTAATAACAATTTAATAGAAGCAATAATCAAATGTCAGGCCTAAACAAGTAAGGCCAACACAAGTCCAGAAAAATAATTAAAATTTAAACAATACGGAATTTAAAATTACCAAAAATATCAAACACGGTCATATGCCTATTTTCTAAAATAGGGATGTGACACTCTTCCCTCTTTTGCGTATCAATTTTTGATCCACGCTTAAGTATCGATCTTTTTTCCTTTCGTTCATGTTTATGTAACTCGAAGGATCCTCGAAATTCTATGGCGAACCAAACATCCATGTAAGAAATTATTTGTTTTTCCTAAAATGTATGAAAATAATAGTTTTAGGTTTCGTTTTTCGGATTTTTCCTAAAATTGTACACTGGAACTTTTTGGTTTTCCTTTAGTGTACGAAAGATATCGTTTTTAGGTTTCGTTTTTAGAGTTTTCCCTAAAATTGTACACTGCAATTATTTGGTTTGCCTTTAATGTATGAATTTAATTGTTTTTAGGTTTCGTTTTTTAGGGTTTTCCCTAAAATTGTACACTGGAATTAGGGTTCATATATATGAAATTAGGGTTCAATATATGAAATTAGGGCACGAGCTTTGTTCTGAAATTAGGGTTTAGAACTGAAATTAGGGTTTAGAACTGAAACTAGGGTTCAATATCTGAAATTTGGGTTCAGATATAAGACTATAGGCACATTTGTTGGCATGAAATTAGGGTTCAAATATTGTGGTCTAAATTGAATTCATACTGGGCTGTTATATTGCTCTCATAATTTCAAGTTCTTTGTTCCCTATGTGTTTCACTTCTCCATGTTGCAGCCACCATATGAGGTTGGTCCACCTGCTAGACATAAGCAACCTGGAAGACCAAAGGGTGTTAGAAGGAAGGAGGTAGATGAGGCACCAAGACCTGCCAAGAAGCAAAGGAATTATGGGAGGTGCAAGTTACCAGCTGATCATAATGCTAGAGGGTGCCAAGGAGGACCAGTTGGAGGGAACAAGAAGAAACCAAGGGCACCAAGACTACCAAAAGAACCAAGACCTACAAAGATTTTAAGGAGTAGCAGCACTATTTACAAAAGGCCAAAGGAAGAAGACACCACAACAATCAGGTGATTCTACACCACAAGGAGTTCCAGTGGCATAATTTATACAACATAAATTGGCCAATGTACCTAGAAGGGCTCACGACATTATAGGATGTCTACCACCAAGGGGCTCAAATTCATGGAGAGTCAATAGCAGTAGCAGTAATGTGCAACAATAGCAAGCAATGAAAGAGTAGTGAAGATGTTAGGCCATTTTGTAAACTTATTAAAGTGAATATCATAGCAGCAGTAGTAAAGTGCAGTAGACATTTTGTGAAGTTAACATTTTGTGAAGTGAAGTAAACTAATGTAATCTGTAGTAAGGCAGTTAACATTTTGTGAAGTGAACTAATGTGATCATTTTGTGAAGTGAACTTATATATGTGTGGCTTTTTGTGAAGTGAACAAATGTGATCATTTTATGAAGTGAACTAATGTGATCATTTTGTGATCTGCATTTATATATGTGTGGCTTTTTGTGAAGTGAATAAATGTAATCTGCAGTAATCTGCATTTTGTGAAGTGAACAAATGTAATCTGCATTTTTTTGAAGTGAAGTGAACAAATGTAATCTTCCAGAGCTTGTATTATGCAGTAGGGATGCCCATACATTTTGTTCAGTAATGTATGAGAGTAATTCTTTGTAAACTTCCAGAGCAATGTAACATTTTATGAAGTGAATTACTCTCATTTTGCTTATTTTGTTCACATTCATATAACTCTCATTTTGTTCAAACTGCATGTTCAAAACTGCAGTAAACTCCAGTAAACTCGAAGAGCTTCTTGTGAAGCTTATTGTGAATTTCAAGTTTACATAACAAAATACAAGATAATTCATATAGTGAATCAATCAATATGTTTTGTTCAAAACATTGTTATATTCATATAGTGGATCAAATACAATATTTCAAATTTCAACTTTACATAGCAAAACTTTTCCCAAATTTTCTACACAACTCTTCTAAAGTTGTGTTCACTACAATTTGAACAGGAATTTCAAAGTTACTGTCACTAGCCGTAGCCTCATTCAACCATTGGAATGCATTGTTGCACTTCAGGCATTGCAAAAATCTTCTTCCCTTGTTGTGACTCCTCTTTGACATTAAGATGACTCCCATTCCTCCGCAATTTGGATTAGGGCAAGTGGTTTCTTGCCAAGGACAATTTTTCTTCCAATGACCTAAGTCACCACATGTGAAACAACCTTCCCTTTGAGTTGTTGAAGATGAAACTCCGAAGCTTGAACCCAAAATAGCCACATCCAACCAGTGAAAATCCGAGCAGAGGGGGCACTTCAAAAACTTGTGGCCGGGATTTGCTTCAGTATTTGTCACTCATGTTTCCCGTTATACGTATTTTCAGTATACGTATACGGATTTCTGACATTTATCAGGTGGACCGTGGTTATACTTGTCTTGCTTAGCCTAGTCTTGGTTTAATCTTGACTTGGTTTATTTGATTTGGTTCAATTTAACTTGGTTTAGCTTGGCTTGGTTTGGTTTGAGATGGAGATGGTTGATATATATAACCTAACTCCTTCTCTCTCTCCTTATTCACTTCTTCATTTACTTCTTCATCTTCTTCATTTACTCCTCCCACCTACCAAGTCGTAGGCAAGTGCAACTTGCTTCATGATGGATCTCAAGTTTTATTGTTCTATTCTCTTCTTTCCTTGATTCTAAGCCTCTTTAGAACTTGGAGTTTTTAGTTTCCATGGATAGATTATTGTATATCTAGACTTAAAGTTTTTCTTGTTTTTTATGGTTTCGATCTCTAAAAACTTGGTATTTTCAAAAAATAATGGTTCTATGATGTAGAGAATTCAATTTCATACAGTTTTGGCTTTTGTTTCGCTTGATTTCGACTTCGGATAAGGAAGTTATGGCCATGGCAAGTTTTCAAAACTTTTATGGCTGAACTTGCTGTTGGGGACGATGACCCCCATGCGCCTGGGAGGCCATGCGCCGTGAAGTCCCGACAACGAATTCTTTGACTCCGAGCGTGTCATGCACGTAGTCTTCCTACGCGCATGTACTGAAGACACAGCGTGAGTTCTGATGCGCGGGTGTGCAGGAATTCTGACGCACGGATGCGTAGGAATTCTGATGCGCGGATGTGCTGACGCGCAGATGTGCAGGAATTCTAATGGGCGGATGTGCTGATGCATGGATGTGCTGATGCACGGATGCGCAGGAATTCTGATGCACGGATGTACAGGAATTCTGATACACGGATGTACAGGAATTTTCATGCGCCGGAATTGCATTATTTTATCGTTTTTGCCCGTTTAAGCAATTTTTTAGCTAGAATCTCAAAAAACTCAGAACATGAAAGTTATAGATCTTTGTCTCGGCTTCAAGAATCTTCTTGTCTCACTTTAATCAGGGTTCATATGTGACTTATGGTTTCATTTTCATATGGGTGTTCTCTATCTTCTTTGCATGTTTTATATACTTGACCTAAATCACGACGACCCGACTTGACACTTGATAGTCTTGAGCTAGTAACTTGAATCTGGCACAAACATGATAACATAAACAGGACATGATAACTCTTGATAGTGACCTGTCGTGGTGCACTCTTGACAAGCAATATGCCATGATAATTCTTGATAGTGGTCCGTCGTGACGCACTCTTGACATGATAAGTAACCCGACATGACATGATAATCTTGAATGCTATTACGACAACTACCTGAACTTACTAAGTAACTCTTGTCTTGACACCGTGGTTGATTCTCTTGGTTGTGCCTGTACAAGCTACATGTCTCGTCTTGCATCATGTCTAGGACATGGATTCTTGATTACCACGGTCAGGGATTCATACTGAATCTGACTAGGGTAATAACTAGATTGATCAAGTAGTTCATAAAGAGATTTTCCAGCTACATGCAGTCTCGTTATCTGGGCGCTCTGTCACGACCCGCACCCTGAAGAGGGGCACGAGCACGTGGTTACGTCCAGTCTACGCCGCAGAATCGGCGGTAGAACGCTGTATATAGGGTCTGTAAATACTACGACTAAACAGATAAATGTACATGTACAGTATATACACTCCGAACGGAGGAACAAAGTAATACTGTCTCAATCACATAAATCAAAACTAAGATAGAAAGCATGGAAAAGAGATATGATAGAATAAGCAAGAAACGAGTCCAGAAATATCCACAAGTCACAGCTAACACAAAATCCAGAGTCTCAGAATAGTAATAAGTATAAAGATACTACAACAGAAATGAACTAGCTGGCTCGCAGGCCAGGCAAACCTAACTAAAACTAGGCTACTCGGGATGAGCGAAGTCAAGAGGCTCTACCACTAAGCCCCTGTCTAGGTCAAGTCCATCAGACTCTATCCCGTAGTAAGTCGGGCAATCAGCCTCTAAATCATCTGTAAAATTTTATCAACGTATCCTGTCAGGAAAATGAGCAAGTACAAAACACCAACAGAAGTTCCATATGAATTGAGAAATACTATAAGAGACAGTAATAATGGAATACAAGACAAAGAAATATAGGCGACTTGGGAACCATTTGAAAGCCGAGTTACAACCCTTAAACCAAACAAGGACCGGGGTTGTAACACTTCTTTCAAACAAAACTTAGTTCCATCATCATGGTACAGTATAAAAGGCAGGTAGAGCATATGAGAAATGAATCATAGCATGGTGAAAGTACAGTAAGTAAAGGTGAACTGGAATGTAAGATATAACAACAAATAAATAAAAAGTGATTTGAATTATTAGGGCAAAATGTGATCGGCTAGGGAGTCACGGAAAGGTTATCCACTTGGCTCGACAATCACACGGAACCTCTGACGAGGGCCTCCGAAGAGGGTCATGCCGGCCAACCTGGATAACCGGCAGGGGTATCTGCTACACCCTACGTGAGGTGAGGGTGGCGCTAGCAAAACACGGAAATATCATCACGGAGGCTTTTATCACATAACCCCTAATAATTCTCCTCTATCCCCCGAATAGTATCACGGATCCGGACATGGCACGTTATGACACAGGGTTCGAGAGCAGGGGGCCAGCCCACTCCCAATGTGTGTCTATATAAGTACAGGAACACGAAAATATCTCATACCCATATACCAAGAAAGTCCAGGAATAACATCTCATGACAGGATCCGATGTATACTAGTCCGTGAACTGTCGTGTCAGGAATCAAGTAAAACACTACGACTGAATCGGATATAGTAGATATCAAGACAATGAAAACTATCAGTGAATGTACTCGCCTGTGGTCTTGAGCTGATAGGTGAACAGACGCTCAGAGCGATCACAGACCTAAGATAAGATACTATGAGTCAAACAGGACTAAATACTGAAAAAGGAACTAATACAAGCCATGAATGCAAGTCTAAGTCAATACTAGGTCAATCTAGGTCAAACTGAGTCATACTTGGCTATACTGGTTCATACTAGATCATACTAGGTCACTGGAAGTCATTCCAAGTCAAACTAGGTCAATCGGGATCAACGGTTGACTTACAGTTGACTTTTGGTCAAAAAGTCAACTCTGGTCAACTCTGGTCAACTCTGGTCAACTCTGGGTCAAACTAGTCTAATGTTGACCAACTGTTGACTTTCAGTCAACTGGTCAACTCTGGGTTGGTTTCGGTCAAATCGGGTCGCTTAAAGGCTAAGTTTGACTCTCGGTTGACTTTTGTTGACTTTTGGTCAAAAAGGTCAACCGACGTCAAAACTAGTCTTTGAGTACCATATTTGATCATTACCAACCACGAAAATCAAGTCCTAACTCTATCTTAGGCTTCTAACACAATTATCCTATTCCTAGGCAAAACTAGGATTTACCCTTCTAAGGTAAATCCCGATACCTAGCCCATTACCAATGAAACCTTACAAATACCCATGATACTATCCTAGGCTCCTTAGGGTAGCTAGATATCAACCTATCTAAGGTTTATCTACCAAGAAATTTGGGTATCCTAGGTATCTCGGCCATGTTAGGATACGGGGTATAGGTTTACCCTATTACCTATCTTAACATCTCATGAATTTACCCTTTTCTATATCACACTCACCCCACCACTCATTCTCACATGATACCACACTCTATAAGTCTCCCCTATAGGTTTCCTACTAGTTTTGCACATAGGCTAACTATGGGATACTAGTATCACTCACTAGGCCCTCTCTCTCACACACACAAACCTCAAATACTTCTCACAACTACACACACACACACAACTAATATTGGACTGTTTTGAGTGGACTTGTGGGGCTGATTTGTGGGGTTATAGGGGACATGTTGGGGCTGAGTTTAGACTGATATTAGGCCATTTAGGGACAGCCATGTATTGGCTCATACATGGGCTGATTTGGGGTGTTTTCAGGACTGAAAAAGTGGGGATTATAGACTGTTTTGGACTGTCCAAGGGGGCTGAAATGGTGGGGCTGTCCTTGGCAAAATAGGACAGCCATAGGGACTGTTTTAGGGCTGTTATGGGGCTGAATTTACCTCTCTTGGCTGCTGAATTCAGCAGCAAACCCCCCCCCCCCTTCATGCCTCTTCAATCCTTCAATCTCATCCTCTTCTATTACAACTCCCCTCTCAAAACCCCACACACACACACCTATAAATTTACCCATCCTTCCCTCTAACAAACACACACACACACCTTCCCTTGGCTGAACCTGTGAGGTTCCTCCCCCAACCAATACAAAGACACACACACAACCACATAAATATATATCCCATATATAACCACATATATATATATCACTATATATATATCTATATATATATAGAATGATATAAACTAATAGATATGAAACCATAGGTATACACACACCCATGGCCTGCCCATGGCCGAACCTAGCTGCTCCTTTCTACACCCAAACATCACACCCAACACAATATTCCCCATATATATATATACATATACATATATATATAAAAAAAAAAAATATATATATATATATATATATATATATATATAGAATGATATATATATAACTATATATATATAAATACATATAGGAATGAATATGATACATATAGATACATAAATAAACTCATTCTAAAACATGTCAAAATCTGGAATATTAATGAGAACAACACAAAAACAATATTAAAACAATATCCATGTGTCCAAAAGAGGGCCTTTCCTATTGGGACACAATCCTACATGTGGACACCCCTAGAAATGTCCAAAGGACACAAAAATGGTCTCTAATGGGGACACCACCATGGGAATCATTCCTAATGGGTTCCTACACAATCTACATGAGAAGAGGAACAAGTTTAGAGAAGGAATCACCTTGGTTTGAAGAAGGAATCAATGGAAGCTTCAAAAGTGGAAGGAGCCCTTTGGAGAAGAAGAAGAAAAAGTGGATGAGAATAGAAGAAAAGTGATTTCTCTCTCCTCCCCACTCCCTACTCTAGTGGCCGGCCACACCAAGGGTTTTGTCCTATTTGGGTATTTACAAGTTTGCCCTCCAATGGTTAAAATAGCTAATAAATAGGAAAGGGTTAAGCCGGGGGTAGTTTAGTCAAACCGAAACCACTAATCTCTAACTAAAATTAACCAAAATAATTAGTCTAGTCTCTAACCAAAATATCTAACATGTGGGCCATGTCTAACTAGTGTGTGGGCCCGCTAAGGTCAAAATATCCCGGGTCCCCGAAACAAGTCAAAACAAGTCGGAATGAGCTGAAATTCGAACCCGATTCAAATAACCCCAAAATAATACAAATAATAATTAAATAATTCTAAAATAATTTTTAAAGTGGAAAATTACCAAAATACCCCTGTTTGTGAAAACTGGGGGTGACACGCTCTAATTGGACTTGTAGCCCGCCGTCGAGTAGGACACATTTCCAGCACACTGTCATGTATTTTGTAAGCCCCCTGAATTTTCGGGATTTATTTTTGAATTTTCTAAATGAATTATTTTCGATAATTCATTTTAATTAATTAATTATTTTGATCACATAATGCTCTAATATCTCAAGGGACTGTTATATTTATATTATACATCAGATATTACGGTACTGCTTTACATTACAGTATTTCATACCCTGACATGATATCCGGTTTTACATATACTACTTTATCTCCAGTCTTAATATTTTATTATAATTGTCTCTTATAGAATTTTTCAATTCATATGGAACTGCTATTAGTTTATGTACTCGTTTCCATCCTGAGTGGATACGTTGACAATATTTTAGGAGTTGTTATGCCCTCATTATTGGACTTCAGGATGATGCTAGCTGGGGTGGTTCTCGGTATTCTTTACCGTGAGTTGTCTCTCAGGATTTCTAGGTCTGGTAGTTATTTTAGTTTTGTTATTTTTTTTCCATTTTATTTCTTGTCACATATGATCCTTGTAGATTCTAGTTGTTCTAGTGATATTGTTATTTCTTGTCTTATCTTTCTTAGCTTTTGTGATGTGATATGAGTACCTTTATAGGTATGGATCTTTTAGATGTTGTAGTTAGTATCGGGTTCTTGACAGTGCTCTACCGCCGATACTGCAGCGTAGGCTGGACGTGGCCCACGTATTCGTAGATCGTGACACATTTTTGTGGTGGCCCATGCAGGTCTGTCTTTGCAATTAATACGAAGTCGTGGTAGTACTTGAGCTTATCTGTACTACTGTGAGCCTGCCCTAGGATTAAGGTTGAGTCATGGAATATTTTAGGATTTTGGTACTCAGTCACATATTAGGAACTCTTGGTAGATACCAGAGATGACCCCTGGGAATCTTATTTCAAAAGCTTTTCAAATCTTTTCCCACTTGTTTCTATTCGTCTTGATTTTTGAAATATTTGTCTTATCAAACTTTATTCTTTCTTGGGATGAGTTGTGGATCCCAGAGAGAATGTATAAGTTGAACTTATATATCCTCTAGGTTGATAATCGAATATGATTTGCCAATCTTATATCAAGGTTGATATTATTTTAGATTATATTCCAGAACTTTCAATCTTGACCTAGATAGTACCTTTGGGACATCTCCTGAGAATTTTTCTCTAAATCCTGTCTCGGAATCTGTTTCCGCTAGTTTCTATTTACTTATCCTTGATTCGTTGTTGAATTTTAAATCTTGATGTTCGTTCGTTGTCGACTTCGATTTTGATTTTGTTGAGATCAGTTTTTATGGATTGAGTTAAGATATTCTGATAAACATATTTGATGAGAACGATAAATGTCTACTTTATTTATGGAGTTTAGAATTTATCGCTGTCATACAAGCTAGCATGACAAGGGCATGGAGCCTGATTTTGATATACTATCCTAGTTATGGAATTTAGATTTTCTTGCAGCCATACCGGTTGGCGTGGTAAGGAATCTAGATAACATGATTATAGGGTGTATACCTTAGTTATGGACTCTATCGTTTATTGCATCTATGCTTACTAACGGGGCAAAAATTCTGACAACATGATTCTGGATAGACGTGTATGGTTATTAGGTCATATCTTAAATTGATTCACTTCTTTTGACCTATTGATCAAGGATAATTCCTACGATTATTTCTTGTTTTGTCATTTCTCTTCTCATCATATGATGATTTCCTCATCTTGTCATTACTTCATTCATCTTGATTAATTATGTCTTGATTGCACCAATCATCTGTCTTTTATCCATTTCTGTCAACTACACTATGAAGTCATTTGAAATTTTTGTATCTTTTCACCTTGGAAAGGTTAAGGAAGTATCGTAAATCATCTCGTTCGGAAGGCAGATTTATTATCAAGTGGTATCTTGGTAGGAACATGAGATATTGGATCTAGTGTAGAATTTTGAGATAGAAGTATGATTGAGGTTGGAACTGAAACCAAGGGGTCGATATAATCAGTTTAGAAATGAGTTACTAGGGTATTTCGAGGATGAATTACTTGGAAAGCAAGTTCAAGGATTTCAAATGAGAAGGACAATAGGATGTACATTAAAGGTATGAACATTTATATTTCGTGGATATAGTTTAGAACCTGACAAGGATATCCGAGATTGAAACATTTTTGAATTTGGACAATTTTAGGTTATTGGTTCTCGGGGTATTTCACACTGAGGTTATGATGGAAGTTTGGAATTTAATACTGGAGAATATATTTTAATTATATGTGGTGATGGTAAGAAACTGGACAAGGCATTGGTAAGAGGATAGAGAACACAAGGAGTTTGAGTCAAAAAAATAGAGATTTTGTGAAAATAATTTATTAATTGAGATGGTTGATATTTGAAAGTGTATGATGAAGGAAATAAGAAGGTTGATTTGGTAATGGAAGAATAAGTTTTGTAAAGGCCTAGTGGTATTAGATTTGAATAACACAATGAGCGTGATTTGAACAAGTTCAAGGATATTAATAAACTTGATTTAGAGGTTTCGGATCAATTTAGGACGAGGTGGAAGAATTCGGATTTAAGGATGATTAAGTGGATAGTGTGGAGTTCTAGTGAAGGGTGTACTTCTTGATTAGGGTTTTTGAATTTAGGATCTGGCCTATGGTATCATGACAAGGTCCAATCTTCATGACGGAAGGGTAATTCTGGTAATAGTTGTATAAGATTGGTTTTTATATTTGGACTTGTGAGATCAAAGGTGTGATTGGCCAATGATGACCAGATAAACTTGATAGTATCAGAGTGTAACACCCACTTTTCTAAAATGAGGGTAATTTTGAACATTTGTAAAAGTTTATTATTTAATAATAGGATTTATGATTTATGGAAATTTTTAATTAATTTAATACTATTTATAATTGGTGAATTATAATTTTGATGTGTTAGCTAGTGAACCCTACAACTGTTGAGCCTAGAGACTAACCAAGACAATGGGGACCTAACCATGTGATTAGAATGACTAATTACAACTTTTTAGGCTAAGGGTATTTTGGTCATTTTGTGACTTTTGAATTATTTAGGATTTTGATTAATTGGTAAATTTTAGATTATTTTAATAATATTTAAATTGATATATTATGATTTTGGTCATTTTTCATATTTTAATATTTTAGGAATTTTTATATTTTAATATTAATTTTTTGGGATTTGTTTAGTCGGATTTGAGTTTCGTTTCGTTCCGGCTTGTGTTAGTTACCCGGATAGCTTAGACTCTAGACGGAACACCAAGATTAGTTAGTCATGGCCCACAAACCCTACTAATTAAGTTAGTGAGTTTAGATTAATCCCACTTATTAGATTGGTTAAGTTAGAGGCTTAAATTTAGCCCTTTTGATCCCAAACTTGAACCTAACTTAAAATTAACCAAGAGGACTAGTTGAAGTCTTATTGGGCTTTCCCCCAAGGCCCAAATAGGATTTAATGGCATCCACTATAGGTAGCTTATCCTTCCTTCATTTCATTTTATTCCATCTTGCCTCTTTTCCTTCACAAAGTGTTCTTTCCCAAATTAAGAGAGCTTCCCTCTTTGATTTGATCTCCAAATCCTTTCATCCCTCCACCAAAACTTTCATCCAACCTTCTCATACTACCAAGGGAGGGTGCTAGCAAAGTGCAAGGAGGAGTGTCCTTTTTGGAAGATCTTCGTGTCGGAGCCGTGTCCTTGAGAGTATCATTGGGATTCTACTCCCAATAGGTAAAACCAACCCTCTAAATTGATTTTCTATGCATATTAGCTAGTTTTGAATCCGTAGGATCCACCTCCATGCATGTACCCCCTTTAGATTCAAGTTTGAGGCCATTTACAGCTCTTTTGAGGATTTTAGATATGTGTTTTGTGTCCTACTTGATAGATCCCAAATTAGGACACCCCATGTGTTTGATTTATTGCCTAATAGGATTCATTGTGTTTTAAATTCAGTTTTAGAATGGTTAGAGAGTGGATTGATCTTAGTTAGGATGGTTAGAATGAGTTTCATTTGGATACCTATGTTGGTATCCAAGTATCTTGGCCTACATGTGTTTATTTTGTCCAAAACAACTCAAATTCGTCATAATATTCATCCACGTTTTTAGTAACCAGAGTAACTTAGAAATGCCATAACTTTTAGCTCAGAACTCCGATTAATCTTTCATTTTTTTTAAAAGAACCGTATCGAAGTTAGCTTTCCAAATATATATTTTAATAAGCCAAAATCATTCTGAAACTTTTTGTAAAACTATTTAAGTGTCAGATGTCCGAAAGATAAACGCGTTTCGGTGTTTTTGCGATTTTGGGAGCTTCCGAACACGAAAATGCGATCCGTTTGAAGTTTCGGAAAGCTAACACGAAGGGCTACGACATACTTTAATCCTAAAATTTAGTGAATATCTAATTGGTACAATATTGATTTTAAGTAGAAGAGTGGCTATACGATATAGGCATTTTATGTAACCTATGAGCCTATATAGTATGGATATTAAATGAATGTAGGTATCATAGGTTGTCGAGTATATGTATGATATAGTACATATATATATATATATATATATATATATATATATATATATATATATATATATATATTATTATTATTATTATTAGGTAATATATGTTAGTATGTTTGTTAGATGTTGGTTAGTAGATGGTTAGATATGTTAGAGTTGTTATATGTTAGTGTAAGTTATATATGTTAGTATGTTTGTTAGATGTTGGTTAGAAAGGGTTAGATATATTAGAGTTTGTTATATATTAGTGTAAGTTATATTTGTTAGTATGAATGTTAGTTAGATAGTAGAGGTTAGTATTTTGTTAGATATTTAATATGTTGTTAGATAGTTTGATATTAGATATCTAGTATATTAGATATTGATATGTTAGTAGGTTATGTTAGTTCTAGATATTGGTATGTTAGCAAGTTAGTCTCTATAGGTCATATGTTAGATATTAGTTAAGATGTTATGTTAGTACATTAGATAGTTAATTAGATATTTGAGGAGTATCTCATGATACCAAGTTAGTATCTTAAGGTAAATATGAATTGTCTTTACCTTCAAGGTAAATGATTATTTTATCTTATGACCAAGGTATTAGTTTTGGGATGCCAATATGACCAAAGTTGATATGGTATCCTTGTGTTAGTGGGTTAGTGTCACGCCCCAGAACCAGAATACCGGAGAGCGGAGAAATGACTCAGCCAGCTACGTATTACGGGTAGATGAATACCATATAATATGATCAATGCTGTCTAAAAGATGAGGGGGTACATACTACATGAAAGTCTCACTAGGGTTACTCAACAACTATTGTCCCAATCATTTAATGAAAAGCAGTACGAAGAGAAAATGTAAGAATGAGCAGTATGGCATCCCAAACGCTCAGTCAAAATGTTCTTGAGATCTGGGTTTACAAAACATAGCCAGATGATATAACAAGGTGTACACAATCGTTATCAGCTGCAGTCCGACTTAGTTATAATTATGAAAAAGTAAGTGCAAGACAGTCTGACTAACATGTCGGTGCCAAGCGGCAAAATGTAAAGTAAGTAGCAAAATGAGCAGGGAAGCAAGGAACCCACTCGTGTCCTCCTGCGATCATCCCTCTAGTATTGACCATCTTGGAGGTGGAAGTAAGCTGAGTCCTCGAAAGCTGGCTCTAAATCTGGCCAAGCAAAACCAGAGAGGTTAGACCTCAAATAGCAAGTACCATAAAGGAAGCACGACATGAAGAATTAGAACCAGTGGTAAGAGTTAAGAATATGATAAATAAGTCTCCGCTTGCTACTGGGATTCACACAACATCACGACACTTCAAACCAACTTCCCAACCAAACAAGGACAGAAGTTGACCCGTCATGTCCTGACATTCTGATCATCTCAGTAGTTAACAGAGTAGGTACAGTACACAAACAAATCAATTTAAACGATAATACAACTACTACGGCTTGCTAACTGTAAGTTCCAAGTTGCCCTGGAAATATGCAATAAGGGATTCCTCAGTTCTTACAATGTACAAGCAAGGCTAGTCTACCCAATAATCAATTGCGCCAATCATGAATTAGACGTATCCCAGCGGGATACCCGTCATCAATATATATAAAAAAAAATATAAACAGATACCACTCCCTGCCCGTGTGGCATGTTTGCAGTATCTGTAGGAACCAGCCGGCATGTCGGGGTACTACTTGTGTAGCACCCCGCTTTCGATAGGCGACGGAACTTCATAATATGCTTACGCCGAGTCAGATCGACCGGGAACTTAGATGGCCATCTGACTCGATCACTAAGCTTGGTAAACGATAACACCTTGCGGCATCGATTCAAATCGATTTGGACGGAAGTTACAAGAATCGATCCAACTAATGGAACGACTTATGTTGGAATAAGTCCTAGATGCAACGGGCTGCGTCTCGGCAAGTGAGCTCTATATAAGAGTCCCTTCGACGGGACCGGACCGTTGTATGGTTTTCTTGGAGCTTTTGCCGCTGGCCTTGATGAAGTGCTTTTGCATCGTTTTCATGGATGTAATTACAAATTTCGAAGCAAGGGAAAAAAAAGAATTCTAACAAAGTGTTGGTGCCATTGCAGGAGCTCGCGTAACTAAAGCTTGACGTTGCGAAGCGCTTCGACGATCGGCACGAGCAAAGTAAACGTTGGATGATTCGGCCACTTCTTTTCTACTCTGTCCCGCAAACTAATTTCTTGCCTCGAATTCATTCAAATCGAACGATGCCAAGTTAATTGCATGTCAATCCACTAAGGTCAAGAACTCGGGAAAAATATATCGATTTAGAGTAATCTACTCTGAAAAATACAAGTTTATCACATATACCAGAAAGTTTAAGGTTCTAGTAAAAATGTAGACTATTTCACGTGCTGCAAAATAATATGAAACGTCGATTATGGGTTATGATGCCTCGGACAATTTGGTGCCCACGGGATGCTAAATTGGGAGTACGGCTTGGGGAAAATAAATCGTTGCATAAGTTGGGAGAAATGATAATGTCGTTCAATACTGTCCGTGCTATACAAAATTGTTTATATATATAAAACTGTTCACGCATTGGCATGGTCATGGACAGCTTGTGCACAAGTTGATATTTTTCCTCGAATTGGTATCCGGGGCATCAGAATCGAATCGACCTAGGAGGAATGAATAATCGTGCTTCGGTACTGATGTATTTTGGGACCGTCAGTCAGGCTTGCAACCTAGACTGAATGGGCCAAAATGTCGTTGAATAAGTCCCACGTGATGTGTAACATCAATGACCGTATATAAGATAGTAGCATGCTCACCTATTATCTTATGCATGTGTAAATATTATCTATGTTTTCATACAGGGACGAGCACGGCCGTGGTAAGAAATGTGTTAAACTGCTATGTTTTTACTGTATGCTTTATTACTCAAAAATGGCTATCGAATATGAACTGAACTCATTTAGTTCTAATAGAAAGACAACTCTAAAGCATGCCTACCCTAACAAGCAGAGTCGGTTTAGACGAGTGGGTTCGTCTCATCCACTTAGCAAGTGTGCTAATCCCATTCCCCTAATTTCCCCAGGTGCGGTGGGCGCTCACAACTAAACTGAAGCTGAAGTGCGGAGATACATTTTGAAGCTCTTCCTATGCTGAAGTATTTTGAAGCCAATTCAATCGACGGCTTATGTATAAAGGGACAAATGTATGGGATAGCAAGCGTTAGTTCAGGCAACTTGTCGAGTGTATTTCTTTCTGTTTTCAATCAATGTAGCCGCAACGGCATCCAATGTAATTACGACTTGCACTTCGTTGCAAGCTATGAATGAAAAGCATTTCTATCTTCCTATACTGCGTCCTATATTCTGATATGATTTATGAAGTTTCAACTTGGCGTATTAATATAAAAAGCAACGTAACGTTCTTGCCTTGTACGAGTGCAATTCCAGACTCGTACGGCATCACGCCTTAGCGAGGACGATCGAATCGGCAAAGTAACACCGGAGACGAACGGTTTGTCGACTCGGGGCGTGACAAATTGGTATCAGAGCACAGCTATGTTTCCTCGGATTTTTGAAAGATGTTTCATTGTTGGAATGTCCGTTGCGATGGTTCGATTGAATGCTTGTCGACATGCTGTGTGAAATAAAAGTTCCATACAGGTAAGTCCGTAGATATTTTTGAAAAATAATAACGGGTTTACTCTGTTTTATAGGAATGACTAAGAAAAGAAACAATCCCGGCACAACAACCCAAACCATAGATAGTACGTCGAGCACAAAAAGCACTGGCCCTAGCGAGACTACTATGGAGAAGATGCTATAGTTGATGGAACTGCAGCAACAACAGCTTCAGATGCAATTCAAAGCCCAATTTGATGTGCAGCAGAAGCAGATGAACGCCCTGACTCAGATAATGAGCAGAATGGCGGGCAGTACCAAGGCAACGGACGAGGTACCCGAGGAGAAGCAAGGTGATCAAGATGGAGACGAGGAAGAAGAAGCTCAACCGCAAATAAAAAATTCTTCTTCCTTGTTCAAGGCAAAGGAGTTCCACAAAATGAATCCACCAAAATTCAACGGCCGGGCAGAGCCTGATGTGATCGTAGGGTGGCTCACGGAGATTAAGGACCTGTTTAATCTGCTTAGCATTGAAGGGTCCTAGAGGGTAACTTGTGTGGCGTTACAGCTGCAACTGAGGGCGTACGACTGGTGGGCAGCTAAAAAGCAAGAAATCTACGAAGCCGATACAGACGCCACGATTTCTTAGAAAATATTCAAGAAAGCTTTCCTCGAACAGTACGTTCCTCGCGCCGTCCGTCAACAAAAAGAAGACGAGGTCATGATGCTGTGACAGGGAAATATGTCTGTCGACGATTATGACTTGAGCTTCTCAAAGCTGGCGAAGTTTGCCGGTGCCTTCCTGTCCAACAAAGAAGTATGGTGTGAACGCTTCCAGCAAGGCCTGAATGACGAACTGCGAAGTGACGTCATGAATCAAAGGTGTCGAACATACTGTGAATCCTACAATGCCGCTCTCGATAGTGAGCATATCTTTGGCCGTATGTCGCATAGAGGCATCCGTAACCACTTCAACAAGCGTCCTAACGACGCCGGGGGATC
Organism: Iris pallida; assembly: GCA_029216955.1. NCBI lineage: Eukaryota > Viridiplantae > Streptophyta > Magnoliopsida > Asparagales > Iridaceae > Iris > Iris pallida. The sequence continues at coordinate 3,245,601 of JANAVB010028820.1, read as the reverse complement.
GGGAGTATCAAAACGTCCGAACAGATTTGATGACTGTGGACATGGCAGTCAACACTGCAGCAGGTACGGTAGGCATGGGCACCGAACCGTCGATTGCGTAACGAGATCTTGCTATAAGTGTGGCGAGGTAGGCCATATAGTTACATATTGCCCGCAAAAAGTTTCGAATCAACCTAACCACCAAGGAACGTTCCGAATTCGCATAAAGCGTCGATACTGCAAGACGCAAATGCGGTGCCCGTCAACCAGCAGAATCAATGCCATAGGGCTCAAGGCTGAGTTTATGTATTAACTTAGGACGAGGCGTTCGCGTCCGATACCGTTGTAACAGGTATATTACTCTACAAAAATATACCTGCTCGAGTACTATTCGATTCGGGTGCGACGCATAGCTTTATATCTGCTGATTATGCAAAAGAAAATAAAATAACTATGCAATCACTAGATATGAATATTAGTGTTAGCACTCCGTCGGGAGTCGATATGCCTGCGAACTTTATTTGTAGGGATGGCCACATTTGCATCGGAGGAAGATATCTATCCTTGGATGTCGTCGTACTAGACATCAAAGAGTACGACATAATCCTGGGCATGGATTGGTTGGGCGCTTGTCGTGCAACGATCAAGTGCGCGAAGAAGAGAGTGGTGTTTCATCTTTCTGGCGAGACAGAGTTCTCATATTCGTGCGGTACGGTCTCGAAGACGGCAATCATGGTATCGGCAATCTCGGTGAGGCATATGCTGCATTCCGCCTGCGTGGGATACTTGGCATCAGTTCGAGACAAGAGAAAGGATAATACAAACACAATACAGACTGATGTTGTGGCAAATTTTATTGACATTTTCCTGACAAGATGCCCGGGATGCCGTCGGATCGAGAAATTGAATTCAGCATCGACACCTTTCCGGATACGCGGCCGATATCAAAGACGCCTTACCGAATGGCTCCAGTAGAACTGAAGGAGCTGAAGGTGCAATTACAAGAGTTGCTAGACCACAGATTTATTCGCCCTAGCGTCTCTTCGTGGGGAGCTTCCGTATTGTTCGTGAAGAAGAAGGATGGGTCGATGCGGCTATGTATCGACTATTGTGAACTCAACAAGGCGGCCGTACGAAACAAGTATCTTTTGCCACAAATCGACGACTTGTTTGACCAACTATAAGGCGCATGAGTTGTCACGACCCGCTCCCGAATAACCGAATACGAGTCGGACACGCCCAGCCTTCGTCGATAGACACGACGAAGTAAGCTGTACAACACTAAGGGAAACTAACCGGATATCAAGACAAGTATGAAAACACAGCATCTATATCGAATCCCAAATCCAAATACATGTCTCAGAATTCTTATTACATTCCAGCAAATGAAAGAAAGTCTACTAGTCTCAATACAGAAAAATAATATGGAAATACTAAGGTAAGCTCTAGGCTTCTGTAGCCTCTAAGTCAAGAGCAACTCCAGCTAGCTCTCCTGCATCTAATGGTTCCCCACCATAATACGTGTCGTACAGAGCCTCCAACTCACCTACAACATATCCTAGTCAGGAGCGGAGCTAAGTATATCCAAGAAAATGAACATGAACATCATGGTATGAACAAGAAACAGGAAATATATATATAGTACGAGAAATGAGACAAGACATGAAACTGAGCAGGAAATACTGAAAGTAAATACAGGGAACATGGTAAGAGTCCTGAACATGAAATACAACCTAAACATGAAGTACAACCTGAACATGAAATACAACCATGAATCCTGAAATACAACCTGAATCCTGACATGTACAATATTGAAATACATCTAGATTGTGTGATCGGCTTGGGTAGATACAATGAACATGAAATGGTACGGCTTTGGTCCCGCGTGCACGATGCGGAACCCAAGCTATTCACATGAATAGTAACAGGGTTTGATCACATATCTATAGTATTTCCCCTTCCAGACACAAGTAATACATGAAACATGAAACCAGACAATACCGTGATACATCGTGTCAATCAAGGAGATTCAAGAATGAACATGCAAGACATGAGAAATAAACAAATCCGAGGAGTATACTTGCCTTGCTCCGGGTGATTGAGAAAGGGTAGAAGAGCTGGAAATCCTTCTGTTATGATTTACAATTGATAAGTTGGCAATATAGATAGGTATTTCTAGTCTACAAAGTTACTACAACATAACTTGGTTTAAATATTAAACCTATCTTATAACCTTTACCCTTTACAATTATACCACTAAAATAATATTCCAATAGAAAGCCATCTATCCTTAATTTCCTTATAATATGTTACTAAAATCATAAGTGCCATGACTTCTAGAATGGCCAACATCCATGTTCTCTTAACAGTGGTGATAAGAACCACACACATCCAACTAAGGCACAGGTCAAAAAGTCCACTGCAGGGCTGATAAGAATGATCTATACATCTAACCTTCCCTTACATTCCACTTATCAAGTTCTCTTATTGCCAACTCCCACTCTCAGCCATCATACGCCTCCCAAACCAATGGTCCCACAAAATATTAATAAGTAACATCTGATAACATCTATACTTATGCCCACCACACAGGTCAGTCTGTCACTGATTAATATGCACACTGTACATAGACCCTGGAATTGAAGATTCAACTGTGGTAGGTTCCCTGCTTAACTGCATACAATCTTTTTCATATGGCTAAATACAAGGCATCAATCCATATAATATTCCAGTATAAACCTGCCTATACAGACTCAAGGGTATGTCTCACGATTTCCCATCTCAAAGTCTAATTTATCACCTCCATTATTTGATTCCTGCAAGCTACAAATCAGTGAGCTTAATTCCTAACTAAAATTCAGACTGAACACTCAGTCCAAATGAATTCAATATGCTGTCCCTAACTCAGGACAACTATACTTTTCAGACCCCAACCTTCATAATTCCAGTGAACATCAAAATCCAAAACTTCCTATAGAGTTATGAACATATCCACAAAGCTGTATTACTATCAGTCTAAAAGCCTAGCTAAAACTTCAGGTTCAGTCCTGAAGAGCCTGATACAAACGTAAATTAAACCCCAGGTCAAATTCCTGAAACCAAATCAGTTCACTAGGAAATCTGATCCTAATAGCACTGGATTTAAATTCCAAACAGGGCATTCAACTCGAGATATCCCAAAGAGAAAATCTTAGAACACCAACACATTACAGTTCAGTTTTTAATATTAGGACTGATAATCAGTCGAGTGTGGGACTAATATCTTTATTTCAGTCCTTACTTGAACTGATATACATCAGGTAGTACCAAGACTAAAATAAGTCCTGAACATCTAAGGCTGATTTGCAGTCTACTCTACTTTACTTCAGACATGGTTTTAGCTCTCTGATTCTCCACTGAACCGAGCAATCCTACAAATACAAACTTATATCCAGTCAACTACCAGGACAACTATATTAAAATCCCATCCTATACAACTGAAAACAAAATGCAAAATCTTCTAAAAGCAAGGTACCCTGTTCAGTCTTCAAGCTGAAAGCTATTGGATTTCAATTCTAACAATTGAATCAGCCACTTGGTTTACTGAACAGTGGTTTAGTTCACAACATTTCCCATAAAGTCCAATAACTCCTCCTATCAAAACCAATATGACATCAAAACAGTCATCATCTAATGACACCACAGTTCAGTTGATCCTAGGACTTTACCATCTCTCTTCTCACAGTAATTCCTACAAATGAAATATAGACTATGGTATATCTGAACCCAGATTGTATCCACCATACTCAGCTACATGAATCAACAATGGTACACATAGCCTTAGATTAATATGAGTCCAAAAATCAGGCATTCTACAGTCCATACAATTCTAGTTCAGTCCTAACTTCCATTTCATCTCAGATATCAGTCACATACATAATCAGTTATCAGTCCAAAACCATAGCCTAGTATCAATTCAATCCAACCAAACATGGGAACAAATCGATCCTAACTAGGAACTCATGATTCAGTCCCCAACATTACTGAGGATGGTTCAGTACACCAATCCCATTCATGCAACTAAATCATATGTATAAACTTCAAAAAAAAAATAATATACTCAACTCAGCCTCCAGTATCGATCTAATGTTGAATTCATTAACCCAATCCTAACCATCTGACAATTAAATCCCTAGGAATCACTCAAACTCAAAATGTATAAACAGAATTGGAATTTACCTGAAGATAACTCAACCCAAGGTTGATGACACTCCTCTAGTTGGACACAATTATAATTGTCTGATCTAACTTTCTGAAATCACAATCGAGTAAACACAAAACGGCAATGATTCAAATAAATTCCTAATCCAATATTCATTGATAATCGTCAAGCGATGTTACTCACAATTCAAGTTTGTGTGGGATGATGAACGTAGCAGGATCTGCAGTCAGATCCCCAAAATCTATGAGTTTCACCAAAAGAGAGTTAGATTGGAATCCAGACATCAATCACCATCAACCATTCATTCATGAGGAAAACTAAACAGAGTATAACTCATCTCAGGAAATTCTTCGAATAACTCACCTCGATTGTCGAATTAAGGAAGACACGAGTCGAGCTAAAGATCATCTAGACACGACAAGGAAGAATTGATTATTAAAACTATATTGATCTAAAATTCAGCTTCTCAAACAATCTAGAGGAGCTCGATTCTTACCAAAACTAGTTGAAACAGAACAAAAAACTGACAGGAAGAACTATTCTGAATGAATTCTCTAGCCAAGGGACAACGATGCCTCGTCCCCTACTTCTTCTCCGCTACAGCACACAAGGATCCTCGAGGAACTTGGATCTGACTTCATCCGCCATGGCCAATCAGAATTTCCAAGGAACAAATTTATAGAAGAGGAAAATTGTGAGGAGTGAAGGAAATTCCAACTCAAACAATAGTGAAGAGAAAAAGGAAAAAAGGTGATGCTGCTTATAAAGGGGATTGGAGCGTAGAGAGTAAGCAATCCTTGGCGGGAATTCGAAATCTTCTGACAAAACGGTTAGAGGAAGAATTTGAATTCGTTGGGTGCTGTTGAAGAACAAAATGAAGAATACTCTTCATTTACAGCAAGGGAACCCATCCATGGTCATCCTCTAGAGGGAAAGCCTAACTGCTGTTGGCCCAAAGGCCTTAAACACAAAAATATGATTAGTTGCCAGAATTAAGAGTAGGCTTTTAATGAGAAAGCCCAAAATCAATATAATTATATAATCCAATATTTCTATCATAAAACAAGTAAAAGTTTTATTTAAACTTATTACTATCTAATAATTTTATTTAATTATTTTAGAAAACTGGGGTTACATCAGTGTTTTTAAAAATTGATCTTCGTTCAGGCTATCATCAATTGAAGATCAAGTCCGACGACGTATCGAAGTCTGCCTTCCGTACTCGATATGGTCATTACGAATTCCTAGTTATGTCGTTTGGTTTGACGAATACCCCAGCCGCTTTCATGAATTTGATGAACCGAGTCTTCCGACCCCAAATCGATAAATTCGTAGTCGTGTTCATCGACGATATCCTTATCTACTCAAGGGACCGAGAAGAGTACGTAGAACACTTGAAGATGGTACTACAGATTCTACGTGAAAACAAATTATATGCCAAGCAAAGTAAGTGCGAGTTCTGGATAAGTAGCGTGACATTCCTCGGACATGTAATCTCTGCCGAAGGTGTCGCGGTGGACCCAAAGAAGATTGAAGCGGTGGTAGATTGGAAACGACCTGCCTCGGCTAGCAATATTCGGAGTTTCTTGGGCTTAGTGGGCTACTACCGAAGATTCGTGCGAAACTTTTCAAAACTAGCGTCGCCTCTGACTCGCCTCACCCAGAAGGGAGTAGTATTTGAATGGAGTGGCGACTGTGAATCCAGCTTTCAAGTGTTGAAGCAACGGCTCGTCTCAGCTCCGATTCTTGCACTTCCAGACGGTCCAAAAGTCTTTCAGATATTCAGCGATGCATCGGGAACTGGCCTCGGGTGCATACTCATGCAGAAAGACAAAGTCATCTCCTACGCTTCACGGCAGTTGAAGCAGCACGAGAAAAACTACCTAACGTACGACCTAGAATTGGGGCGATCGTATTTGCGTTAAAACTCTGGCGGCACTATCTCTATGGTGTGGCTTACAGAATCTACACAAATCATAAAAGCCTGAAATACTTGTTTACGCAACGAGAACTCAACCAACGGCAGCGACGTTGGCTCGAACTCATAAAAGATTACGAGCTAACAATCGAGTATACACCGGACAAGGAAAACGTGGTAGCCGACGCGCTTAGCAGAATGTTTATGGGAACACTAGCCATAAATAAGGAGATACGGCGAGACCTTGAAGCGATGGGTATCGAACTCGAAATTGAGTATCGACACCTGCACTTAGCTCAGCTGAAGTTAGGATCGATCTGCTTAACAAGATAAAGACCGCTCAGAAGGACGACTCATTCCTGAAGAAGATGCACGAGCTGATTTCAACGGGAAGAACGACTGACTTTACGGAAGACGGAGACGGGACGATGCGACTAAAGGGAAGGCTCTGCATTCCTGAAGCTGCGGAACTCAGAAAAGAAATTCTGACGGAGGCACATTATGCGAAGTACTCGTTACATCCTGGAAGCACCAAGATGTACAAGGACTTGTGCACAAACTTCTAGTGGTACGGCATTGTTTGCCATTAAAATTGTTTTGATTGAAATCTTAATACAAACAGAACAGTGATACAATATAGGACTTAGATGTAGTCCTAGGAGTACACTTTTGTTTAAGCTGGGTCCTTAGTGCCAATGGAGCGAGTGGTAATGCGTTGACTCTGTTGACCGGCTGACGGCGGTTATCGGTTCTCTGAAGGTGTTGATTGCTCTGGGTGCTGGAGCTTGCTGAGAGGAGAAAGACGTTGAGTGTCTAGAACTGCCTCTCCAGTGATTCTCTATTGTGGATTCTCTGTGAGTCTTGTGTTCTGAGTCTCTGTGTGTGTATGAAGGAGATGACCCTTCTATTTATAGTTTTGCAGGCTGGCTGCTCATGCGCGCATGCAGGATACGCCGGTGTGGGGATGCCACGTGGAGGTTGCTGATGGAGGCGCACGGATGCTGTGCCCTGATCGAGGGGGAGAATTCTTCATACTGCTGTTGTGAGCCGGCACGTAGCAGAAGAGAAGATCTTTCCGTTGCTGAAATCTTGGACGAGTTGAGTCAAAGGACACGTGTCATCGACCCATGGTTCGAAGATCTCGAATTTGGTAGAGAGGAGTGATCTGGTGGGCTGCGCCTTGGATTGGGCGCAGGAGGAGGCTGTGGCTCATAACCTTTAGGAGTTACAAACCATTTGGGGCGCATGTCTTTTGAGGCGCATGCAGGCGACTTTCCTTCTGTCTTTCGGGATCAGAGAGCAGTCTGAGGCGCATGGCTTTTGAGGCGCATGCTGATTTGGACGCATGGCCGTAGAGGCACATGCTGATGGTTGAGTGGCCACATGGCAGTAGCCGTCGAAACAAAGTCATGATGATGCTGACGTTGCCGACGCTTCATTTTCTGAATAAAGCTGTCAACTGTTCAGACTTTGGGAGGCGTGCTGCCAACTCTGTCAGTTCAACATTTAATGTTGGTGACGTTCGATGGACAGCTGAGTGGGCACGTCGGTTGGCGTTCTACTCGGTATGGAGATGTGTGGGGGCGCACCTTCTGTAATGCGCCGAGTACTGTAGGGCGCGTCTGTGTGATGCGCCTGATGCCGAAGGGCACGTCCGTGTGATGCGCTATCTGGCTGGCGCATCGGACATGTCTTTTAATGATGCGGCTGTCTCGCTCTTCGAGTGCCATAAATAGCCGTTTGGCTGAATTCGAGGCGTCCGGTTCATCCATTTAATGTAAATTCATTGCACGGAATTCGGAGGGCCATCCACTTGGCACGTGGGTTTGATTTGCCCGGCCTATAAATAGTGGCATGGAGAGAAGATTTGCTTCTCATTCCCTCACGTACTTCCAACATGAACTTGAACATACGGGTGCATTCTGTTGACGAAGTGCTCCCGAGGGTGAAAATGAGACGCTGTGTTGTCTTTGATGCACTTGAAGGTGACTGTTACATCCAAAAGACGGAGTCGAGGGCTTCTGAGGCAGGCGGAAGGTGCCTGTTGCATCCAAAGATAGGGATGCTCGAGCCTCGTCTCCGTTATTCCGGAAGAGCCGTAGATCGGAATGGCGGTGCAAGGCTCTCTCTTCCTGCAAAGTGGGGTTTCCCCACTTTGATCGTGTCGAAAGCTGCTTCTTTAGCCGCGGTTTCGATCACGGTCTTCCTTCGGCTTTGGAGGCTTTTTCGAAGCCTCCCCTGGCCACAGCATTTGCGGTGCTCTTCTCTTCCTTGATTCCAGCCAGAGGGTTAAATGCTTTGTGTATCGAAGCATTTATCGGGCGAGCCTGGTTGGAAGAGCGGCACATAACTTGGCTCTGCTCGGCCAGGTGAGCCTGGCTGGAAGAATTTGGCTGAAGGGATGCACATAACTGAGCTGCTGAAGATATGGTGGGATGCGCCTGGTTGGAGACGCATGATGTCTGCTGCGCCTGATGACAGTGCATGGTGACTGGCGGCGCATGATGACTGCTGCGCCTAACTGGAGGCGCATGGTGGCCGCTGCGCTTATCTGAAGGCGCATGGTGGCCGCTGGCTGTAGACTTAGGCTCTTTCCTTTGTAGAAATTCTCCTTTGTACAACCTTTTCTAGACATGTAATAGACTTTTATATATAAATAAAAAGTCCTTCTTCAAATGTCTATACTTATTGACTTTGCTGTGAAGTTCTTTGTCTGTGTTCTGGCGCATGTAGTGTCTGGCGCATGGGTTTTCTGTTTGTGAAATTCCATGCTTCTACAAGACCCCCTTCAAAGTTTTCAAAACTTTTGAATAAGTTTTGGAATACTTTGAATAAGAAGCATGGAGGTCAGGGCGCATGATTTCTGGACGCATGCCTGTTCGGGCGCATGCTCTTCTCAGTTGATGATGATGATGCCTCGGTAACCGAAAAGATTAATGATGATCTTTTGGTTTTATTTGCTGCTATCCTTGCACAGAACCCGAGGCGACGGCTGAGATCATACGTCATCTGTTCACGCGTGCGACCAAGCCCTATAAATAGGTAAGAGTTGGAGAGAGAAAGGGTTCTTCTTCTCTGTGCCTCTGCTTCTTTAGAGTTTCTTCTTCAAAAACCCTAACTTCTCCTTTTTCGAGAGAATGGCTCCCAAGACTCCTCGCGGCGCTGCCAGCAAGGGGAAGGAGAAAGCGAAGGAGTCCGCGGATGTTGCGGCGGCTGTCGTTCCTCGTCGGCCTGTCGAAGTTCGGCCGGAGGTGGTTGGTAAGTCTCATTGTCCGTACGCCAACGCACATAGGCCTTGAGTCTTTAATGATGTGCCGCGGTCTTTGCCTGCCGACGCGCATGGGTTTAAACCCTGGTGATGCGCCGAGGCTATACTGCTGACGCGCATGGGTTCAAACCCTGAAGATGCGCCGAGGCTATACTGCTGACGCGCATGGGTTCAAACCCTGGAGATGCGCCAAGGCTATACTGCTGACGCGCATGGGTTCAAACCCTGATGATGCACCACAGTTTTCTCCTTTAGACACATTTGTGTGTCCTCTTCTGACTTTTTTCTGATTTTTTACTAGTGTCGATGGCAATCCCGCCTTTGAATGAAGTTTTCTTGGAGGCTGCCTTCAACCAAATGGGAGTAGAGCATAACGAGGAAGTGATAAACCCTGCTCAAGATGCTCTTATGCTGGATCAGCCTCCTGAGAGAATGACCCTAATCCGTGAACAGCAGTATTGGTTCCTCAAACGGATGATGGAGCGTGGAGTCATTAAACCCTCCACATCTGATAAAGTGACCTTCCTGAAGCCTGAGTTCCTGTTTGGAGACCGTCTCACTTCTACTGATTCGTCAGTACTGAAGGTCAAGGAGGACTGGTTCTTTACTGCGAATGGAGTGCATATGACTGTTAAGCAACTTGAACGTCAGTGGCCTTTGACGTCCTTCTGTCGCCTTGTTTCCCAGAGGAGAATGTCTTGGGAGCTTACCCCTTCTCAGGGGGGAGCGATGACTGGTGTCATCCAAATTGATTCTACTTCCGACCAAAGGGATGCTTTGACCGTTGTACGGTCTGGAACTTCTTACACTTGGCGGACTTTACGTCCTGGGAGCCTCTTTAGTGATGTACCCATTGATATGTTTGCTTATAGTGCTTCGACTTTTATACATCGTATGTTTTTGATGGAACGTTCCTACCCGACAGGAGAGTTTCGGGTGGAGGGTTGGTGCCATTACGTCTCCAAATGGGATAAACTGACGCTCTGGATCTTGTCGCGGTTTCGGACTGAGCTCCGAGAGATCGGGTTGACTGCCGCGATCCGTGCTACCCAGGCAGGTGTTGACCTTAATAGGCACATGTTCCTCGCACTCCTGGAGATGTTTGATATCCATACCGGGACCTTCTTTACTCCGGTGGGGGAATTAGGGTTTGCACTTCATGAGATGTACGAGGTGTCAAAACTCCCTTGGGGGTCGGAACCCTATGAAGAGTACTTTCCCACCAACGAGGAACTTCAAGTCCTGGGGGACAGGGCTGAGGAGATGACGGCCGTCTTCAAGGAAGTGGCGAGTCATCATTACTATATGCAGAGACGGAATAGGAACGGGACGCAGCCTCATGTGACCGCTTGGAGAGATCATGTCTTTAGACAAGACAAGGAGGATCCCTCACAATTTTCCACCCCACCGGCGCTCTCTCGTAGCGAAGTGTTGTCCGAAATGAGCAGGTTAGGGGAGAAAAATCCCCGAGGAAATGAGGACCAGCAGTCAGATGCACGCTCCTACAGCTGCTTCTGGCATCTTGCTTATCGGATGTCACCCAAGGCGGTGTTGGCATCCTACGTGATGATATAGCTCCGGGATTGCGTGTTCGCGGGCGGATCCGGTGCCGTAGAGAGGATGACCCAAAACTTAATCCTGCCAGCCGTGAAGCTGGTTTTCGGCCGGCGTTTGGCTCTTCTCCCCGCAATGGTATGTAACCTGCAGCGAGGTTTGAGAGAGTTTGCTGGAAATGTGATTCATGACAGAGGCAGAAACAATAACTTCCCGCGCGCTGAACTGCCGTTTCACTATTTGATGGGATGGCTGATTTTGCATCATCCCAGTGTGATGAGCCCAGGCTCGGAAGGAGATTATAAGGCTGGAGATGCATTCCTTCGTCGTTTCCATCGGAGGAGCTGGTCGTATACCGGTGTCCCGGTTTGTAGAAAGGTTTTATCCCGTCTTCAGGGTTGGGAGATCACCAAAGTTGGTCCCATCTATTTGGGTTTTGAGGCCAACGAGGATTTAAGGGACCTGGGCAAAGGTACCACCACTCTGCCTCAATGGGGATTCTGCTGGTTGCAAAGTATCCGGCCGTCCTATCTGGTGTACCGGAACAGGAATCAGTGCTACCTGGAACCATACTTGCCGAGCCGTTTTGCGCGACAATTTGGTTATGCTCAGATGATGTTGGATAACCCCAGTAATACCCTGGGGTATGTTGGAAGTTTGTTGGATGGTGTACGAGCTTGGCATTACTATAATGCCGGATGTACCGGAGCTCGTTTTACGTTGCCCGTCCCCGATCCGCGGCCACCCATTCTTTACTCGGCCGCCAAATTTTACTGTGTTATGGCTGCCCCGCCCTCCGGATATGACAGGGAGACCAGCCTTATCGTAGGCACCCAGTTAGCAGCGACTGGGGATACGCCAGTGAAGGCCCGGCCGCATCGTCCGTCAGGGGTGGATCAATGGAGTGCCCCCTCCGTATCACAAGCAGAACCTTCTGGCGAATCGAAACGATATGCAGATACAGGGGCTGAATCTCTTGTGTCGAAGAAGCAGAAGAAGGCATCGTTACCGACGGTGTCATCGGATTCGGCGTCCGAAGAGGTAAGGACATCCTACTAAATCTGATTTTGGTTCCACCACTGACGAGGCCTGATCTTCTTTTGCAGGAGCCGCTAAAAAGAAAACCTCGTACCCCAAAGTCGGGTGGGAGTAGGCGAGAAGAGATGGCGAGCTCGCCTGGAGTGCGTATCCCGCCGACAATGATGTCTCTCATGGAGGAAGATCCGGAGGATACTGTCATCGTGGAGGTTCCAGTATCCCCGGGTTATGTCAGGAGGGACCCTGAGGGTGCAGCAGCTTCCGAGGTGACGAAGGCCACAGCGGAGGCTTCACATATCGAAGGTTTAGCAAGTGCATAGCTTCCAGGTGATGAAGAGGAATGGAGTTCATCATCTTCCGATGACATCGCTCCGGAGCTGCAGGAGTCTGTTGCGGGGGCAGCAGAAGCGGTGAGGGTAGAGGAGAGGGTTGATTCCCCTCTTTGTCATGATGAAGGGAGGTCGGCTGAATCATTGCCGAATCCTTCCTTGGCTTCCACCATGGACATAGAGATGGCTACCGATCAGGCGGTAGCGACAGATTTTGTCCCTGTAGAGGGGTTTGAGAAGAATGAGACCCTTCTGCCGGTCTTGTCTTCTGGGGCTGGTCAGGAGATAAATGTTGATCTCCCTGTTTTGTCGGGGGAGGTAGCTGATGCTGATAGACCGTCGGGGGTAGAAGAGGTGGCCGTTGACGTCGGTGATGTCTCCGGGCTTGAGAAGGGTAAGGGTGTGGAACCCTCTGCTGCTCCTTCTACTTGGGGTACTATCACGACGCATGTACCGGCTCCTTCTGTTCCTTCGGCACCTCGGGCTAGCAGTCTGGCCCCTGTTGATGAAGAGCCTATTGCTGCCGAGGTTCAAACCTCTCAGATCGAGGTTGGCGGATCTTCCTCCGGTCCGTAAACTGTAGTAGCTCCCCCAACTCCTGCTATGACGCCGCAGGTGCTGGCGGATGCCGACGAGTATGTGAAGTTTCTCGTCGAGGGAGTGTACAAAATGCTGGAGAAAGGAGTATCTGCAGTGATAGATGGCAAGGGGAGCTTTGCGACAGCAAAAGCTTTGGCAATGCCTTGTATCGAGCTGATCCGCACTCACCAGGGCCATGACCATATGGCTGAAATTCTGGAGGTTTCGGTGATTGAGCTGGACGAGCGGCTCGCGGAACTGCAGCGCATCCAACGAAATGACCTCTCTGTCTTGATAGATGCAGAGATAGGGAAGTTGATTGCTGAAATCGAGGCTTCCCATCGGGCCGATGTGAGCAGTTGGGAGCGTGAAGTGGCTGGGACTGAGGCTGCGGCGGAGCAGTTGTCTCAATCTATGGAGAAGACGACGGAGAAGCGGGCTGCTGTGGACGCTAACATCGCAGAGGTTGATGCTCAGATGCGCCGTCTTGAAGACCAGCGGGCCCAACTTCAACTAGAAGCTGATCGTGTCCTGGCTGAACACGTGGCATTCAAGCAGGAGGAAGCGACTCTTACTCAGCGGACCCTTGCTTTGGCTCAGCAGCGACGACAGCTTGATGAGAAGTATGAGAGTAAAACTTCTGCTGAGGCTGTCGGATTAATGCGTCAAGAAGCCGAGCTGCGAGTCCAGGCGACTGTGGAAACTCGCATTGCTGACCTGAGACGTCGAGTCAGAGAGCTTTCATCCCACCCTGGAGAGGATCGGGGACTGTAGCTTCTCTTCTTTTTATGTGTTTTTTGCAACTCTTGCTGGGGAAATAGCGTATTTCTGTACTCCCTTCTTTGAAAAATAAAGAAATACACTATCTTTTTTTTTTGTGATGTGTTCATTTTTGATCTCATGAACTTGATGATTTATGTGGACCTATTATCTTTTGCGCACCTTGGTTTTTTAGGTACAGATAATAAGTTTGAAGGAACCAACATGTTTGCTCAGAGGTAATGTGGACATGGCAATCATTAGGTTCAAATGATAGAATCTTCCTACTCAGAGGTATTTATGGACATGGTAGGAATGATCCTGGGGGATACGCTGAACAACTCAGAGGTAATGTGGACATGGAAGTTCTGCGATCAATGTACGACAACACAGGAGTTGTTTGTACGGGATGTTTACTCAGAGGTAATGTGGACGTAGTAAACATGAAGGATAGCGTAAGCTCACGAAATGTAAGGTTCCGCTTTGTAGGATGTAGAGAGACAATTCAGAGGTAATGTGGACGTGGTTATCTTTCTACGGAAGGATGCCACGGAACAGCTGGGTTCCGGAAGCGTTTGATTTTTGTGAAAAGAGGTTGTTTGGGGAAATACATGTCTTGGAGGATGTCAAGAATAGTACTTCTTTAGGAACTTGCCGTTGATGGGCATCATGAACAAGTCCCCATTGGGTTTGGCGAGCCGGTAAGCACCGTTTGAGTATACCGTCTCAATGATGAAGGGTCCTTCCCATTTGGGCTCGAACTTCCCTGGTGTCTTGTGAGTTAACACCATTGGCCTTCTGACTGCTAAAACCAGGTCGCCAACTTGGAAAGTTCTTTGCTTGACCTTCTTGTTGAAAGCCTGTGATATACGGGCTTGGTAAGTTCGATGCGTTGTTGAGCTAGGAGACGCTTTTCGTCAAGTGCCTCCAGTTCCCGCAGACGACGACGTTGATTGTCTTCTTCTGTGAGATCGTTTGTGATTGCCACGCGGAGCGAAGGTATCTGTATCTCGAGAGGCAGTACTGCTTCGCTCCCGTAGACCAGGGAGAATGGAGTATTGCCTGTTGGGGTCCGTACCGTTGTGCGGTAGGCCCAAAGGCATTCGCCAAGCTTTTCGTCCCAGTCGCGTTTGTTGGATGACACGACCTTTTTGAGTAGCCTGACGATAGTTTTGTTGAACGCCTGGGCCAATCCGTTTGCTGCCGGATTGTAGGCGGTTGAGGCCACATTCTGAATGCGATTCTTGTCACAGAACCTGCTGAAAATGTGGCTGATAAACTGAGGACCATTGTCATGGATGATCCGTCGGGGTACTCCGAAACGGTAAATGACATGGTGTTTGATAAAGCTGACCACCCTGGAGCTTTTTACTTCCGCTAGTGGGACTGCTTCCGCCCATTTGGAGAAGTAATCGGTGATGGCCAGGATGAAGCGGTGTCCTCTCAATGAAGGAGGGGTAATTGGTCCTACAATATCCATGCCCCAGGCTTCGAATGGCCAGGAGGCGACTGTAGGATGTAGAGGTTCAGATGGTGTATGTATGAAGTCTGCATGAAGTTGGCATGCATGGCACTTCTTAGCATATTCCACTGCGTCGGCAACCATGGTTGGCCAGTAGTAGCCCATACGTCGCAGTCGATCTTGCAACTTAGGCCCTGGTTGGTGAGCTCCGCAAGTTCCGTCATGAGCTTCTCGAAGAGCTTCGGCTGCTTCTTCGTTAGACAGGCATTGAAGGAGAAGCCCGTCGAAGGAGCGTCGGTACAGCATTTTAGTGGCTGTATCGTAGTAGAATCGAAGAGAGCGTCTCCTGACTGAGACGGCTTCCTTCGGGTCCTCTGGAAGGATTCCGTAGATAGCGAAGTCGATGAACGGGAACCTCCAGTCTCGGACATTAACATCGGTGTTCGTCGGCATGGCATGAGCCATTTGCAAACATAGGTTGTTTCTGGGATAAATCAGGTCTCGGCCAGTCACCGTAACATAATGTTGAGTCCCAAGGGGCGCGGCCAATGAGGCTGCGAGGCCAGCCAGAGCGTCAGCCTCCAAGTTTTGTAGGTGGGGTACATGTTCGATGAAGAACCCAGTGAAGGTTGAAATAATGTTCAATGCAACTTCATGGTAAGGGATCAAATCTTCATGGCGAACCTCGTATTGCCCCCGAATCTGGTTTACGACGAGTTTCGAGTCGCCGTAGGCTTCCAGATGATCCACCCCCAGCTGTTGTGCTAGCTGGAGTCCCATGACGAGTGCATTGTACTCAGCAACATTGTTGGAGCACGGCTTCGAAAGGGAGTATGCGCGCTGGATGACCAGCTGATCGGGGGAGACCAAGACTACCCCCACTCCCGCGATGATTTGGCCGTTGGGGCCCGTTCTTGAAGCGCCATCGAAGAACATCCGCCAGACGGGGCTTCCTTCAGTGACGTTTGATTCTTGGACTTCATCCGGGATGTCTTCATAGAGTTTTAAAGATTCTGGGATGGGGTGTGCAGCTAAAAAGTCAGCCAGAGCCTGATCCTTGACCGCCTTCTGCGGGACAAACACCATGTTGTATGGCGTTAGTAGGATCGCCCATGTAGCCAACTGGGAGTTTAATGACCCTGGCTTCGTCATGAGAACTCTGAGCGGATTGACTCGGGAGATGACGTGAATTGTCTGGCCCGAGACGTAATGACGAGTCTTCTGAATGGCAAACACCAAAGCCAAGCACTCCTTTTCAACGGGGTTGTACCGGTGTTCGGCCCCGATGAGTGTTCGACTGAGGTAGTAGATTGCTTGCTCGTAGCCTGCATCGCTGTTTTGAGCCAGCAAAGCGTCGAGGGAATGATCCATGGCACGGACGTAGAGGAGGAACGGTTTGCCGGTGACAGGTGCCACTAGGACTGGCGGGCTTGTTAAGTAAGCCTTGATGTCGTCGAAAGCCTTTTGGCACTCCTCTGTCCAGACATAAGAGACTCCTTTCTTCATGAGCTGAGTAAAGGGTTGACATTTACCGGAGAGGTTTGCTATGAACCTCCGGATGTATGCCAAACGTCCCTGTAAGCCCCGAAGTTCTCGAAGGTTCTTCGGAGGGTCCATGTTAAGGATGGCTTTAGTCTTCTCGGGATCGACATGAATGCCTTTTGCCGTGATGACAAAGCCCAAGAATTTGCCGCTAGAAACCCCCAGGAAGGATTTGGCGGGGTTCATTTTGAGTTGATGTGCCCGCATGAGATCGAAGACCGTCTTTAGGTCCTGTAGGTGATCTCTTTTGAGGCGGCTCTTGACTGCGATGTCGTCAACATAGCACTCAACTGTCTTGCGAAGATGTTGACGGAAGATGGTGCTCATAGCTCGCTGGTACGTTGCACCGGCGTTCTTCAAGCCGAAGGGCATTACTGTGTAGCAGAAAACACCTTTCGGAGTCCTGAATGACGTGTGTTTTGCGACATCGGGGAACATCTTGATTTGATTGTAGCCTGAATACCCGTCCATGAAGGACATGCGTTCAAAGCCACATGTGTTGTCGATCATTACATCGGTGATTGGGAGCGGGAATTCATTCTTCGGGCAAGCAGAGTTGAGATCCCTGAAGTCGATACAGACTCGTATCTTCCCGTTCTTCTTGGTGACAGGGACGACGTTGGCTACCCAGTCCGGGTGTTGTTCCTCACGGATGAAGCCACTGGTCAAGAGCTTGTCCACCTCCTGGTCGATGGCGTTCATGATGTCCGGATGGAAGCGTCGCTGTTGTTGTTTGATAGGTTTGACATCTGGTAAGATGTTCAACCTATGCATCGCGATCTGTGGATCGAGACCCGGCATGTCTTCGTAGCTCCAGGCGAAGACGTCGATATATTCTTTAGCCAGTTGGACTAAAGATTCTCGGTCTTCTCCTTCCAAGCTTTTGCTAATAAAGATGGGTTTAGAAGAAGACCCATCCCCGAGGTCGATCTGCTCGACTTCGTCTTCGATGGGAGGTTCTCGTAACTCAAAACGAGACTCCCATTGTTCTCCTAGGCGTTGAGCCCAGGGTTCCTCTTCGAAGGGTTCTGACGGTTGGTCTTTGCCTTCATCTTTCTGAGGTTGCGCCGATGTCATGTTAGCTGACAGCACTTTCCTGAAGACTGATCCGATACTGGTATCGGAATCCCACGTCGATGCTTCTGACGAGTGGGAATGTTCTATGTCTTCTGCATCTGAACTCTCTGGAGTTGATGGCGGCGTGACATAGCCTAACCCCCGTCGAGTCCGATTATAGTAATCCTGTGGCTTTCCATTGGGCATCGAAAGCCGGACAGGAAGATGCCGACCCTTGCCGTAGTTTAGGCCTTTATTGCTTTTCAGGTCGTAGCCCATCTTTTGGATGATGTGCTTAGCCACATCTGTGTACCGATAGACTTGTACTCTGCCGGTATCAGGTTCGGGCTTGATTGACGGGAGGTCCCGACGACGCTCGATTTTGCCCGAGATGATGGTGCCTTCGTCTCGGCTTCGTGGAGGGACTATGAAGACTCCTTGAGACGGGACTATTTGATTATGGTAGACGGTCGTTACTTGTGTTTGCAACGACCATAGAGCGTTGTCTAATGTATACATGGCATTCCAGTGTGGAAGACAAGAATAATTGAAAGACACTCTATTATTGATAAAGTACGAGATTTTATCCCGTGGGATTACATTGTCGAAGGAGGGTGCGTCTACATCAGCAGAGATATATTCGCCAAGCTCCTCGTCTGTAAGCACTGGGGCCGGATCAGGAGAGTCCTCTACCGCTCTGACTTTGGGGTCTGAGAGGGTTATGTGAGCCCTCTCCAGCATCTTGGATGACTGCGGCGGCTTACCTTTAAGACGCACCTTGAGGGGTGCCTCGGTTGCGCCTTCGATGAGTGGCGCCTTCCCTTGTAATTTTACCACCAGGGGAGCCGCTGTTTGTGGTGGCTTCCCCTTGAGGCGTATCTTCAGGGGAGCTTCGCGAGCTGGCGCTTTTCCTGAGAGCTTGATGCTCATTGGAGGCGCCTTCTGGGGTGGTCTCCCTTTCAGACGGATTTTTAAGGGGGCGTCAGGAGTCACTTCGGGCTCCAAGTCCGGCTCTGTTGCCGTCTCTGTTTCATCATCGGCATCATTGGCTTCCTCCTCGTCAAGTGGCTTGTACAAGTCGAAATCGGTGAAGTAGGCCTCAATCCCTTTGAAGGGATCGATATCTGCAAACTCCGTCCGGATGACGCCGTTGGTGGATACATATTTCATGCATTGGTGGAGCGTGGAGGGCACCACCATGTACTCATGTAACCATGGTCGTCCGAGTAAGATGTTGTAGTTGACCTCGGCATCCACCACATAACAAGTTACCTCAGTTTTGAGGCTGCCGATGTGACACTTCAGCCGGATCTTGCCCAGTGGCTCGCTCTTGCTGGCGTTGAAGCCGCTGATGGTCGTATTGGAGGGCGCCAGCCGGTACATTGGGATTCCCAGCTTTGATAGCAGCGCCTTTGGAATGATGCTTAGGGAAGACCCCGGATCGATCTGAATCCTGCTCACCTTTACCGAACCGATGTACCCTGTGTAATACAACGGTCGGTTATGTCGGTGATGCTTGAGCAGCATGTCTTGTTGGGTGAAGGTTATGTTTGGGATAACTTCATCCGCACAATGACAGTGTGCACAAGTAGTTGGGAGGTCTTCAGGCTGCTTGACCTGACTGAGAAAGGATTCGGCATCCTTCAGAGCTTTGCAGAGAGCTTCTCGGGAGTCCTTGGAGAGACGCAGGAGCTTGAACAAAGACAGGCGTGCAGGAGTACTGGCCAGTTGTGCCAGAATGTCAAAATTGTGGGGCTTGGCTAGCCCCGAAGCATTTTCTTTCCGCAGAGGTCTGTCGAAACGGGCCTCCACTTGCTTTTGTTTATTGGCTGCTGAGGGCTTGGATGGACCCTCCTCAGGGATGGTGCCAGGAGGCACCACTTCGGCGGCAGCTTCACCGGGCTGGGAGTTCTGTTGTGCACGTGTCTGCACAGGAAGCGCCTCTTCCGTTGAAGAAGAGACCGTGCGGCAAGACTTGATCTTCCTGCCTTTTGCTTTGGAGGTAGGGCGTACCTCCGGTTGAGTTACCTCGGAGACGAGGTCGGGGTGAACCCAGAGGACCTCTCCTCGAGATGTGGTGAGTGGGACAAGTCCACTCACATTGTCACGGGTGGGTGGCAAATTCACCACCTCCATTGTCGCCTTAGGGATGGGGACGACGCCATCTTGTGTGGTAGTCGGTGGCAAGGTGCCGAACTGAAGTGACACCACATTCGCTGACACCGTCTTCTCTTCGTAGTCGACGGAGATTACATCCGTATTGATCATGCGCTGGATGTAATTTTTGAGGACGTAGCAGTCCTTAGTCGGGTATCCGATAAACCGATGGTAGTGACAGTACCTCGGGTTATCCACCTTCCCGACTTCATCGGGCCGCTTCGGGTCCGGAAGCTTGATCTTGTCACCCTGCTTCAGTATCTCAAAGAGTTGCAGGGTGTCGTCATCATTGAATGAATAAACCTCCTTGGGTCTCGGTGCCAGTGGAGGCTTTTGAGTAGGCGCAGATGCGCCCTTCGAGGCATTAACAGTCAATGCCTGTTTCCCCTTTGTTTCTCGTCCGGAGTTGTTGGTTGCAGACTTTTTCCCCTTATCGTCAAAGGCGGGGAAGCTAACACCTAGAAGACGTGCATTGGCCGCCTTCTTCTCTGCAGCTTCAGCTTCAATGATTATGGAGCTCCAGTCGGCAGGGGGAGTAGAGTTAAGCCAGAGCTTTACTGCAGGCAGCATGTTCATACTGCAAGCGGAGAGAAGCGCATGTTCTGGCATGCCTGGAGGTAGCCTGAAGCAGGCCTGACGGAAGCGTTCGATGAATGCCCGAACCGTTTCCTTGTCCTTCTGGCGTATCTCAATGAGAGACGCCATCGTCATGTCCTTCCCACCGTCGTAGAAGCGGTCGAGGAAGAGGCGTGTCAGGTCGTCGAAGGACGATATGGAATTATCGGGGAGGCTGCAGTACCAGTCATACGCCACCCCTTTCAGGGCCCCAACAAAGATGCTGGTGAGGAGCGCGTCCTCCTTTGGAAGATGCCCTGTCTGCGACTGAAAGTACGTCAGGTACCGTCGTGGAGAGTCCTTCCCGTCATACGGCGTGAGTGTTTGTGGTTTATACTTTGGGGGATAAACCACCTTGTTCCACTCAAGGGGATAAGGCTGGGGAATGCCCATTTTCTGGCGCTCCTCCTGCCTGTTCTTGGACTCGAAGCGCTCCCGCAGATCTTTGATCATTTCGACCACGTCCTCCGTGGAGCTAGGAGTCGGGAAAGGAGGTACTACCTGGAGTGGAGCGTTTGAGGGCTCCGATGTCCGGGGTGCTTCTGTGTCTGAGGGTGTCCGCTGGAGGGGCACACTCGACTCTCCATTGGCTCCTGGGTCGGGACCATTTGAAGGTGTCCTGATCAAGGCCGACCGCATCTCAAACACTGCTTGAGTCAGTGCTTGCATTGAGGCAGAGAGGGTTTTGAGTCCTCCCTCTAGCGAGTCTATGCGCTGGACAATGTCTTGTGGCGGCGCATCAGTCTCAAGATCACCCCCGGTCATGTATACTGTCATGACACGGCCGGAAGTGGATGGATTAGTTGAGGCTTCGCTCTCAGCCTCGCTCTCATGTGGGGGAGTGACTTCTCCTGGTGTTTGGCCACCCCCAGCCACATTCTGGAGTTCGTCTTCGACAGGCGCATCTGCAAGGGCCTGACTGCCCTCAGCTCTGTCTTGAAGGGCCTCTTCGTTTTCAGCACTACCCCCGGCGGTGTCCTGGAGGACATCGTCCTTTTGAGGGCTTCAGGGAGGCCATCTTCGCCTTGATGAAGATCTGCCGCAGCTGTGCTTTGGACATCTTCGTCTTCGGAAGGAGGCTCGACAAGGGTCTGGCTACCCCAAGCTTCCTCCAAAGACTTCTTCCTCGACCGAGTGCCTTCGAACACTCCAGAGGTCGTGACAGCTGCCTTGGTTTTCCTCGGCTGGCTTTTGGATGAAGACGAGGAATTGGCAGTCGTCTTCCGGACAGATGAGGAATTGGAGATCACGTTGCATGACGCAATCTTTAGTTCCTCTTCTGCTGACACCTTCGTCCCCAGGCGATGTCGGAGGGGTATCGATGATTGTAGCCGTTGGAAGACCGACTGCTTTGGCGGTACTGCCGTCTTACAACAGCAGTTGATGGTGACCACTGCACAAGTGTGCCCCGTGAGAGGCGCATCGTGCTTGTTGGTCAACTCTCCTGACCGGCGCTTGTGAGTGATCACGTTGCGCAAGTCATTGGAGGAGAGTGCTACCCTCACACCCCTCTCAGGCGCATGGCAGGGCCAAGCGTCGGGGTGGTCGGGTAAGTGCTGCGCCCCCTGATCTAATACCAAGCAGGCATCACGATCAGTAGTGGGGGATCCACAGCATTTGAAGTGACTTGAACGGACCTCGAACGCACAACCAGAGGAGGCGCGGGAGTTCAAGACCACAGAGTTTGCCTCTCTCGGCTTGGTTGTGCACGCAGTGAATGCGCCCAAGCGAGATGAGGACTTTGAAGGTCGACTCGTTGTCCGTGCAGAAGCACTTGAGTCAACCTTGTACAGCTTGCCATCGGCAGCGCGCGTGATTGTAAGCGCGTGCCTCTGGCCGGCTGCTGGCATAGCACGTTTGTGGCGCATGGCCCATGCCGCCTTGGATTTCTTCGTACCAGCCCGCTGGGGCGCATAGTACTCAGCATCCAAATTCTCCTCGCCATTACAGCGAGTGAGTCTGTCAAAGACAGAGGCTCTTTGTGGCGCATCAGAAGTGATGTGCGGGGCATTGGCTGCGCCCCTGCTCCGTCGACGTATCTTTCTCGCCTGAGAGGAAGATGGCTGGGGAACGTGGTCAGCCGCACGCTTCCCCGAGAGATGCGCTGCATCAGCGGGCGCACCTTGACTGCTGAGGACGTCAGCAGGAAGGGAAGGCTGGACGGGCGCATCCCCTTCGACGGTGGTGCCCGAGGCGTCGACTTTGCGCACCCAGACTGCGCGGGTCTTCTTCGGCTTCGACAGCCGCTTCGAAGGACTCGCACTTCCTTCAGAAATGAACTCCTCGTACGCCTGTTGATTGAGGCGCACTACCAGCGTCTTGTGGGAGGAGCCCACCTTCACGTCGTCGGCCTGTGACACAACTTTCTCGGTAGAGGAGAAAGAGGTCCCCAGCAGGGTCGCCAGCTTGTTTGCCATTAAAATTGTTTTGATTGAAATCTTAATACAAACAGAACAGTGATACAATATAGGACTTAGATGTAGTCCTAGGAGTACACTTTTGTTTAAGCTGGGTCCTTAGTGCCAATGGAGCGAGTGGTAATACGTTGACTCCGTTGACCGGCTGACGGCGGTTATCGGTTCTCTGAAGGTGTTGATTGCTCTGGGTGCTGGAGCTTGCTGAGAGGAGGAAGACGTTGAGTGTCTAGAACTGCCTCTCCGGTGATTCTCTGTTGTGGATTCTCTGTGAGTCTTGTGTTCTGAGTCTCTGTCTGTGTCTGTGTGAAAGAGATGATCCTTCTATTTATAGTTTTGCAGGCTGGCTGCTCATGCGCGCATGTAGGATGCGCCGGTGTGGGGATGCCACGTGGAGGTTGCTGATGGAGGCGCACGGATGCTGCGCCCTGATCGAGGGGGAGAACTCTTCATACTGCTGTTGTGAGCCGGCACGTAGCAGAGAGAAGATCTTTCCGTTGCTGAAATCTTGGATGAGTTGAGTCAAAAGACACGTGTCGTCGACTCATGGTTCGAAGATCTCGGATTTGGTGGAGAGGAGTGATCTGGTGGGCTGCGCCTTGGATTGGGCGCAGGAGGAGGCTGCGGCTCATAACCTTTAGGAGTTACAAACCATTTGGGGCGCATGGCTTTTGAGGCACATGCAGGCGACTTTCCTTCTGTCTTTCGGGATCAGAGAGCAGTCTGAGGCGTATGGCTTTTGAGGCGCATGCTGATTTGGACGCATGGCCGTAGAGGCGCATGCTGATGGTGGAGTGGCCACGTGGCAGTAGCCGTCGAAACAAAGTCATGATGATGCTGACGTTGCCGATGCTTCATTTTCTGAATAAAGCTGTCAACTGTTCAGACTTTGGAAGGCGTGCTGCCAACTCTGTCAGTTCAATATTTAATGTTGGTGACGTTCGATGGACAGCTGAGTGGGCGCATCGGTTGGCGTTCCACTCGGTATGGAGATGTGTGGGGGCGCACCTTCTGTAATGCGCCGAGTACTGTAGGGCGCGTCTGTGTGATGCACCTGATGCCGAAGGGCGTGTCCGTGTGATGCGCTATCTGGCTGGCGCATCGGACATGTCTTTTAATGATGCGGCTGTCTCGCTCTTCGAGTGCCATAAATAGCCGTTTGGCTGAATTCGAGGCGTCCGGTTCATCCATTTAATGTAAATTCATTGCACGGAATTCGGAGGGCCATCCACTTGGCGTGTGGGTTTGATTTGCCCAGCCTATAAATAGTGGCATGGAGAGAAGATTTGCTTCTCATTCCCTCACGTACTTCCAACATGAACTTGAACTTGCGGGTGCATTCTGTTGACGAAGTGCTCCCGAGGGTGAAAATGAGACGCTGTGTTGTCTTTGATGCACTTGAAGGTGACTGTTACATCCAAAAGACGGAGTCGAGGGCTTCTGAGGCAGGCGGAAGGTGCCTGTTGCATCCAAAGATAGGGATGCTCGAGCCTCGTCTCCGTTATTCCGGAAGAGCCGTAGATCGGAATGGCGGTGCAAGGCTCTCTCTTCCTGCAAAGTGGGGTTTCCCCACTTTGATCGTGTCGAAAGCTGCTTCTTTAGCCGCGATTTCGATCACGGTCTTCCTTCGGCTTTGGAGGCTCTTTCGAAGCCTCCCCTGGCCACAGCATTTGCGGTGCTCTTCTCTTCCTTGGTTCCAGCCAGAGGGTTAAATGCTTTGTGTATCGAAGCATTTATCGGGCGAGCCTGGTTGGAAGAGCGGCACATAACTGGGCTCTGCTCGGCCAGGTGAGCCTGGCTGGGAGAGTTTGGCTGAAGGGATGCACATAACTGAGCTGCTGAAGATATGGTGGGATGCGCCTGGTTGGAGGCGCATGATGTCTGCTGCGCCTGATGACAGCGCATGGTGACTGGCGGCGCATGATGACTGTTGCGCCTAACTGGAGGCGCATGGTGGCCGCTGCGCTTATTTGAAGGCGCATGGTGGCCACTGGCTGTAGACTTAGGCTCTTTCCTTTGTAGAAATTCTCCTTTGTACAACCTTTTCTAGACATGTAATAGACTTTTATATATAAATAAAAAGTCCTTCTTCAAATGTCTATACTTATTGACTTTGCTGTGAAGTTCTTCGTCTGTGTTCTGGCGCATGTAGTGTCTGGCGTATGGGTTTTCTGTTTGTGAAATTCTATGCTTCTACAAGACCCCCTTCAAAGTTTTCAAAACTTTTGAATAAGTTTTGGAATACTTTGAATAAGAAGCATGGAGGTCAGGGCGCATGATTTCTGGGCGCATGCCTGTTCGGGCGCATGCTCTTCTCAGTTGATGATGATGATGCCTCGGTAACCGAAAAGATTAATGATGATCTTTTGGTTTTATTTGCTGCTATCCTTGCACAGAACCCGAGGCGACGGCTGAGATCATACGTCATCTGTTCACGCGTGCGACCAAGCCCTATAAATAGGTAAGAGTTGGAGAGAGAAAGGGTTCTTCTTCTCTGTGCCTCTGCTTCTTTAGAGTTTCTTCTTCAAAAACCCTAACTTCTCCTTTTTCGAGAGAATGGCTCCCAAGACTCCTCGCGGCGCTGCCAGCAAGGGGAAGGAGAAAGCGAAGGAGTCCGCGGATGAGGATGTACCTATCACTCTTGCGCCTCTTACCGACGTTCGTCCTGAGGTGACAGGTGGGTTTCGTCTCTGCTTTGGGCTCTGTGCCCTAACTGCCGACGCGTATAGACTTCGGTCTTTAATGATACGCCGAGGTTCTATCCTGCCGACGTGCATAGGTTTATACCTTTATCATGCACCGAGGTTTTAATGGTTGACGCGCATGGATTTTATTCCCTGAAGATGCGCCGAAGCCTTTGCTGACGCGCATGGGCTCACGCTCTGATAATGCGCCGAAGCTCCAATGCCAACGCGCATGGGCTTACGCCCTGATGATGCGCCGAGACATGCTGACGCGCATGGGCCTATGCCCTGATGATGCGCCGAAGCAGATGCGTATGGGTTCATACCCTGGCAATGTGCCAGTCTGCTTGACATATTTTGTCTTTTTGCCTGACTTCCACTTTTGTCGTGCCAGTGTCGATGACGATCCCTTTGTTGAATGAGGTCCTCCTGGACGCTTCTCTTTGTCAGATGGGAGTTGATTTTGATGAGGCGGTGATCAACCCTGTAAAGGATGCTATCCTTCAGGACCAACCTCGTGAGAGGATGCTACAAATCTAGGTCCAGTTGCCGCTTTTCCTCCAGAGTATGATGGAGAGCGGTAAACTGAAGTCTGCTGATTCTGAAGGTGTGACTTTCTTAAAGCCTGTCTTTCTGTTCGGCGACCGATTAGTCTCTTCCGAAGCGAAGATATTGAAGATCGGAGAAGACTGGTTCTTTGCTGCTAAGGGCATGATGTTATACATGCGGCAGGTTGACCGCCAGTTGCCACTGACAGCCTTTTACCGTCTAGCTTCGAAGAGAAGGATGGATTGGGAACTTACTCCTTCTCAAGGAGGTGCCTTGGGGGGTTCCGTTTCGATTGACACCACCTCGAACCAGCGAGATACCTTGACCGCCTCACGAACCGGTTCTTCGTTCAGTTACCGAGCTTTGCGTCCCGGGAGCATCTATAGTGAAGTCTCAAATGACACGTTTCCCTTCAGTGTCCCGACTTTTGCAAATCGGATGCTGACATCGAAGGTCACGTATCCGACAGCTGGTTTTAGAGTCGAAGGTTGGTGTCACTACATCCCAAAGTGGGATGAGTTGACCTCCTGGGTGCTTTCCAGGTTCAAAGTTGAGCTTAAAGAGATAGGGCTGACTGCCGCCATTCGGGCCACGCAGGCAGGCGTGGACCTCAATAAGCCGATGTTCCTTGCGCTGTTGGAGCTTTTCAACGCCCAGACTGGCAGCTTCTTTACTCCAGTGGGGGAGTTGGGATTGGCCCTTCCTGAGATGTACGAAGTGTCCAAGCTTCCTTGGGGCTCGGAACCGTACGAGGAATATTTCCCATCGAATGAAGAGATCCAGGTCTTGGAAGATAAGGATCCGGAGATGATGGCCGTTTTCAAGGAGGTGACGAGCCATCATTATCTGATGCACCGGAGGGACAAGGGTAAGACCCAACCTCACGTGACTGCTTGGAGGGACTATGTTTTCAGACAGGATTTGGCGGATCCTTCGAGGATCCGGTTTGCGACTCCGCAGGGCTTGACACCCGCGGAAGTGAGTTCTGAAATAACCCGGCTAGACGAGAGGACTCCACATTCAAATGAGAGCGGCAAGAACACGTACAGCTGTTTCTGGTACTGCGGGCACCGGATGTCATCTAAGGCAATGTTGACGGCCTACTTGATGATATGGCTCCGGGATTGCATATTTGCAGGGGGATCCGGTGCTGTTGAGAGGGTACATCGGAATCTCATTTTGCCTGCAGTGAAGTTGGCCTTTGGACGACCTCTGGCTCTCCTCCCCGCGATGGTGTGCAACCTGCTACGCGGTATGAGGTCTTTTGCTGATGATGTGATCCACGAGAAAGGTAATAATGACAACTTTCCTCGGGCCGAGCTGCCTTTCCATTATCTTATGGGGTGGCTGATCTTACATCATCCGAATGTGATGAGTCCTGGTCCTGAGGAGGACCATGTTGAAGGAGATGCCTTCGTTCGCCGCTTCTACAAGAGGAAGTGGTCTTACACTGGCGTCTCCGTTTGTAGGAGGATTTTGTCCTTCCTTCAGGGGTGGAAAATCGTGAAGGTTGGCCCGATCTTCAAGAATTTCGAGGCCGACCAGGATTTGGTTGATTCTGGCGAGGATGCGGTTACTTTGCCGAAATGGAGTTTTCGTTGGTTGCAGAGTATCCGGCCTTCGTATCTGGTCTACCGAAATCAGAACAGGTGTTATCTGGAACCGTACTTGCCAAGCCGATTTGCTCGTCAATTTGGCTACACTCAGTTAATGCTGCGGAATCCCAGTAGCAGCCTAGGCTTCATCGGGAGTTTGCTGGATGGAGCCCGGGGCTGGCAGTATTATAATGCTGGATGCACTAGCGTTAAGTTTACCACACCAGTTCGCAATCCTCGGCCGCCGATCTTATATCCGGCCGCCAAGCTGTATTGTACTATGAATACTACGTCTCCTGGTTATGACAGGGAGACTAGTTTCATCATTGGAACCCAGTTGGAGGCAACAACGAATATGTTGGTGGCGGCTCGGTCATGTCGTCCGCCAGAATTGGCGGGGTATCGGGATGCTGCTATGGCACCAGTGAGAGACCCGTCTGTCGGGAAAAGGCAGGCTGACCCAGAAGCTGGTTCCTCCGTACTGAAAAGGTCGAGAAGGACGTCGACCCCGAAGATTACGGAAACGCCACTTGTAACGCCAACGGGCTTAGCTCCCGCTGAGGTAAGGAGTGCTTCATAATTCCAGTTTTTTATGTCATTGTGGCGACTTATGCTCTTCTTCTTGTAGGGATTGAAGAAGAAGTCTCGTGCTTCGAAATCGGGCACCAGTAAGCCGAAGGAGGTGGCAGGCTCTTCTGAGGAGCGTATTCCACCAATGATGATGTCTCCTGTGGAGGAGGGTCCCGAAGATGTTCCCGCGGAGGTTTTAGTATCTCCTGACTTTGAAGTCGCAACAACTTCTGGGATAGTACCATCTGCCGTGAAGGCCTTGGACGCTGAGGGTCTTACAGACTCGAGGCATCCTGATGATGAAGTGGATTGGAGTTCGTCGCCTTCTGGTGACGTCCCTCCAGCGTTGCAAGGGTCCGTTGTGGGGGCAGCAGAAGCAGTGAGGATAGAGGAGAGGGTTGATTCCCCTCCTTGTCATGATGAGGGGATGTCGGCTGAATCATTGCCAAATCCTTCCTTGGCTTCAACCATGGACATAGAGATGGCTACCGATCAGGCGGTAGCGATAGATTCTGTCCCTGTAGAGGGACTTGAGAAGAATGAGACCCTTCTGCCGATCTTGTCTTCTGGGGCTGGCCAGGAGATAAATGTTGATCTCCCCGTTTTGTCGGGGGAGGTAGCTGATGCTGATAGAACGTCGGGGGTAGAAGAGGTGGCCGTTGACGTCGGTGATGTCTAAGGGTAAGGGTATGGTAATGCGTTGTCTAAGTACTCGTTACATCCTGGAAGCACCAAGATGTACAAGGACTTGTGCACAAACTTCTAGTGGCACGGCATGAAGAAAGACGTGGCTACCTTCGTATCGCAGTGCATGGCGTGTCAGCAAGTGAAGGCAGAACACTAAAGGCCAGACGGAGAGCTGCAGAATCTCGTCGTTCCCGAGTGGAAGTGGAACAACATCTCGATGGATTTTATTGTAAGATTTCCGAAGACGCCGCGGAAGAATGATGTGATTTGGGTCATTGTTGATAGATTGACCAAATTGGCTCACTTCATCGCAAT
Organism: Iris pallida; assembly: GCA_029216955.1. Taxonomy (NCBI): domain Eukaryota; kingdom Viridiplantae; phylum Streptophyta; class Magnoliopsida; order Asparagales; family Iridaceae; genus Iris; species Iris pallida. The sequence goes on along the minus strand of JANAVB010028820.1, from coordinate 3,216,330 downwards.
TAAACTATAATGGAGCGTCGATCGGTTAGCGCATATCTACATCGACGAGATTGTTCGACTGCATGGGGTACCGACCTCAATAATTTCGAACAGAGACGGGCGATTCCTATCGCATTTCTGGACGAGCCTACAAGCGGCGATGGGGACAAAACTAAACTTTAGTTCTGCGTACCATCCCCAAACAGACGATCAGACAGAAAGGGTAAATCAAATCCTAGAAGATATGCTGCGTCTGTGTGCGATCGACCTAAAGACTAGTTGGGATACGCATTTGCCGCTTGCGGAGTTTACGTATAACAACAGCTATCAGTCGAGTATTCAGATGGCTCCATACGAAGCGCTCTACGGGAGGAAGTGTCGTTCGCCGATATACTGGGATGAAGTCGGAAAGCGACAAGTGCTTGGACCGGAACTGGTGGAACAGGCCGTCGAAAAGGTCCGCTTGATTTGAGATAGAATCCGTATCGCGCAAAGTCGACAAAAGAACTACGCAGATCTTCGTCGACGACCGCTAGAGTTCTTGGTCGGGGACCATGTGTTTCTGAAAGTAACGCCCATGCACGGTGTGATGCGGTTCGGCGTTAAAGGCAAGTTGAGCCCGAGGTTTGTAGGCCCCTTCGAGATCATCGAGCGAGTTGCAACGGTTGCTTATCGGATCGTACTACCTCATGCCTTGGCTGATGTGCACGATGTCTTCCAAGTTTCACAACTTCAAAAATACGTGCACGATCCAAGTCATGTAGTTAGCTTCGATGGAGCCACGTACTGACTTGTCTTACTCGGAGGAGCCTATTCAAATTTTGGACCGCAAGGAGAAGGTGCTACGAAATCGGTCGATATCCTTGGTCTGCGTGCTTTGGCGGAACCATTCAGTTGAGGAGTCGACGTGGTAGCTGGAGGCAGAGATAAAAAAGAAATACCCTATGTTGTAAAACATTTTTTGTGGTATATTATGTAGCGCCCCGCTTTCGATAGGCGATAGAACTTCATAATATGCTTGTGCCGAGTCAGATCGGCCGAGAACTTAGATGGCCATCTGACTCGATCGCTAAGCTTCGTAAACGATAACACCTTGCGGCATCGATTCAAATCGATTTGGACGGAAGTTACGAGAATCGATCCAACTAATGGAACGACTTTTGTTGGAATAAGTCCTAGATGCAGCGGGCTGCGTCTCGGCGAGTGAGCTCTATATAAGAGTCCCTTCGACGGGACCGGACCGCTGTATAGTTTTCTTGGAGCTTTTGCCACTGGGCTTGATGAAGTGCTTTCGCGTCGTTTTCATGGATGCAATTACAAATTTTGAAGCAAGGGAAAAAGAAGGAATTCTAACAAAGTGTTGGTGCCATTGCAGGAGCTCGCGTAACTAAAGCTTGACGTTGCGAAGTGCTTCGACGATCGGCACGAGCAAAGTAAACGGTGGGTGATTCGGCCCCTTCTTTTCTACTCTGTCCCGCAAACCAATTCCTTGCCTCGAATTCATTCAAATCGAATAATGCCAAGTTAATTGCATGTTAATCCACTAAGGTCAAGAACTCGGGAAAAACATATCGATTTAGAGTAATCTACTCTGAAAAATACAAGTTTATCACATAAACCAGAAAGTTTAAGGTTCCAATAAAAAGATAGACTATTTCACGTGCTGTAAAATAATATGAAACGTCGATTATAGGTTATGATGCCTCGGACAATTTGGTGCCCACGGGATGCTAAATCGGGAGTACGGCTTGGGGAAAATGAATCATTTCATAAGTTGGGAGAAATGATAATGCCGTTCAATACTGTCCGTGCTATACAAAACTGTTTGCATATATAAAATTGTTCACGCATTGGCATGGTCATGGACAGCTTGTGCACAAGTTGATATTTTTTCTCGAATCGGTATCCGGGGCATCGGAATCGAATCGACCTAGAGGGAATGAATAATCGTGTTTCGGCACTGATGTATTTCGGGACCGTCAGTCAGGCTTGCAACCTAGACTGAACGGGCCGAGATACCTTTGAATAAGTCCCACGTGATGTATAACATCAATGACCGCATATAAGATAGTAGCATGCTCACCTATTGTCTTATGCAGGTGTAAATATTATCTCTATTTTCATGTAGGGACGAGCACGGCCGTGGTAAAAAATGTGTTAAACTGCTATGTTTTCACTGTATGCTTTATTACTCAAAGATGGCTATCGAATATGAACTGAATTCATTTAGTTCTAATAGAAAGACAAATCTAAAGCATGCCTACCCTAACAAGCAGAGTCGGTTTAGACGAGTGGGTTCGTCTCGTCCACTTAGCAAGTGTGCTAATCCCATTCCCCCAATTTCCCCAGGTGCGGCGGGCGCTCACAACTAAACTGAAGCTGAAGTGCGGAGAGGCGTTTTGAAGCTCTTCCTATGCTGAAGTATTTTGAAGCCAATTCAATCGACGACTTATGTATAAAGGGGCGAATGTATGGGACGACAAGCGTTAGTTCAGGCAACTTGTCGAGTGTATTTCTTTCTGTTTTCAATCAATGTAGCCGCAACGGCATCTAATGTAATTACGACTTGCAATTCGTTGCAAGCTATGAATGAAAAGCATTTCTATCTTCCTATACCGCATCCTATATTCGGATGTGATTTGTGAAATTTCAACTTGGCGTACTAATATAAAAAGCAACGTAACGTTCTTGCCTTGTACGAGTGCAATTCCAGACTCGTACGGCATCACGCCTTAACGAGGACGATCGAATCGGCAAAGTAACACCGGGGACGAACGGTTTTTTCGACTCGAAGCGTGACAACTTGTCCCGAGATGGCTGTCATATAAGAACTCGGAAGTCCATTCTCTCCATGCAATCGTTATTTTATTTAACTTAATAGTCCCTATGTTAATTGAAATCTCATGTCGTGGATCATGGTCATTCAGAATGAGTACTTTCGTACAGAGTACGATATGCATAACTCTACAACAATTCCTGTACGGTCAGGTTGTAGGTCTTACATAGCGTAATGCAACAATCAAACCTAGCCACGGAATAATTACGCCTTGACTGTAAGGTACGCATGCTGCTTTTATAGAAAATAAGTTGAAGTCTGCACGTATCCATATGCCAATGTTTGAAATCGGCTAGTCGATTGCAATGGTTCATGTTTAATATATAAACGTGTCTCATTCAATTCAACAAGACGACTAGCCAGTCTTTTAGTTCCAACTAGGAACGCATGATCAATCATTAGTCAAAGTAGCTATCAATGTCAATTCGAGACAAGGCATGAAAGTCAAACTAGTATTTAGTATAATCGAGTCTATAACTCTCAAGGTTAAGTTCCAGTCATACTGGGTATCCATAACCCAATCGAGACACAGTGCACACTCCACACAACAATATGTATTAAAATATTAACATACAACAAGTGGCATAATCTAGACGGATGGGCGCATAGCCTGTATGTGCCGTATGGACTGCAGCACCAGCAAGCTCCAGCCATGGAGTTCCAAGAACTTCCAAAGGCCATAACTTGTTACTTGTTAGGAGTGTGCCACGACGGGCCACTATCATGAGTCGTCATAAAATTATGCCGTGTACAGATTATCACTACAATATTAACATATCATGATTATATCGAGTTCATGTCAAAAAGGCGTAAGGATATAATAAGGGGTACCATGCGCCCAATAAAGGTGAATCTAGGGCAATGGATGCCAGGGCTATACTGCGTCGGGCAAGGGGGTAAGATACGCAAGTGCTAGGAAGCCTCCGAGCAGGGGAGTACGCCAAAGGAGTACGTCAAGGGGAGTACGCCAAAGGAGTACGTCAAGCCAGAGGAGTACGTATAAAGGAATTACGCATAAAGGAAGTACGCGTAAAGGAGTACGCGTAGAGGAATAAAGTTTACGCATGAAACTTGTTTTACGCCAAGGCAGAGTATACTTTGTTTTACGCATAAAACAGTCTTGACTTGCATAATCCAGATTTCACGCTGACACGAATAAACGTGGGCGTAGAGTTTGATACTACGCTGGCACGAATAAACATGGGCGTAGAGTTTGATACTACGCTGGCACGAATAAACGTGGGCATAAGGAACCTCCAGAACTCCAAATTCTATGAAACCCTCAATCTAAGTCAAAAATAGGACTTCCATAGATCAAAATGGGGTGTAACACAAATCTCAACAACCTGGAACGAATCAAAACTTGAAAATAAGGAAGTTTGATAGATCAAAACCACCAAAATTCGAGAATGGCAAATTTTTAGATCTACAAAAAAGTAAAACTTCAAAATACAAAATGTCAAGTTCTAAACTATCTTAGAATCACGAGAAAAAGATAAATGAACCATAAAAATGGGTTCTCATGTGGAAGCAAGGTGCACTTGCCTCTCCAAATGGGTTAGGGCTTTTGGTGGAGGAAGAGAAATGAGGGTTTGTGAAGAGAGAGAGAAGAAAAGGGGTATAAATATCTAGCCCAAGTTAATCTCCACCACCCATTTCTTTCTACATAATCTAAGCCATCCATCCCTTATCATGATGAACCAAGCTAAACCAAGTTGGTTCAACATGAACAAAATAAACCAAGAGCAAAACAAAAACAGAAAATAAAATACAAAAAAATAATTAGCGTAAAATTAAAGGAATTAAATACAAAACAAATGCATGATAAATATTAAATAAATACATTCAAGTAGTACACGTATTAAAATACGCATTCTGGGAACGGAAAGTGACATCTCTACCTTCTTTAGAAAAATTTCGTCCTCGAAATTTTAAATCCAAGCAGGAAAGAAACATCAGAGCTAAACTAATCCAAGTACAAGCAATTTTAGCGACCAAGCAATCATCTTACAATATCAACAGCAAGTAATATATCTATGTTTATCAATCGACGACATCCAGCAATTTCTACTCATAGGGTGATAAGCATGAGAAATTAAGACAATCAAGGTACACGGAAAGAAATATACCTTGTGAGTCAAATAGGTGCGGATACCGTGATCGGATATCATCCTCACGTTCCTATGTTGACTCTCCTAAGGAGTGATGACCCCAAACAACACGGACAAGGCTAATTGTTCGGTTCTTGAGTATCTTCTTCATTCGGTCCAAAATGGACACCGACTATTCCTCGTAAGACAGGTTGGTACCAACAACCAGCTCAGAATGATCGAGGATATAGCTTGGGTCCGATACATACCTACGCAATTGAGATACATGAAACACATCATGCACCTCTCGTAACGAAGGTAGAAGGGACAAACGATAAGCAACATTGCCTACCCTATCGAGGATAGCAAATGGGCCTACGTATTGCGGACTCAACTTCTCGCGAACGCCAAATCTAATGACCCCACGAGTAGGTGAGATCTGCAAGAACACGTGGTCCCCAACAGAAAATTCTAGCAGCCTACGATGTTGGTCTGTCCAATGACGATGCCGATCTTACGCAACTCAAAATCGCTCCCTAATCTCCTTAACCACTTCAACCGTCTGAACAATCATCTCTGTGCCTAACATCTTCCTTTCCCCGATATCATCCCATGCCAGTGGCGACCTACACTTCTTACCGTATAGTGCTTCGAATGGCGCCATCTAGATACTGGCTTGATGACTGTTGTTGTACGAAAATTTGACTAAGTGCAGATGACTCTCCCAAGACCCTCCAAAATCTAGGGTACAAGCTCGTAACATATCTTCTAAAGTATGAATTGTTCTTTCTGATTGTCCGTCTGTGGGTGGTAAGCCGTACTAAATCTTAACTTGGTACCCAGACTATGATGTAAACTCTTCCAAAAATATAATATAAAATGGGTATCTCTATCTGATACAATACTGACAGGGATCCCATGTTGCCTAACTATCTGCTGCATATACAACTCTGTCAACTTTTCTGTAGATTGCCCTACTCTAAAAGGAAGAAAATGTGCCACCTTCGTAAGCCGATCCACTATCATCCAAATAGCATCCTTACCACTTGGTGATCTCGGTAAACCGGTCACAAAGTCCATTATGATATGCTCCTACTTCTATTCCGGGATAGGAAGCGATTGTAATAATCGAGCTGGCCTCTGTTATTCTACCTTCACTTGCTGACATATTAAGCAATGAGAAACGAATCTAGCTATCTCCCTCTTCATTATGTTCCACCAGAAGTGCTGCTTGATATCTTTGTACATTTTGGTCCCTCTGGAGTGTATAGAATACTAAGAACTGTGGGCTTCTGTCATAACCTCATGTCTGATATCTCCATTTGGCACACATAGACGTGATCCAAACCTAAGCGTACCATCTTTGTGAATTTTTATCTCCTTCCTGAGTCATGACTCACATTCTGTCCTAAGCTTCTGAATCCTTGGGTCCCGTGCCTGAGCTGCCTTGATCCTTTCTACCAAGTTGGATTGAACTCGTAGACTTGCCAGAATTCCTATATCACTAGGAAGTATAACCTCGATGCCCATCTCTTGAAGATCTTCTAAATTATATTTTTGTGATGTCAACATAAATGCGTCGCCTCTCCTGCTAAGAGCGTCTGCTACCACATTAGCCTTGCCTGGATGATACTGAAGCTCTACGTCGTAATCCTTGATCAACTCTAACCATCTTCTCTGTCTCATGTTTAGTTCCTTCAGAGTAAAGATGTACTTTAGACTCTTGTGGTCTGTGTACATGTCCACTCGATCACCGTACAAGTAATGCCTCCATAGCTTCAAAGCAAATACTACTGCTGCCAACTCCAAGTCATGAGTCGGATAATTCTTCTCATGGTCTCAAAGTTGCCTAGATGCATACGCTATCACCTTCCCATGTTGTATTAGGACACACTCAAGTCCCTTTCTTGACGTATCATAATATACAGTAAAACCTCCGGGTCCAACCGATAATGTAAGAATAGGTACCGTGATCAACTTCTGTTTCAAATTCTCAAATGATGCCTGGCACTCTGCCGACCAAATGAATGGCACATCCTTTCGTGTCAAGCGGGTCATGGGTGATGAGAGTCTTGCAAAGTCTGATACGAACCTTCTGTAATATCCTGCCAATCCCAAAAAACTTCGTATATCTGCTACTGTCTTAGGTATTGGCCAACTCTCTACTGCTTCTACTTTCTTGGGATCCACTGCTACTCCAGCCCCTGATATGATGTGCCCCAAGAATGAAATATGATCCGTCCAAAACTCACACTTGCTGAGCTTGGCGTACAACTGGTTCTCTCTCAGAACCTGTAACATTTTCTTGAGGTGATCTTCATGCTCTTCATCACTAGCTGAGTATACGAGAATGTCGTCGAGGAACACAACGACAAATTAATCTAAGTACGGCATAAAGTTGCGGTTCATTAAATCCATAAATATTGCTGGGGCATTGGTCAAACCAAACAGCATTACTAAGAATTTGTAATGCCCGTACTTTGACCTAAATGTCGTCTTAGGAATATCCTCTTTCCGAACTCTCACTTGATGATACCCTGATCGAAGATCTATCTTGGAGAAAACCCTTGTTCTGCTCAACTGATCAAACAAGTCGTCGATCCTTGGTAGTGGGAACTTATTCTTTACTGTTGCCGTATTGAGCTTTCTGTAGTCAATACACAATCTTGATGACCCATCCTTCTTCCCTACAAGTACCACTGGTGCTGCCTATGGTGATTCGCTAACTCGAATGAACTTCTTCTCCTCCAGTTCCTCTATGTGCTGATACACCTTGGCCTGCTCTGAATTTGCCATTCTATAAACTCGATCTGATATCGGTTTAGTTCCAGGTGCCAACTCTATACTGAACTCAATATCCCTAACTGGTGGTAGACCTGGAAGTTCTTTGGAAAATACATCAAGAAACTCTTCAACTACCTTTGGGACTTGAACTTCTTCCATTGCCGTCACTACTCTTTGTTTATGTTGGTAGATCTTTGATCTGACTAAGGTAAACCGCTTCATGCCTGGAATATTAAAAGATACCTCTACGATAATCTATTATCGTATGATTGTCTTTCAGCCATTCCATGCCTAAGATAACATCGAAATTACCAACAGAAAATTCTATCAACCTGGCGGATAAGGAACGCCCGCAAACTACAACTCTACACGCTAGAATAACTCTACTAACTCCTACGAGCCCATTACCAGTGAGTATATTCAACCTCCCTGGCAATGTCTCGAATTCCATTCCTAGTCGTGTCGTAAATTATACAGATATAAATGAGTGTGATGCTTCCGAATCAAACAATGCTACTGCAGGATATGAGGCGACGAGAATGTTACCTGCCACAACATCTTTCGATGCCAATGCCTCTTCCAAGGACAGATTGAATGCCTGCCCTCGACCTCCTTATTGGTTCCCATGTTGCGGCCTAGCCTGGTGTTGCTGCTGGCCCCTGCCTTGGTGATGTTAGGGTGGTCTTTGTTGCCGAAACATCTGAGCTTGTGACATCAACGGGCGTTGTGCCAGCGGTCTCACTGCTACCGCTGGTCCTTGATACTTGCCTGCCCCTAGAGCTGGCAGCATAGGAAATTATTGCATTGGTCCTCCTGACCTCGAATTCATGAGACAGGTAGAAACCCGATGATCTGGACTTCTACATATCAAACACTGTCCGTTCAATGTCCGACACACACCTCTAGTGTGCCCTGCCTTTCCACAATAGGTGCAGCCAGCCGGGGGTTGCTGGTTCTTCCTCTGCTGCTGCTGTTGCTGTCTTGTTGGTGGTGCTGGCCCTCGTATCGCCACATCGTGAATGCGAACTCCAGAGGATGGTGCTGTTATTTGGGGTGCTACTCCCCCTCCTCCTTCAATCTGATTGTGAGATCTCTTCTAACCTCCAGTCCTTGATGTGATCCTCTGGATTATGATCTCATGCCTCCGGGTTGCCGACAATACATCATCGAAAGTCTGGTAGTTGAGCCCCTCTATCAATTGCAAGAGTTCAAGATGGAACCCTTGCTGAAATCTCATAGCCCTCTGGCTCTCCGTTGCTACCATCTCCGGGGCAAACCAACTCAGTCTGCAGAACTCTGCTGCATAAGCATCTACTGTCTTGCCAGCTTGCTTGAGGTTGATAAACTTCTGTTGTAGCTGGAACTGTGCCACAACTCCATAGTACTTCGTCTTGAACCTCGCAGTAAAATCATCCCAAGCTATAGGACGTCTGATGCCCACTTCTTCTGATTCCCACCAATCACGTGCGAGGTCCTGAAGTAACAGCTTCACTTGATCCACACGTTCTTCCGTCGGTACCTTAGCCGCTGTCAGAATAGCCTCGATGTCCTTAAGCCATGCATCTGCTGAAATGGCATCTTCCGTGCCCTCGAAACGATAGGAGTTGTACTTGCAGAACCTGGTTGACGCCCCTGAATCAGTCCTCACTCCTCTTTCCAAAGCCGTTGCAATAATTGGTTAAGCAATACATTCTGCTCTTGCAGCTGAATGTGCATGTGTTGCTGGGCCAACATCTGATGTTGCTGAGTAGCCATCATCCCTCTTATGATTTTCAGAAGGGCTGCTGTGTCTACTGCCATAGGGGTAGGCGGAACTGTTGGTGGTGTTGGAACCTTCGGATACTGCGGTCTAGCTGTTGGTTCCACTATCACCTCTTCTTGGATGTTCTCTTGAGGTAGTACTGGCCTTTGTTGCTGACCAACATGGTCATATTGTTCGTGTTGCCCTTGTTGTTGATGTCCAGCTCTGACAGATGCAGACGAGGTGTCCCTAAGAAAAGGGACAAGTGAGTAATCAAACGATCAGACAGAAAAGATCAATGAAGTCAAAGGATACCGGAATGTCAAGATAGGGTCGAGAGTAACGAATCATGAGATCAAGGGGAAACATATGTGATTAAGACATCCTATAAATTAAAATACCCCACAAGTCTGAAATTAGACATGCATGGGCCACCACTAAAACTTTGTCACGCCCCAGAACCAGAATACCGGAGAGCGGGGAAATTACTCAGCCAGCTACGTATTACGGGTAGATGAATACTGTATAATACGATTAATGTTGTCTAAAAGACGAGGGGGTGCATACTACATGAAAGTCTCACTAGGGTTACTCAACATCTATTGTCCCAATCATTCAATAAAAAGAAGTAAGTAGAGAACATGTAAGAATGAGCAGTATGGCGTCCCAAACGCTCAGTCAAAACGTTCTTGAGATCTGGCTTTATAAAACATAGCCAGATGATATAACAAGGTATACACAATCGTTATCAGCTGCAGTCTGACTTAGTTATAATTATGTAAAAGACAGTCTGACTAACATGTCGGTGGCAAGCAGCAAAATGTAAAGTAAGTAGCAAAATGAGCAGGGAAGCAAGGAACCCACTCGTGTCCTCTTGTGATTATCCCTCTAGTATTGACTATCTTGGAGGTGGAAGTAAGTTGAGTCCTCGGGAGCTGGCTCTAAATCTGGCCATACAAAACCAAAGAGATTAGACCTCAAATAGCAAGTACCACAAAGGAAGCACGACATGAAGAATTAGAACCAGTGGTAAGAGTTAAGAATATGATAAATAAGTCTCCGTTTGCTACTGGGATTCACACAACATCACGACACTTTAAACCAACTTCCCAACCAAATAAGGACAGAAGTTGACCCGTTATGTCCTGACATTCTGATCATCTCAGTAGTTAACAGAGTAGGAACAGTACACAAACAAATCAATTTAAACGGAAATACAACTACTACGGCTTGCTAACTGTAAGTTCCAAATTGTCCTGAAAATATGCAATAAGGGATTCCTCAATTCTTACAATGTACAAGTAAGGCTAGTCTACCCAATAATCAATTGTGCCAATCATAAATTAGACGTGTCCCAGCGAGATGCCCGTCATCAATATATATATATATATATATATAAATATAAACAGATACCACTCCCTGCCCGTGTGGCAGGTTTGCAATATCTGTGGGAACCAACCGGCATGTCGGGGCACTACTTATCCCGAGATGGCTGCCATATAAGAACTCGGGAATCCATTCTCTCCATCCAATCGTTATTTTATTTAACTTAATAGTCCCTATGTTAATTGAAATCTCATGCCGTGGATCATGGTCATTCAGAATGAGTACTTTCGTACAGAGTACGATATGAATAACTCTACAACGATGCCCGTACGGTTAGATTGTAGGTCTTACATAGCGTAATGTAACAATCAAACCTAGCCACGGAATAATCATGCCTTGACTGTAAGGTACGCATGCTGCTTTTATAGAAAATAAGTTGAAGTCTGCACGTATCCATATGCCAATGTTTGAAATCGGCTAGTCGATTGCAATGGTTCATGTTTAATATATGAACGTGTCTCATTCAATTCAACAAGACGACTAGCCAGTCTTTTAGTTCCAACTAGGAATGCATGATCAATCATTAGTCAAAGTAACTATCAATGTCAATTCGTGACAATGCATAAAAGTCAAACTAGTATTTAGTATGGTCGAGTCTATAACTCTCAGGGTTAAGTTCCAGTCATAATGGGTATCTATAACCCAATCGAGACACAGTGCACACTCCACACAACAATATGTATTAAAATATTAACATACAACAAGTGGCATAATCTAGACGGATGGGCGCATAGCCTGCATGTGCTGCATGGACTGCAGTTCCAGCAAGCTCCAGCCATGGAGTTCCAAGAACTTCTAAAGGCCATAACTTGTTACTTGTTAGGAGTGCGCCACGACGGGCCACTATCATGAGTCGGCACAAAATCATGCCGTGTACAGATTATCATTACAATATTAACATATCATAATTATATTGAGTTCATGTCAAAAAGGCGTAAGGATATAATAAGGGGTGCCATACGCCCAATAAAGGCGAATCTAGGGCAATGGATGCCTGGGCTATACTGCGTCGGGCAAGGGGGTAAGATATACAAGTGCTAGGAAGCCTCCGAGCAGGGGAGTATGCCAAAGGAGTACGTTAAGGGGAGTACGCCAAAGGAGTACATCAAGCCAGAAGAGTACGCGTAAAGGAAGTACGCATAAAGGAAGTACGCGTAAAGGAGTACGCGTAGAGGAATAAAGTTTACGCGTGAAACTTGTTTTACGCCAAGGCAGAGTACTTTGTTTTACGCGTAAAATAGTCTTGACTTGTGTAATCCAGATTTCATGCTGACACGAATAAACGTGGGCGTAGAGTTTGATACTACGCTGGCACGAATAAACGTGGGCGTAAGGAACCTCCAGAACTCTAAATTCCATAAAACCCTCAATCTAAGCCAAAAATGGGACTTCCATAGATCAAAATGGGGTATAATACAAATCTCAACAACCTGGAATGAATCAAAACTTAAAAATAAGAAAGTTTGATAGATCAAAACCACCAAAATTCGAGAATGGCAAATTTCTAGATCTACAAAAAAAAAACTTCAAAATACAAAATGTCAAGTTCTAAACTATCTTAGAATCACGAAAGAAAGATAAATGAACCATAAAAATGGATTCTCATGTGGAAGAAAGGTGCACTTGCCTCTCCAAATGGGTTAGGGCTTTTAGTAGAGGAAGTGAAATGAGAGTCTGTGAGGAGAGAGAGAAGAAAAAGGGTATAAATATCTAGCCCAAGTTAATCTCCACCACCCATTCCTTCCTACATAATCTAAGCCATCCATCCCTTATCATGATGAACCAAGCTAAACCAAGTTTGTTCAACATGAACAAAATAAACCAAGAGCAAAACAAAAGCAAAAAATAAAATACAGAAAAATAATTAGCATAAAATTAAAGAAATTAAATACAGAACAAATGCATGATAAATATTAAATAAATATATTTAAGCAATACACGTATTAAAATACGCATTCTAGGAACGGGGAGTGACAGTTAGTGTCTAAGTGTTTGAGTTTGAGCAGGTAATGTTAGATTGTGAAAGGTTATATAGATAGGTATATATATTTTTGGGTTATATAGTATCTATATATATTATGAGAGTATATAGATATATGTTATGGTTCACAGTGAGGATATGTATATACTTGATATATGATATCTATATGTATGTGTTAGGGTGGTACTATATGAGTAAAAATATATGTGATATATATGTAATGTATATTATATAACTAAGTTTTTGTGCCTTGTTAGCTATGTGGTTTAGCTATGTGCCTTGATTTAGGCTGTGTTAGATAGCAATGGTACTAGTATACTTATTGTTTAGGCCGTAGACTTGTTTAGACCTAGAATTGATTAACCTGGATTAGTTTGACCATTGTTGACCAAATCTTAGCTAGTTTGACCACATTAGACTAGTTATCCTAGTTTGACTAGACTAGTTGAACAGAGTTGACCAAGAGTTGACTTTGACCTAGATTGACTTAGACTCATGTAGATTGCATTATAATTTCAATTACCATATAAATTGAACTCTTTATAACCTGTGTGCTCTAACTAGGACTCTGTGACTCCAGTTGGTCATCTTTTTATATCAGTTGTTCAGGGTATCAGGTGAGTACATTCTCTGGCTGTTTCATACTTGCTAGGATTTATATTCTTGCTTTAGATTACTTTACATGATGTTGTCACGTTATTATCACGGATTGGTACTATATGTATCTTGTCATACGATGTTATCCCCCCCGGGGTGCATCAAATACAGTTGTTATGTGCTTTTCACGAACATCTTGTATTTCATGTACACCTCTATTCATGTATACTCTTGTGCAATCTTGTACTCTCATGATCACGTAAGCAAACATGATAAAAATCTCTTATGCAAGGTAACGTAACTTGACTGGATCCTTGTGTATTGATTGGGGAGGGTGAGTAGAAAATGGTTATGTGATCAAAATCCTATCTTGTGAAATCTTGTAAAACTCTTGTATATGTCCATTGTGCCCTCACGTATAATGGAGTCCCATCTTTTAAACCTAAACTGTTTATATAACCATCTCATGCTCTAAATCACAGGTTACTTACAGTTCTTACTTATCATGTATATAGATATTTCCAGTTATCAAATCTCTCTCGTTTTTATATATATTTTATTACAGTCCATGTATCTTACTCTTTTGCATGCTTTATATTTTCTAACATGATATGAACTGTGTGAGATGTATTGTGCTTGTTCCTATCCTGACTGGACCTGTTGAAAATATTACAGGTAACCTGGAGATTCACAGTTAGCCTAGAGGACCAGTAGAGCTTGGAGTAGATTACTAGTTTATAGTTTAGTTTCACTTTTAGAACTTGTTTGTAATAAGTGGAGATTGAGTTGTATTGAGATTGTTTGAGATGTTGTTTAGAAGTTTATTTAAGTTGCTTGAGTTTCATATAGTTGTTTGACTCCTATGTTATCTTATCGTGCTTAGATTGTGATTGAGTATTATCGTATCTTATACTTGTCCTCCATTCGGAGTTAAGATTGTGACAGGTATATTATATAATTACGTGAGTTGTTGATTAGATAGTGACCTAGAACAGCGTTCTACCATCGATACTGTGGCGTAGGCTGGATGTACCCACTTCTCGTGCTCCTACACTGGGTGCGAGTCGTGACACATTTTTAGTGGGAGCCCATGCAGGTCGAGAGTCGCATTATTGCGATATCGTAGTAGCGCAATGACTTAGTTGTATTGCTACGAACCTGCGATAGAATATAGGAAGTAAGGTGTTAGAATGAGAGGATACTCAATCACAGTTAGAATTCCTTGAGAGATTCCTGGGATGATCCTTGAGAATCTTATTTGAACTTCAATTTGAAATCCCTTCCCATGTTTTGTTCACCCTTACTCCTTGTTATTGAATTTGATTTTTGATGGATCGTTGTTGATTTTGATTTTTTCCTATCGAGATGAATTTTATGGCCTGAGTTACGATATTTTCTGATAACATATGTTGATGGGAATAACAGGGATGGTAAAACGTCTACTTGATTATGGAACCTGGAGTTTATCGCATCCATATTAGCTGGTGTAGCGGAAACATAGAGACCTGACTTCGAATGTACATATCTTGGTTATGAGATTTAGAATTTCTCGCAGCTATACTAGTCGGCATAGCGAGAATTCTAGACGACATGATTATAGAGGTGCATACCCCAGTTATGGAATCTATCGTTTATCGCAGCCTTGCTTACTGGTATGACGAGGATTCTGAGTAACATGATTTTGGACAGACACATATAATTATCAGATTGCATCTTGAGAAGGTTTTTAAACATATCATCTCTATCGTACCCTTTTGTTGTTATAAAATTGTATCCCATCATCAAATAACTTAAGAGTAGGGATATTTTAGTTTTGTAGAGCTTATTCATATGTAGTTCTTTCATAGTGTAATGATATGATGACTTGTAGAGTGTCTGTACCCTAGAGATGATAATTAGCATTGGTATTAGAATAGTAACCCATTGTAGATTATTCTTCTGTTATTTATAATACCTACCAATTTTCATATAGGATGTTAGTCTGCCTTACAGCCTTGATGATTTATTATTTTTTTTATCCTTTCTAGTAGGGCACCCATGACCAGAGCCTGTCCTTGAGTGTAGCTGTAGCTTAGCCTAAGACTGAGAGTCTTCCTCTGCCTCCTATAGTGGTATCCCATACCATATTCTCGGGAGGGTTGTTTCCTGATGGAGCTCAGATATTCGGACTTCTCCGGGATGTGTTAGAGACACAGAGAGTTCATACTGAGATCTCGAGGGAGCAGTATCCAATTCCACATAGAGCCTCAGAAGTACCCAGATTTCCAGCCTAGACCTTAGCATATCTTTTGAGATAATTGATACACCCCATATTGCTTGTATGTTTTGATACCTTGTGATTGCTTTGTGTTGTAGTATGACTAGAATGGCTAGATGGGAACCCTAGAGAGAGTATTCTAGGTAGACGAATATTCTTTCTGTGACTTTGATTTCTGGAACGTCAGAGATGTAAATCTTTGGAAACTTCCTTCATAAGTTTGTAGTAGACAAGATTATCTTCACTTTGATATATAATGTCCCACTCAAACTTGTTCCCTTGTACTACTTTTGCATCGCAGCTTTCGGACCAATTTAGGCCATTTGACCATTCCCACTTTAATTATGATTATCATATGCACATTGCCATGACTTTTATTTTATGAGCACAAGATTAGTTATTTTCTCAAAACCAACTTCACGTGCATGACCTATACATGACACCCTACACCCATGACCTTCGTATCCTACTCGGACACGCCATCTTGTTCTTCATCATTATCACACGACTTTCCTGACACAAGACCCCATCTTGATTTACCCCATGGAGTCACTTTTATTTCTGACTCGAATTGGGGACACTTTTTCGACCCAAACCTGTCGACCCAAATTTGGGATATGACCCATTTTAAGCCTACTACCCATATTTTACTTGTTGAACTTGTGTGCTGCTAGGTAGAAGCTTCGACGTTGATTGTTGGGGGTTTGACCTAGAAGGAGTACGACCACTCTTAATTTCAAAGACGAAATTCTTCTAAGGAGGGTAGACTTGTAACACCCACTTTTCTAAAATGAGGGTAATTTTGAACCTTTGTAAAAGTTTATTATTTAATAATAGAATTTATGATTTATGGGGATTTTTAATTAATTTAATACTATTTATAATTGGTGAATTATAATTTTGATGTGTTAGCTAGTGAACCCTAGAACTGTTGAGCCTAGAGACTAACCATGACCATGGGGACCTAACCATATGATTAGAATGACTAATTACAACTTTTTAGGCTAAGGATATTTTGGTCATTTGTGACTTTTGAATTATTTAGGATTTTAATTAATTGGTGAATTTTAGATTATTTTAATAATATTTAAATTGATGTATTGTGATTTTGGTCATTTTTCATATTTTAATATTTTAGGAATTTTTATATTTTTATATTAATTTTTTGGGATTTGTTTAGTCGGGTTTGAGTTTTGTTTCGTTCTGGCTTGTGTTAGTGACCCGGGTAGCTTAGACTCTAGACGGGACACCAAGATTATCATGGCCCACAAACCCCACAAATTAAGTTAGTGAGTTTAGACTAATCCCACTTGTTAGATTGGTTAAGTTAGAGGCTTAAATTTAACAATTTTGATCCCAAACTTGAACATAACTTAAAATTAATCAAGAGGACTAGTTGAGGCCTTATTGGGCTTTCCCCCAAGGCCCAAATAGGGTTTAATAGCAGCCACTATAGGTAGGTTAGCCTCCCTTCATTTTATTTCATTCCATCTTGCCTCTTTTCCTTCACAAAGTGTTCTTCTCCAAATTAGAGAGCTTCCCTCTTTGATTTGATCTCCAAATCCTTACATCCCTCCACCAAAACTTCCATCCAACCTTCTCATACTACCAAGGGAGGGTGCTAGCAAAGATTTGGAGCAAAGTGCAAGGAGTGTCCTTTTTGGAAGATTTTCGTGTCAGAGTCGTGTCCTTGAGAGTATCATTGGGATTGCACTCCCAATAGGTAAAACCAACCTCTAAATTGATTTTCTATGCATATTAGTTAGTTTTGAATCCATGGGATCCACCTCCATGCATGTATGTCACGCTCCAGAACCAGAATACAGGAGAGCGGAGGAATGACTCAGCCAGCTACGTATTACGGGTAGATGAATACCGTATAATATGATCAATGCTGTCTAAAAGACGAGGGGGTGCATACTACATGAAAGTCTCGCTATGGTCACTTTACATCTATTGTCTCAATCATTCACACAAGAAACAGTAATAGAGAACATGTAAGATAAGCAGTAAGGCGTCTCAAACGCTCAATCAAAATGTTCTTGATATCTGGCTTTACAAAACATAGCCAGATGATGAAGCAAGGTATACACAATTGTTTATCAGCTGCAGCCTGACTTAGTTACAATTATGTAAAAGTAAGTACAAGACGATCCGACTAACATGTCGGTGCCAAATGGCAAATTATAAAGTAAGTAACAAAACGAACGGGGAAGTAAGGAACCCACTCGAGCCCTCCTACGATCATTCTTGTAGTATTGACCATCTTGGAGGTGGAAGTAAGCTGAGTCCTCGGAGACCGGCTCTAAATCTGGCCATGCAAAACCAGAGAGATTAGACCTCTAATAGCAAGTACCGCAAGGGAGCACGATATGAGGAGTTATAACCAGTAATAAGGAAATATGATAAATAGATCTCTGCTTGCCACTGGGATTCACATCACATCACGACGCTTCGAACCAACCTCCCAATCAAATAAGGACAGAAGTTGGCACGTCATGTCTTGACATTCTGATCATCTCAGTTAGTTAACAGAGTAGGTAAAGTACACAAACAAGTCAACTTAAACGGCCATGCAACTACTACGACTTGCTATTGTGGGTTCCAAGTTACCTTGGAATGTGCAATAAGGGATTCCTCAGTTCTTACTATGTGCAAGTAAGGCTAGTCTATCTAGTCAATCAATTGCGCCAAACATGAATTAGACGAGTCCCAACGGGACGCCCGTCATCAATATACAATAAATAATATAAGCAGATACCGCTCCCTACCCGTATGACAGATTTGCAGTATCTGTGGGAATCAGCCGGCCTGTCGGGCACTAATAGTCCCAAAGAGGGCTGCCATGTAAGAACTCGGGAATCCATTCTCTCCATGCAATCATTATTTTATTTAACTTAGTATCCTCTATGTTAAGTGAAATTCCATGCCGTAGATCATGGTCATTCAAAATGAGTACTTTCGTACGGGATACGATATGCACACTCTACAACGATACCCGTGCGGTTAGGTTGTAGGTCTTACATAGCGTAATACAACAATCAAAACTAACCACGGAATAATCATGCCTTGACCATAAAGTACACATGCTGCTTTTATAGAAAAATAAATAATATTGAAGCCTGCATGTGCCTGTATGCCAATATTCGGGATTGGCCAATCGATTACAATAGTTCATAGTTTAATATGAACGTGTCTCATTCATTCAATTCAATAAGACGACTAGCCAGTCTCTTAGTTCCAAGTAGGAACGCATGATCAATTATTAATAACATTCAATATTAATTAATGCCAAGATAACAATCCATATTAATTAAGGTCAACTCAGACAGAATCAGCCCCAAAGGCATTATGGGCTAGGGTCCATGCGGCCCAAAAATCATTGGTTCATGCGGCTGCGTAAAACATGCATATGCGGCTAAGGAAACTAAGTCCATGCGTCTGGAATTCAAACTCATGCGGCGAGAACAGTAAAATCTCATGCGGCTGGGATAGTACGAGCCTATGCGGCTGCGGGTGAACTGAGTCCATGCGGCTCAGAATCACAAGCCTTATGCGGCTTGAAAAGAATAGAGTCTCATGCGGCTCGGGCTATAAAGTCTCATGCGGCTGGAAGCGGATAAGCCCATACGGCTAACAAGACATGCGCCTATGCGGCTAAGAAGACATGCACCTATGCGGCTAAAAATAGGACTCGGGTCCTTATGCAGCTGGATAAGTTCAATGCCTTATGCGGCTGGATAAGTTCATGCAGCTCGGCTGCTAAAGCCATGCGGCCAGAAAAGTAATGCGCCTATGCGACTGGAGAGTATTAAGCTTATGCGGCTCAAAACTCCATGCGGCTAAGATACTCATGCGGCCAGCACTTCATGCGGCCAGAAAATTAGAAGCTCATGCGGCCAGCACTTCATGCGGCCAGGAAACTCATGCGGCTGAGAATGCATATGCGGCTGAGAAACTGAGCTTTATGCGGCTGGATGCTAAATGCCATGCGGCCATGGTTGCTCATGCGACCAGGAGACTTGCCGCATAAAAACTCATGCGGCTAAGCACTGTTCTTCTTCTCCAACTTTCGAGAACAGAACCATGGAAGCCCTTGCTTCCGGGCTCTCTAAATCATTCATTCCAAGTCCAAATCTGGACTTCCTTAGGTCAAAATGGGGTAGAACAAAATTCTCTACAATATGGAACCATCAAAACTTGAAAATAACAAAGTTAGCTAGATCAAACCCAAGAAAATCCGAAAATGCATTAAATTTAGATATATGAAATGAGCCATGGAAATTGAAAATACTAAATACTAAAGTATCTAAAAATCTTGAGAGGAAGCCAATGGAACAACAAAAATGAAGATCCATCAAGAAGCAAGTTGGCACTTGCCTATGCGACTAGGTAGGTGGGGAGAGTTATGGAGGATGAAGAAGAGTAATGGTGAATGAGAAGTAATGAAGAGAAAGAAAAGGGGTTTGGGGCTTTAAATGAGGGTGGTGGTAGGTAGAGAATTATTGAACCACCCAAGGGTGGAAAATAAACCAACTCGGGCCGAACCCAAAGCAAAGTAAAAACAGGAAGTAAAATACAGAAAAAAATAATTAGCGTGAAATTAAAGAAATTTAAATACAGAATAATACATGATAAATATTAAATAAATATATTCAAGCAGTACACGTATTAAAATACGTATTCTGGAAACGGGAAGTGACATCTCTACCCTCCTTAGAAAAATTTCGTCCTCGGAATTTCAATTCCAAGCAGGATAGAAACATCGGGGCTAAACTAATCTAAGTACAAGCAAATTGAGTTAGCAATCATTCTACAATGTCAATAGCAAGTAACATATCTATTTTTAACAATGCACGACATCAAGCAATTTTATTCATAAGTTGACAAGCATGAGAAGTTGAGACAATCAAGGTATACAAAAAAAGATATACCTTGTGAGTCAAACAGGTACAGATACCGTGATCGGATATCATTCTCACGTTCCCATATTGACTCCCCTAAAGAGTGATGACCCCAAGCAACCCGGACAAGGCTAATTGTTCGGTTCATAAGTATCTTCTCTCTTCGGTCCAAAATGGACACAGGTTGTTCCTCGTAAGACAGGTTGGTACCAACAACCAGCTCAGAGTGATCAAGGGTATAGCTTGGGTCCGATACATACCTTCGCAACTGAGATACATGAAACACGTCATGCACCTCTCGTAACGAAGGTGGAAGGGATAAACGATAAGCAACATCGCCTACCCTATCAAGGATAATAAACGGGCCTACGTATCGTCGACTCAACTTCTCGCGAACGCCAAATCTAATGACCCCACGGGTAGGTGAGATCCGCAAGAACACGCAGAAAACTCTAGCGGCCTACGATGCTGGTCCGCCCAATGACGATGTCGATCCTGCGTAACTCGAAGTCGCTCTCTAATTCCCTTAACCACTTCAACGGTCTGGACAATCATTTCTGGGCCTAGCATCTTTCTCTCTCCGATATCATTCCATGCTAGTGGCGACCTACACTTCTTACCATATAGTGCTTCAAATGGAGTCATCCGGATACTAGCTTGATAAATGTTGTTGTACGAGAACTCGACTAAGTGCAGGTGGCTCTCCCAAGATCCTCTAAAATCTAAGGTGCAAGCCCTCAACATATCTTCCAAAGTCTGAATTGTTATTTCTGATTGCCCGTCCGTCTATGGATGGTAAGTCATGCTAAATCTCAACTTGGTACCCAGAATATGATGTAAACTCTTCCAAAAATGTGATGTAAAATGGGTATCTCTATCCGACACAATACTGACAGGGACTCCATGCTGCCTGACTATTTGCTGCATATACAACTCTGCCAACTTTTCTGTAGATTGTCCTACTCTGAAAGGAAAAAAATGTGCCACCTTTGTAAGCCGATCTACTATCACCCAAATAACATATTTACCACTTGGTGATCTCGGTAAACCAGTCACAAAGTCCATTATGATATGCTCCAACTTCCACTCCGGAATAGGAAGCAGTTGCAATAATCCAGCTGGCCTATGTTGTTCTGCCTTCACTTGCTGACATATCAAGCAACGAAAAACGAATCTAGCTATCTCCCTCTTCATCCCGTTCTACCAGAAGTGCTGCTTGATATCTTGGTACATCTTGGTCCCTCCAGGGTGTATAGAATACTGAGAACTGTGAGCTTCTGTCATAACCTTTTGTCTGATATCTCCACTAGGTACACATAGACGTGATCCAAACCTAAGCGTACCATCTTCATGAATTCTTATCTCTTTTCTGAGTCCTGACTCATATTCTGCCCTAAGCTTCTGAATCCTTAGGTCCTGCGCCTAAGCTGCCTTGATCCTGTCTACCAAGTCGGATTGAACTTGTAGACTCGCCAGAACTCCTACATCACTAGGAAGTATAACCTCGATGCCCATCTCCTAAAGGTCTTCTAAGATATGCTTCTGCATTGTCAACATAAATGTGCCGTCTCTCCTGCTAAGAGCGTCTGCTACCATATTAGCCTTGCCTGGATGATACTGAAGCTCCACGTCGTAATCCTTGATCAATTCTAACCATCTTCTCTATCTCATGTTCAGTTCCCTCTGAGTAAAGATGTACTTCAGACTTTTATGGTCTGTGTACATGTCCACTCGGTCACCATATAAGTAATGCCGCCATAGCTTCAAAGCAAATACTACTGCTGCCAACTCCAAGTCATGAGTTATATAATTCTTCTCGTGGTCTCGAAGTTGCCAAGATGCATATGCTATCACCTTCCCATGTTGCATAAGGACACATCCAAGTCCTTTACCTGACGTATCACAATATATAATAAAACTTTCGGGTCCAACTGGCAATGTAAGAATAGGCACTGATATCAACTTCTGCTTCAGATTCTCAAATGATGCCTGGCATTCTACCGACCAGACGAATGGTACATCCTTCCGTGTCAAGCGGGTCATGGGTGCTGAAAGCCTTGCAAAGTCTGATACGAACCGTCTGTAATATCCTGCCAATCCCAAGAAACTCCACACATCAGCTACGGTCTTGGGTACTGGCCAACTCTCTACTGCTTCTACCTTCTTGGGATCCACTGCTACACCAGCTTCTGATATGATGTGACCCAAAAAATGAAATATGATCCGACCAAAACTCTCACTTGCTGAGCTTGGCATACAACTGGTTCTCTCTCAGAACCTGTAACACTTTTTGGAGGTGGTCTTCATGTTCCTCTTCACTGGCAGAGTATACGAGAATATCGTCAAGAAACACAACGACAAACTGGTCTAAGTATGGCATAAAGATGCGGTTCATCAAATCCATAAATATTGCTGGAGCATTGGTCAAACCAAACGGCATTACCAAGAACTCATAATGCCCATACTTCGACCTGAATGTTGTCTTAGTAGTATCCTCCTTCCGAACCCTCACTTGATGATACCCTGAACGAAGATCTATCTTAGAGAAAACTCTAGCTCTGCTCAACTGATCAAACAAGTCGTCAATCCTGGGTAGTAGGTACTTGTTCTTTACTGTTGTCGCGTTAAGCTTCTTGTAATCGATGCACAATCTGGATGACCCATCCTTCTTCTCCTCAAGTACCACTGGTGCTGCCCATGGTGATATGCTAGCTTGGATGAACTTCTTCTCCTTCAGTTCCTCTATGTGCTAATATACCTTGGCCTGCTCTGAATCTGCCATTCTGTAAACTCGATCTGATATCGGTTTAGTTCCAGGTACCAATTCTATACTGAACTCAATATCCCTAATCGGGGGTAAACCTGGAAGTTCTTCGGGAAATACGCCTAGAAACTCTTCAACTACCTTCGGAACTAGAACTTCTTCCATTGCCGTTACTACTTTCTGCTCTTGTTGAGTTGCCACTGATCTGACTAAAGTGAACCTCTTTATGCCTGGAATATCAAAAGATACACTCCCTCTACGATAATCTATTGTCGTATGACTGTCTTTCAGCCAGTCTATGCCTAAGATAACGTCGAAATTTCCAACAGAAAATTCTATCAACCGGGCGGGTAAGGAATGCCCACAAACTACAACACTACATGCTAGAATAACCCTACTAACTCCTACGAGCCCATTACCAGTGAGTATATTCAACCTCCCTGGCAATGCCTCGAACTCTATTCCTAGTCGTGTTGCAAATTGTGCAGATATAAATGAGTGTGATGCTCCCGAATCAAACAATGCTACTGCGGGATATGAGGCGACGAGAATATTACCTGCCACAACATCTCCCAATGCCAATGCCTCTTCCAAGGACAGAGTGAATGCCTGCCCTCGACCTCCTTGTTGGTTTCCATGCTGTGGCCTAGCCTGGTGTTGCTGCTGACCCCTGCCTTGATGATGCTGGGATAGTCTGTGCTGGTGTTGCTGCATCGGCGGTCCCTGCTGCCGAAACATCTGAGCTTGCGACATAAACGGGCGCTGAGCCAACGGTCTTACTGCCACCGCTGGTCCTCGATACTGGCCTGCCCCTGGTGCTGGCAGAGCAGAAAATTGTTGTACTGGTCCTCCTGACCTCGAATTCATAGGACAGGTGGTAACCCGATGATCTGGGCTTCCACATATCAAACATTGCCCGTTCAATATTCGACACACATCTCTAGTGTGCTCTACCTTCCCATAATAAGTGCAGCCCGCTGGGGGTTGCTGGTTCTTCTTCTTTTGCTGTTGCTGCTGTTGTCTTGGTGGCGCTGGCCCTCGTATTGCCCCATCGTGAATACGAATGCCAATGGACGGTGCTGTTGTTCGGGGTGCTGCTCCCCCTCCTCCTTCAATCTGACTGTGGGATCTCTTCTGACCTCCAGTCCTTGCCGTGATCCTCTGAATGGTGATCTCATGCCTTCGGGTTGTCGTTAATACCTCATCGAAAGTCTGGTAGTTGTGTCCCTCTACCAATTGCAAGAGTTCAAGATGAAACCCTTGTTGAAACCTCATAGCCCTCTGGCTCTCTGTTGCTACCATCTCCGGGGCGAACCTACTAAATCTGCAGAACTCCGCTGCATAAGCATCCATTGTCTTGTCAGCCTGCTTAAGGTTGATAAACTTTTGTTGTAGCTCAAACTACGCCACAACTCTACAGTACTTCGTCTTGAATCTTGCGGTGAAATCATCCCAAGCAACAGGACGTCTGATGCCCACTTCCTCTGATTCCCACCAATTACGTGCGAGATCCTGAAGTAACAACTTCACTTGATCCACACGTTCTTCTGCCGGCACCTTAGCTGCTGTCAGAAAAGCCTCAATATCCTTAAGCCACGCATCTGCTGAGATGGCATCTTCCGTGCCCCCGAAACGGTAGGGGGTGTACTTGCAAAATCTGGTTGATGCTCCTGAATCTGTTCTTGCCCCTCTTTCCAAAGCCGTCTGCAATCCTTGGTTGAGTAGTACATTATGCTCTTGTATCTGAGCGTGCATGCGTTGCTGGGCCAATATCTGATGTTGCTGAGTAGCCATCATCCCTCTCATGATCTCCAGAAGGGCTGGTGTGTCTACTTCCACGGGGGTAGGTGGAACTATTGGTGGTGTTGGAACTTCCGAATACTGTGGTCCAGCTGCTGGTTCCACTATCACTTCTTCTTGGATAGTCTCTTGAGGTAGTACTGGCCCTTATAGCTGACCAACCTGGTCATGTTGTCTATGTTTCCCTTGTTGTTGTTGTCCAATTCAGACAGATGCAGATGAAGTGCCCCTAAGGAAAGGGACAAAGGAGCAATCAAACGATCGGACATGAAGGATCAATGAAGTCGAAGGATACCGGAATGCCAAGCTAGGGTTGAGAATCAACGAATCATGAGATCAAGGGAGAACATGGGCGATTGAGACATCCTATAAATTAAAACACTCCACAAGTCTAAAATCAGACCTGCATGGGCCACCACTAAAATCTTGTCACGCCCCAGAACCAGAATACTGGAGAGCGGGAAAACGACTCAGCCAGCTACGTATTACGGGTAGATGAATACCGTATAATACGATCAATGCTGTCTAAAAGACGAGGGGGTGCATACTACATGAAAGTCTCGCTATGGTCACTTCACATCTATTGTCTCAATCATTCAAACAAGAAACAGTAATAGAGAACATGTAAGATAAGCAATAAGGCATCCCAAATGCTCAGTCAAAATGTTCTTGATATCTGGCTTTATAAAATATAGCCAGATGATGAAGCAAGGTATACACAATTATTTATCAGCTGCAGCCTGACTTAGTTATAATTATGTAAAAGTAAGTACAAGACGATCCGACTAACATGTCGGTGCCAAACGGCAAATTATAAAGTAAGTAACAAAACGAGCGGGGAAGTAAGGAACCCACCCGAGCCCTCCTGCGATCATTCCTCTAGTATTGACCATCTTGGAGGTGGAAGTAAGCTGAGTCCTCGGAGACCGGCTCTAAATCTGGCCATGCAAAACTAGAGAGGTTAGACCTCTAATAGCAAGTGCCGCAAGGGAGCACGATATGAGGAGTTATAACCAGTAATAAGGAAATATGATAAATAGATCTCTGCTTGCCACTGGGATTCACATCACATCACGACGCTTCGAACCAACCTCCCAACCAAACAAGGACAGAAGTTGGTACGTCATGTCCTGACATTCTGATCATCTCAGTTAGTTAACAGAATAGATACAGTACACAAACAAGTCAACTTAAACGGCCATGCAACTACTACGACTTGCTATTGTGGGTTCCAAGTTACCTTAGAATGTGCAATAAGGGATTCCTCAGTTCTTACTATGTGCAAGAAAGGCTAGTCTATCCAGTCAATCAATTGAGCCAATCATGAATTAGACGAGTCCCAGCAGGACGCCCGTTATCAATATACAATAAATAATATAAGCAGATACCGCTCCCTATCCGTGTGACAGATTTGCAGTATCTGTAGGAACCAGCCGGCCTGTCGGGCACTAATAGTCCCAAAGAGGGCTGCCATATAAGAACTCGGGAATCCATTCTCTCCATGCAATCATTATTTTATTTAACTTAGTAGCCTCTATGTTAAGTAAAATTCCATGCCGTGGATCATGGTCATTCAAAATGAGTACTTTCGTACGGGGTACGATATGCACACTCTACAACGATACCCGTACAGTTTGGTTGTAGGTCTTACATAGCGTAATGCAACAATCAAAACTAACCACAGAATAATCATGCCTTGACCATAAAGTACACATGCTGCTTTTGTAAAAAAATAAATAATATTGAAGCCTGCATGTACCTGTATGCCAATATTCGGGATTGGCCAATCGATTACAATAGTTCATAGTTTAATATGAACGTATCTCATTCATTCAATTCAATAAGACGACTAGCCAGTCTCTTAGTTCCAACTAGGAACACATGATCAATTATTAATAACATTCAATGTTAATTAATGCCAAGATAACAATCCATATTAATTAAGGTCAACTCAGACAGAATCAGCCCCAAAGGCATTATGGGCTAGGGTCCATACGGCCCGAAAATTATTGGTTCATGCGACTGCGTAAAATATGCATATGCGGCTAAGGAAACTAAGTCCATGCGGCTGGGATTCAAACTCATGCGACGGGAATAGTGAAATCTCATACGACTGGGATAGCACGAGCCTATGCGGCTGCGGGTGAACTAAGTCCATGCGGCTCAGAATCACAAGCCTTATGCGGCTTGAAAAGAATAGAGTCTCATGCGGCTCGGGCTATAAAGTCTCATGCGGCTGGAAGCGGATAAACCCATGCGGCTAAGAAGACATGCGCCTATGCGGCTAAGAAGACATGCGCCTATGCGGCTAAAAATAGGACTCGGGTCCTTATGCAGCTGGATAAGTTCAATGCCTTATGCGGCTGGATAAGTTCATGCGACTCGGCTGCTAAAGCCATACAGCCAGGAAAGTAATACGCCTATGCGGTTGGAGAGTATTAAGCTTATGCGGCTCAAAACTCCATGCGACTAAGATACTCATGCGTCCAGCACTTAATGTGGCCAGAAAATCAGAAGCTCATGCGGCCAGGAAACTCATACGGCTGAGAATGCATATACGGCTGAGAAAATAAGCTTTATGCGGCTGGATGCTAAATGCCATGCGGCCAGGATCTCATGCGGCCAGGAAGTGCCATGCGGCCAGGGTTGCTCATGCGGCCAGGAGATTTGCCGCATGAAAACTCATGCGGCTAAGCTCTGTTCTTCTTCTCCAATTTTCGAGAACAGAACCATGGAATCCCTTGCTTTCGGGCTCTCTAAATCCTTCAATCCAAGTCCAAATCTGGACTTTCTTAGGTCAAAATGGGGTAGAACGAAATTCTCTACAACATGGAACCATCAAAACTTGAAAATAACAAAGTTAGCTAGATCAAACCCAAGAAAATCTGAAAATGTATTAAACTTAGATCTATATGAAATGAGCCATGGAAATTGAAAATACTAAATACTAAAGTATCTAAAAATCTTGAGAAGGAGCCAATAGAACAACAAAAATAAAGATCCATCAAGAAACAAGTTGACACTTGCCTATGCGGCTAGGTAGGTGGGGGAGAGTTATGGAGGATGAAGAAAAGTAATGGTGAAGGAGAAGTAATAAAGAGAGAGAAAAGGGGTTTGGGGCTTTAAATGAGGGTGGTGGTAGGTGGGGAATTGTTGAACCACCCAAGGCTGGAAAATAAACCAACTCGTGCCGAACCCAAAGCAAAGTAAAAGCAGGAAGTAAAATACAGAAAAATAATTAGCGTGAAATTAAAGGAATTTAAATACAGAAAAATACATGATAAATATTAAATAAATACATTCAAGCAGTACACGTATTAAAATACGTATTCTGGGAACGAGAAGTGATAATGTACCCCTTTTAGATTCAAGTTTGAGGCCATTTGGAACTCTCTTGAGGATTTTAGATATATGTTTTGTGTCCTACTTGATAGATCCCAAATTAGGACACCCCATGTGTTTGATTTATTACCTAATAGGATTAATTGTATTTTAAATTTAGTTTTAGAATGGTTAGAGAGTGGATTGATCTTAGTTAGGATGGTTAGAATGAGTTTCATTTGGATACCTATGTTGGTATCCAAGTATCTTGGCCTACATGTGTTTATTTTGTCCAAAATAACCCAAATTCGTCATAATATTCATCCACGTTTTTAGTATCCATAGAAACTTAGAAATGTCATAACTTTTAGCTCAGAACTCCGATTAATCTTCCATTTTTTTTAAAAGAACAGTATCGAAGTTAGCTTTCCAAATATATATTTTAATAAGCCAAAATTATTCTAGAACTTTCTGTAAAACTATTTGAGTGTCAGTTGTTTGAAAGACACGCATTTCGGTGTTTTCGCGATTCCGGGAGCTTCTGGACACAAAAATACGATTCGTTTGAAGTTTCGAAAAGCTAACACGAAGGGCTACGATATACTTTAATCCTAGAATTTAGTGAATGTCCAATTGATACATTATTGATTTTAAGTAGAAGAGTGACTATACGATATAGGCATTTTGTGTAACCTATAAGCCTATATAGTATGGATATTAAATGAATGTAGGTATCATAGGTTGTCGAGTATATGTATGATATAGTATATATATATATGTTAGTATGTTTGTTAGATGTTAGTTAGTAGAGGGTTAGATATGTTTGAGTTATATGTTAGTGTAAGTTATATATGTTAGTATGTTTGTTAGATGTTGGTTAGAGAGGGTTAGATATATTAGAGTTTGTTATATATTAGTGTAAGTTATATTTGTTAGTATGAATGTTAGTTAGATAGTAGAGATTAGTATTTTGTTAGATATTTGATATGTTGTTAGATAATTTGATGTTAAATATCTAGTATATTAGATATTGATATGTTAGTTCTAGATATTGGTATATTAGCAAGTTAGTCTCTATAGGTCATATGTTAGATATTACTTAAGATGTTATGTTAGTACATTAGATAGTTAGTTAATTAGATATTTGAAGAATATCTTGGTATCTCATGATACCAAGTTAGTATTTTAAGATAAATATGAATTACCTTTACTTTCAAGGTAAATGATTAGTTTACCTTATGACCAAGGTATTAGTTTTGGGATGCCAATATGACCAAAGTTGATATGGTATCCTAGTGTTAGTGGATTAGTGTCTCAGTGTTTGATTTTGAGTAGGTAATGTTAGATTGTGGAAGGGTTATATAGATAGGTATATATATTTTTGGGTTATATAGTATCTATATATATTATGAGAGTATATAGATATAGGTTATGGTTCATAGTGAGGATATGTATATACTTGATATATGATATATATATATATATATATATATATATATATATATATATATATATATGTGTGTGTGTGTGTTAGGGTGGTACTATATGGGTAAGGATATATGTGATATATATGTAATGTATATTATATAACTAAGTTTGTGTGCCTTGTTAGCTATGTGGTTTAGCTATGTGCCTTGATTTAGGCTATTTGTTAGATAGCAATGTTACTAGTATACTTATTGTTTAGGCCATAGACTTGTTTAGACGTAGAATTGACTAACCTAGACTAGTTTGACCATTGTTGACCAAATCTTAGCTAGTTTGACCATATTAGACTAGTTGTCCTAGTTTGACTAGACTAATTGACCATAGTTGACCAAGAGTTGACTTTGACCTAGATTGACTTAGACTCATGTAGATTGTATTATAATTTCAATTACCATATAAATTGAACTCTTTATAACCTGTGTTGTTCTAACTAGGACTCTGTGACTCCAGTTGGCAATCTTTTTATATCATCTGTTCAGGGTATCAGGCGAGTACATTCTCTGACCGTTTCATACTTACTAGGATTTATATTCTTGCTCTAAATTACTTTACATGATACTGTCATATTATTATCACGGATTGGTACTATATGGATCTTACCATGCGATGTTATCTCCCTCGGGGTGCATCAAATATAGTTGTCATGTGCTTTTCACGAACATCTTATATTTTATGTACACCTCTATTCATGTATACTCTTGTGCAATCTTGTACTCTCAAGATCACGTGAGCAAACATGATAAAAACCTCTTGTGCAAGGTAACGTAACTTGATTGGATCCTTGTGTATTGATTGAGGAGGGTGAGTAGAAAATGGTTATGTGATCAAAATCCCATCTTGTGAAATCTTGTGAAACTCTTGTATATGTCCATTGTGCCCTCACGTATAATGGAGTCCCATCTTTTAAACCTAAACTGTTTATATAACCATCTTATGCTCTAAATCATAGGTTACTTACAGTTCTTACTTATCATGTATATAGATATTTCTAGTTATCAAATCTCTCTCATTTTTATATATATTTCCTTACAGTCCATGTATTTTACTCTTTTGAATGCTTTATATTTCCTAACATGATATGAACTGCGTGAGATGTATTGTGCTCGTTCCTGTCCTGACTATACCTGTTGAAAATATTACAGGTAACCTGGAGATTCACAGGTAGCCTAGAGGACCAGTAGAGCTTGGAGTAGATTACTAGTTTATAGTTTAGTTTCACTTTTAGAACTTGTTTGTAATAAGTAGAGATTGAGTTGTATTGAGATTGTTTGAGATGTTGTTTAGAAGTTTATTTAAGTTGCTTGAGTTTCATATAGTTGTTAGACTCATGTGTTATCTTATCGTTCTTAGATTATGATTGAGTATTATCGTATCTTATACTTGTCCTCCATTCGGAGTTGAGATTATGACAGGTATATTATATAATTGCGTGAGTTATTGATTAGATAGTGACCTAGAACAGCGTTCTACCGCCGACACTGCGACGTAGGCTGGACGTACCCACTTCTCATGCCCCTACACTGGGTGCGAATCGTGACACAGAGGAAGATGATTAACTTGGCTTCCCTACGAAACCTTGTCTTTTGATTTTCTATCAAAGAGGAATTTGACTTATTCCATATCTTTGAATCATCCCTTGAGTTTTCTAGGCTTAGTCGGTTTGCTCCCACCTTGGTGGTGACCGAGTTCGACAGAGCTCAGCGATTTCAGCAGAGACTCCACTTAGAGATTCTGCTGGTAGTGGAGCAGTTTTAGCATCAGACTTTCGATACGGTATTGAGATCAGCCAGGAGGCACGAGTATACCTCCCACAGGATCGTGGACATGATCGGAGGTCGGAAGCGATCTCACGGCCAGATGACCCAGTCGACAGCACCAGCCCCGGCAGTCAGGGCTTTGACAATTGGAACTCCGAGGCAGGCAGCCTCAGTAACGTCAGTCACGTCCCCTCAGTAACAGAAGCAGAAGTAGTCTTCCGCAATGGGCTGCACTCATTGTGGGAAGCCAGGACACGTTGTTTAGGAGTGTTGCAGAGCATAGGGACTGTGTTTGGCTTGTGGGGCACCGGACCACAAGATAGGGTCCTGTCCGAATAGGGCCAGTTCGTCATCGGCCCAGACTAGTCCCTCGGTAAGGGGACCAGCACCAGCACCAGTACAGCAGCAACAGCAGTATCAGCCTCCGAGGCCATTGTCGCCTCAGGTACAAGTCTTCCAGCAGCAGAGACCCCAGCAGTATGCCCTGGTCCAAGCTCAGATTCAGAACCGGCAGAGAGGTTCCTAGCAGGATGTTTTCCCTCTTCCTTATACCTTCAATTCCTTGCTTGCATGATTGATTGTTTGATTGATTGCTTGGTATAGCTTGTCCCTGCATCTCTAGCCACTTGATTAAATTTCGAGGACAAAATTCTTTTAAGGTGGGTAGGATATAGTATCACAAATTCATGATACGTATTTAGTGTATGTATACGTGTTTTGGACCCGTATTTTTGTTAATCATGATTAGTTAATTTTAGTTAATTTTGTTTGATTGGTTTAATTGGCTTATGGTTCATCATGGTAATTACATTGGCTTGGTTCGGTTCGGTTTATTTGACCTTGCTTGTTTTAGTTTATCATGTGGAGAACCACTCCCACCTTCCACCACTCCCACCATAAATATCAATCCCACTCTCTCTCTTCCATTATTACTCATTACTCATTTCTTCTTCTCCATCTTTACTCTTCACCTACCAGGAGAGAGAGAGCTTAGGCAAGTGCATCTTGCTTCATGGAGGAACCCCATTTTTATTGTTCCATTATCTTCCTTATGTGTTTCTAACCCACTTTAGTACTTAGCACTTTTTATTTCTGTGGTTAATTTCTTGTAGATCTAGTTTTGTGGTATTTTCGGTTTTCATGAATTTGATCTATCAAGCTTGCATATTTTTGCTAGTTGATGGTTCCATATTGTAGAGAATTCCATTTTGTCCAAATTTGACCTACGGAAGTCCAGCTATTATGGTTGGGAGGAGCATAGAGGCCATGGTATTTTCATGGACATGTTCTCTGAGGGAGCCATTAATTGCATTCTTGGCCGCATATGCACTGTGCTTGCATTAATTAAGTTGCTTGCAAGCTTGCATGCAACTTGCCTGAGCCGCATGGCCATTTGTTATTCTTGGTCGCATGGCCTTGCAAGCATTAATTGCTTGCATGCATGCATTAATTGCTTGCATTAAATAATTACCATGAGTATTAAATATTACTTGGCCTTAGCATTAATTGCATGCATGCATTAGATATTTGCTTGCATTAAACAAATACTTGGCCGTATGAGAATTCAGTTGGCAGCATGGGAACAGTATTCAGCCGCATATGGCACTTGCATTTATATGCAATTAAATGCATTAGCCTTTACAAGCAGTAATATTTAAATATAAAATAATGAACATACATGCATGCCTCAATTAGTATTAGCATTAATACCTCAGCTTGCATGCATATTGTTTTATGCATTAACAATGAGCCGCATAGGCCATTAGCAGTAAACTTCATGGCCGTATGGATTAAACTTCATGCAAGCATTAAATGCTTGCATTGTTACTTGTGGCCACATAGCATATGCGGCTCTCCCCCCATTCATTTCCATTTACTGTGGCCGCATGGCCTAAGGATAGTATAATGCATGGCATTAAATGCTTAAAGAATTTGTATGCTTTAGTTAAAGCATGGCATTAGTTGATGCGTTGCAGGAAGAATAATGCCATGGCATTAGTTATTGCTTAAAGCATTTGCATGCTTTAGTATAATGCATGGCATTAGTATTTTGCTTAAAGCATTAGTAGTATATATTAAATAATGTCTTGTCATTCGCATGCACCAACACATATTAAATAATGCCATGGCCTTGCATCCATTCAGCCGCATATGCACCTTTGGGCTGGCAATTTGCATGGCTAATTCTTGTATCCGCATGAATATTAGTGAGCCGCATATGGCTTTGCTGCCATGATATATTCAATTTGCATGCATGCAATCTTGCTGCATGCTTAATATTCTTGGCCGCATGGCCTTATATACTTGGATGGCATATTATAATATGCGTAATAATTACTTGGCCATGTGAACCAATATTTAAATAGTTCACGTAAACCTTTTCTTACTGCATTAATTGTTGGGTCCCACATGGCCCCAGTACTTGAGTGGCCACGTGTTATTTTCTTTGCTTGAGTGGAAGCTTGCATTTATTGTGGGTTCCTCTCTCCTTGCCTTTTCTGGTTGTATGAATATTTCTTGCTGGCCGCATGGCCCCCTTCAGTTATTTTTTTGCCGCATAAGCTTTGTCTGGCCGCATGGGTGTCCTCCCACTCTCTTTGGCCGCATGTATGTTCTCCCACTTTTGGGCCGCATGGGGTCCACTTTGATTGTTTAAATATTTTATTTGCCTGAATTGTGGTCAGAATTTCTTCCCACTCCCAACAGGAAAGTTGTAGAGTTTCTCCTTGGCTTCAAGAATATATATATTATATTATTATTATTTAAATGCGTAAGTTTCTTCTCTCCTTGATAAATGAGAATGACTTTACAGTGACCCGTGTGGTGCACTCTTGACTAGTAATAATGAATGATAATGAATGATGGTGGTCCGCCGTGGCGCACTCTTGACATGATAAATCTAACATAATATTTCTCGAAATACTGTTGCGACGGCTAACATGACATGACCAGTATGAATGACCTGGACACCGTGGACGATTGTGCTTGTACAAATGAACCCGTCTTGTCTTACATCATGTCTAAGACGGAGACTCCTGAGTACCACGGTCAGGGATACCCACTGAATTTGACTAAGGCTAACAACTAAAATAATCCATTAGTCATGAAAAGATTTTCCAGCTACAGGCAATTCCGTTATCTGGGCACCCCACTTGGGATCTGTAGCCTGCCGACGAGTATGGCACATTTCCAGCACACTGTCATGTGTTGCACCCTTATTGTACTAATATTCGACCTGGATAACCTGGATGGTCTGCAGGGCTTGTGGCTGTGGAACAATCTCATTGCATCTTGCTAGTAACTAAGGCTTGTGATAACCCTAGTTAGTTAAAGTATCAAGCCGTACTTATTGCTTGGCCGTGAATGATGGATGAAGTTCAACCAGTCTAATCTTGTCTTGATCATGTACAAGATTGTTACATGTCCTGATTTCTTATTTTATCTTGCCGATAAATGGTGGGAGAAACCAAGTTCTGTTCAGACAAAGGGTTACAATCCCGGTCCTTGTTTGGTTTACGAGTTGTAACCTGGTTATCTGAATAGTCCCATGGTTATCTCATCGTAATCACCTGTCATGCTTGATACGGTTTACCTTACCAACAAGATTTAGAGACGGAGTTCTATTCAGGTGAAGGATTACAACCCCGGTCCTTGTTTGGTTTAAGGGTTGTGACCTGGCTACTTGAATGGTTCCCTCGTACTCTATTATGACTGTTGTTATTCTTTTAATATCGAGCCTTTTATTACTGTCTTTTATGTAATTATATTCTTGTGATATGCTGGTTTTAGTTCCTAAGTGAAGCCTCCTTTATGGCACTTGCTCTTTCTGGGATCTGATCCAGCTGGTTTTGTATGGCCAGATTCCGGAGCAACCCCAGGGGATCTACCGACTTTCCAGCCAGATGGTGACCACTAGAAGGAATCCTGGCAACAAGTGGGTTTATTTTGGCTCTCCCACTCTATTGTAAAATTATTCTTTTGATGCGTTTAGCCGCCGAACAAGTGTTAGCTCGTGTACATTTTTACTTACTGTCTGCCTACGGGCTGTAACATGATTGGCAACCTAGGGTTGATCATGTATGACTAAAATTCTTGCTAGTCTTTACATTTTGTAACGACTAGCTTCATGATCAGCTAAATATATAATGTTTGGGATGCCTTACTATTGTATATTTGGCGATCTTACTTCTTGTAACCTTTACTTACTTGCTTGTGATTGAGACACTAGGCTTGTTCATGACCATAGGAGACTGATGGCTTGTAGTTAAACCCTCATATATCTATACAGTCATGACCGTATAGTGGAGTGGATCCCATTTTACTATACGTAGCTGGCTATGTCTGTCTCCGTTCTCCAGTGTTCTGGTTCTGGGGCGTGACATGGTTTAAGTGGTGGCCCATGCAGGTCTTGTAAATCAAGATATGTGAGGGTTTACCGAATAGATGTCTCTATCAGTACTCGTCCTTGATCTCTGTTTGTATTCTCTGAATCCCTGAAATTCTTGTCCTGATCACTTGCTTGTAATCGTTGATCTATCCTGGTCTTTCCTTATTGTTTCCTATGTCATCTTCTTCAGCGGTATTGTTCCTGGACCTGCCGATCAGCAAGGTGGAGCACCTCCCGTGGACCAGCAGCAACCAAAAGATCAGGCCCAGCACTCAGGAGCAGCATCCCGAGTCATGCCTACCGGGGATCCTGAGCCACCAGTTCAGCCCGTCCAGCCTGCAGAGCCCGATGATGGCACCTTGGTGGGACTCATCAGGACATTGTTAGCTTTCCAAGATCGTAGAGAAGATGCCTTGCACCAGGCAGTGGAAGATGCTCTGAACAGAGGCGGTCGTCATGGGAACAGTGCAGCGAACAGTTTCAAGCGCCTGAACCCTCCATTCTTCGATGGCAGTGAAGATGCTATCGCTGCTGACGCGTGGCTTCAGGACACAGAAGTGATTCTAGAAGCAGCCAGGACCCCAGAAGGCGAGAAGGTGACCGTGGTGCGCCTGCAGCTATTGGATCTTGCCCGCAGCTGGTGGGCATCGTAGGCCGTTGGATTATTGGCGCCTATTTCCTGGACAGTATTCAGAGAAAGATTCCAGACGAAGTATTTCGATGTTGTAGCTTGGTACGATCTACAGACCAAGTTTACCAATCTGAAGCATATGGGCAGGATGGTCGATGGATATGCGACCGAGTTTTCTAGGCTTAGTCGGTTTGCTCCCACCTTGGTGGCGACCGAGTTCGACAGAGCTCAGCAATTTTAGCAGGGACTCCACTTAGAGATTCTGCTGGCAGTGGAGCAGTTTGAGCATCAGACTTTCGATGCGGAATTGAGAGCAGCCAGGAGGCACGAGTATACCTTCCATAGGATCATGGACAGGACCGGAGGTCGGAAGCGATCTCACGGCCAGATGACCCAGTCGACAGCACCAGCCCCGACAGTCAGGGCTTTGACAATTGGAACTCCGAGGCAGGCAGCATCAGTAACGTCGGTCATGTCCTCTCAGCAACAGAAGCAGAAGCAGTCTTCCGTAATGGGCTGCACTCATTGTGGGAAGCCAGGACATGTTGTTTCAGAGTGTCGCAGAGCACAGGGACTGTGTTTGGCTTGTGGGGCACCGAACCACAAGATAGGGTCCTGTCCGAATAGGGCCAGTTCGTCATCGGCCCAGACCAGTCCCTCGTTAAGGGGACCAGCACCAGCACCAGTACAGCAGCAACATCAGTATCAGCCTCCGAGGCCATTGTCGCCTCAGGCACAACTCTTCCAGCAGCAGAGACCCCAATTGTATGCCCTGGTCCAAGCTCAGATTCAGAACCGGCAGAGAGGTTCCTAGCAGGATGTTTTTCCTCTTCCTTATGCCTTCAATTCCTTGCTTGCATGATTGATTGTTTGATTGATTGCTTGGTATAGCTTGTCCCTGCATCTCTAGCCACTTGATTAAATTCCGAGGACGAAATTCTTTTAAGGTGGGTAGGATGTAGTGTCCCAAATTCATGATACGTATTTAGTGTACGTATACGTGTTTTGGACCCGTATTTTTGTTGATCATGATTAGTTAATTTTGGTTAATTTTGTTTGATTGGTTTAATTGGCTTATGGTTCATCATGGTAATTGTATTGGCTTGGTTCGGTTCGGTTTATTTGACCTTGCTTGTTTCAGTTTATCATGTGGAGAACCACTCCCACCTTCCACCACTCCCACCATAAATATCAATCCCACTCTTTCTCTTCCATTATTACTCATTACTCATTTCTTCTTCTCCATCTTTACTCTTCACCTACCAGGAGAGAGAGAGAGCTTAGGCAAGTGTATCTTGCTTCATGGAGGAACCCCATTTTTATTGTTCCGTTGTCTTTCTCATGTGTTTCTAACCCACTTTAGTACTTATCACTTTTTATTTTTGTGGTTAATTTCTTGTAGATCTAGTTTTATGGTATTTTCGGTTTTCATGAATTTGATCTATCAAGCTTGCATATTTTTGCTAGTTAATGGTTCCATATTGTAGAGAATTCCATTTTGTCCAAATTTGACCTACGGAAGTCTAGATTTGAGTTTCTATTATGGTTGGGAGGAGAATGGAGGCCATGGTATTTTCATGGACATGTTCTCTGAGGGAGCCATTAATTGCATTCTTGGCCGCATATGCACTGTGCTTGCATTAATTAAGTTGCTTGCAAGCTTGCATGCAACTTGCCTAAGCCGCATGGCCATTTGTTATTCTTGGCCGCATGGCCTTGCAAGCATTAATTGCTTGCATGCATGTATTAATTGCTTGCATTAAATAATTGCCATGAGTATTAAATATTACTTGGCCTTAGCATTAATTGCATGCATGCATTAGATATTTGCTTGCATTAAACAAATACTTGGCCGCATGAGAATTCAGTTGGCAGCATGGGAACAGTATTCAGCCGCATATGGCGCTTGCATTTGCATACAATTAAATGCATTAGCCTTTACAAGCAGTAATATTTAAATATAAAATAATGAACATACATGCATGCCTTAATTAGTATTAGCATTAATACCTCAGCTTGCATGCATATTGTTTTATGCATTAACAATGAGCCGCATAGGCCATTAGCAGTAAACTTCATGGCCGCATGGATTAAACTTCATGCAAGCATTAAATGCTTGCATTGTTACTTGTGGCCACATAGCATATGCGGCTCTCCCCCTATTCTTTTCCATTTACTGTGGCCGCATGGCCTAAAGATAGTATAATGCATGGCATTAAATGCTTAAAGCATTTGCATGCTTTAGTTAAAGCATGGCATTAGTTGATGCGCTGCAGGAAGAATAATGCCATGGCATTAGTTATTGCTTAAAGCATTTGCATGCTTTAGTATAATGCATGGCATTAGTATTTTGCTTAAAGCATTAGTAGTATATATTAAATAATGTCTTGTCATTCGCATGAACCAACACATATTAAATAATGTCATGGCCTTGCATCCATTCAGCCGCATATGCACTTTTGTGCTGGCAATTTGCATGGCTAATTCTTGTAGCCGCATGAATATTAGTGAGCCGTATATGGCTTTGCTGCCATGATATATTCAATTTGCTTGCATGCAATCTTGCTGCATGCTTAATATTCTTGGCCGCATGGCCTTATATACTTGGTTGGCATATTTAATATGCGTAAAATTGCTTGGCCACGTGAACCAATATTTAAATGGTTCACGTGAACCTTTTCTTACTGCTATAATTGTTGGGTCCCACATGGCCCCAGTACTTGAGTGGCCACGTGTCCTTTTCTTTGCTTGAGTGGAAGCTTACATTTATTGCGGGTTCCTCTCTCTTTGTCTTTTCTGGTTGCATAAATATTTCTTGCTGGCCGCATGGCCCCCTTCAGTTATTTTCTGGCCGCATAAGCTTTGGCTGGCCGCATGGGTGGCCTCCGTCTCTCTTTGGCCGCATGTATGTTCTCCCACTTTTGGGCCGCATGGGGTCCTTTTTGATTGTTTAAATGTTTTATTTGCCTGAATTGTGGTCAGAATTTCTTCCCACTCCCAACAGGAAAGTTGTAGAGTTTCTCCTTGGCTTCAAGAATATATATATTATATTATTATTATTTAAATGCGCAAGTTTCTTCCCTCCTTGATAAATGAGAATGACTTTACAGTGACCCGTGTGGTGCACTCTTGACTAGTAATAATGAATGATAATGAATGATGGTGGTCCGTCGTGGCGCACTCTTGACATGATAAACCTGACATGATATTTCTCGAAATGCTGTTGCGACGGCTAACATGACATAACCAGTATGAATGACCTGGACACCGTGGATGATTGTGCTTGTACAAATGAACCCGTCTTGTCTTACATCATGTCAAGAACGGGAACCCCTGAGTACCACGGTCACGGATACCCACTGAATTCGACTAAGGCTAACAACTAGAATAATCCAGTAGTCATGAAGAGATTTCCCAGCTACAGGCAATCCCGTTATCTGGGCGCCCCACTTGGGATCTGTAGCCTGCCGACGAGTATGGCACATTTCCAGCACACTGTCATGTGTTGCACCCTTATTGTACTAATATTCGACCTGGATAACCTGGATGGTCTGCAGGGCTTATGGCTGTGGAATAATCCCATTGCATCTTGCAAGTAACTAAGGCTTGTGATAACCCTAGTTAGTTAAAGTATCAAGCCGTACTTATTGCTTGGCCGTGAATGATGGATAAAGTTCAACCAGTCTAGTCTTGTCTTGATCCTGTACAAGATTGTTACATGTCCTGATTTCTTATTTTATCTTGCCGATAAATGGTGGGAAAAATCAAATTTTGTTCAGACGAAGGGTTACAACCCCGGTCCTTGTTTGGTTTACGGGTTGTAACCTGGTTATCTGAATAGTCCCATGGTTATCTCATCGTATATCACCTGTCATGCTTGATATGGTTTACCTTACCAACAAGATCTGGAGACGGAGTTCTATTCAGGTGAAGGATTACAACTCCGGTCCTTGTTTGGTTTAAGGGTTGTGACCTGGCTACTTGAATGGTTCCCTCGTACTCTATTATGACTGTTGTTATTCTTTTAATATCGAGCCTTTTATTACTGTCTTTTATGTAATTATATTTTTGTGATATGCTGGTTTTAGTTCCTATGTGAAGCCTCCTTTGTGGCACTTGCTCTTTCCGGGATCTGACCCAGCTGGTTTTGTATGGCCAGATTCCGGAGCAACCCCAGGGGATCTACCGACTTTCCAGCCAGATGGTGACCACTAGAAGGAATCCTGGCAACGAGTGGGTTTATTTTGGCTCTCCCACTCTATTGTCAAATTATTCTTTTCAGACGTTTAGCCGCCGAGCAAGTGTTAGCTCGTGTACATTTTTACTTACTGTCTGTCTACGGGCTGTAACATGATTGGCAACCTAGGGTTGATCATGTATGACTAAAATTCTTGCTAGTCTTCACATTTTGTAACGACTAGCTTCATGATCAGCTAAGTATGTAATGTTTGGGACGCCTTACTATTGTATATTTGGCGATCTTACTTCTTGTAACCTTTACTTACTTGCTTGTGATTGAGACACTAGGCTTGTTCATGACCATAGGAGACTGATGGCTTGTAGTTAAACCCTTATATATCTAGACAGCCGTGACCGTATAGTGGAGCGGATCCCATTTCATTATACGTAGCTGGCTATGTCTGCCCCCGCTCTCCAGTATTCTGGTTCTGAGGCATGACACAGTATAAAGTACCTGTACAGTATATACACTCCGAATGGAGGTGACATAGCAATACAGTCTCAATCATAAAGTAAAACTAAGGTAGATAGCATGGAAAGGAATTATGATAGATGAAAGCAGAAAATAAGTTCGAGATCCACACAAGCCCAAAGCTATACACAACACCACAGAGTCACAGAAATATAGTATAAAAATCTACAGTCTAAAAAGTACTAGCTGGCTCGCAGACCGGGAAAACCTAACTAAGCTACACTACCCTGGGCGAGCAAAGTCTAGTGGCTCTACTAACAAGCCACGGTCCAGGTCTACTCTATCTGACCTGTCCCCATAATAGCTCGGGCAATCTGCCTATTAATCATCTGGAATATATCAACGGTATCCTGTCAGGAAAATGAGCAAGTACAAACACTAACAGCAGTTCCATATGAATTGACAAATTCTATAAGAGACGGTATAGTGAAATACAAGACAAAATCAACAGGAAATATATATCAAGATGTGAGTACTGAATAGGACGACAATATATATATATATATATATATATATATATATATATATATATAGGATGACTTGGGAACTATCCGGAAGCCGAGTTACAACTCTTAAACCAAACAAGGACCCGGGTTGTAACCCTTCTCCCGAACAGAACTTAGCCTCCTATGATAAATAAATATAAAAGGTGCCTTGAATTATTAGTGGGTTATGTGATCGGCTTGGGAAAACATGTTCAGGCTTTCCATCTGACCGGCTACGAACAAGTAACAAGTAACAAGTGTGAAGAATAAGGTCGGTCACCATGAAAAGTTATGAACAAGTAGCTATGGACAAGTAACAAGTAACAAGTGTGAAGAACAAGTAGGGATTTTGATCACACAACTACTAATAACTCTCCATCCCCGAATAGTATAATGGATCCGGACATAACACGTCATGACACGGGATTCAAAAGCAGGTGATCAGCCCACTCCCAAGTCCATGTCTATACAAGTATAAGTAACAAATCGAGTCTTGTACCAATATACCAAGTAATTCGGAAACAACATCTCATGACAGGATCCGACATATACTAGTCCGTGAACTATCGTGTCTGGAAATCAAGTATGACACTACAACTGAATCGGATATAGCAAATCTCAAGACAATGAAAACTATCAGTGAATGTACTCGCCTGTGGTCCTGAGCTGATAAAGTGAACAGACGCTCAGAGTAATCACAGACCTAAAATAAGGTACTACATGTCAAAACATGGTTTAATGATGAAAGGAAAGCTAATCTAGTCATGATATGCAAGTCTAAGTCAAAACTAGGTCAAACTAAGTCACACCAAGCTAGACTAGGTCATACTAGGTCATACTGAGCCAAACTGGGTCATACTAGGACCAATAAGGTCAAACAAGGTCACAGGAAGTCAATCCAAGTTAAACTAGGTCAATCTGGGTCAAGGGTTGACTTACAGTTGACTTTTGGTCAAAAAGTCAACTTTGGTCAACTCTGGTCAATACTGAGTCAACCCTAGGTCAACTCTAGGTCAAACTAGTCTAATATTGACCAACTGTTGACTTTCAGTCAACTCTGGTTTGGTTTCGGTCAATTCTAGTCACTTATAGGCTAAGTTTGACTCAGGTTAACTTTTGTTGACTTTTGGTCAAAATGGTCAATCGAAGTCAAAACTAGTCTATGAGCACTATATCTGACCATTACCAACCAAGGGAACCAAGTTCTAATCATATCTTAAACTCTAAACTCAATACCTTAGCTTCTATGTAAATACATATACTTACCCTTTATAAGGTATTTCCGATACCTTGCCCATTACAAAGAAAACCCCGCTAATACTCAAGATACTAGCCTAGGCTCCTTAGGGTAGCTAGATATTATCCTATCTAAGGTTTATCTACCAAGAAATATAGGTTTCCTAGATATCTAGTCCATCTTAGGTCACATGTTGATTATTCAACATTACCTTACCCTTATACCATTCTCACATCTAACTAAACACCCACACACCAACACTCACTCACCAACTCACATATGGTTCACACATAGGCTCTCCTATAGGCTCACACCTATAGGCATATAGCTATATATATATATGCTCACACACACACACACTAAGCTCACTCACATTGATATATAGGCTCACATATAGACTCCTATATAAACTCTTACACACACACAAACACACATAGGCATATAGTGGACTGATTTGGGGTGTTTCTTGGGCTGGAATAGGACAGCTATAGGCTGGTTTGGGACTTGTTTTAGGGGCTAATATGTGGGGGTTCATGGCTGCCAAATGGACTGGTTTGGGACAGCTATAGGCTGCTTTAGGGGACTGTTTTTGGACTAGTTTGGGCTGTCAATGGCTGTCAAGTAGGGGTCCTAATAGGGCTGAACTGTGGGACACGTTTGGGACTGATTTAGGACAGCTTATGGGCTGTAATGTGGACTGTCACTTGGACTGGTTTGGGGCTGAAATCTAAGGCTGGAATAGGGTGTACACAGGCTGCCAAATGGACTGGTTTGGGACAGCTATAGGCTGCTTTAGGGGACTGTTTTGGGACAGCTTAATGGCTGATTTCAGGGGCTAATAAGGATAGGTTTTGGGACTGCTTAATGCTGATATGGGGGGCTGCCCAATGGGCTGAATGCCCCCCCCCCCCTCCTACCTGCTGTTTATAGCAGTGAAGTCCCCACCCTTCACTCTAAATCACCCACTCTCTCTAACTCTATCACTCTCTCATCCATCTAATTTCTAATACAAACACACACAATATCCAACATTCCCTCAACTCCACCACCACTCTCAATACTTCCCTCCTTGGCCGAAATCTTCCCTCACCCACAAACACAATAAATACACATATTGACACACCAATATATACATATAAATTAGACACAATATATATATATATATATATATATATATATATATATATATATATATATATATATATATATATATATATATAT
Organism: Iris pallida; assembly: GCA_029216955.1. Lineage (NCBI taxonomy): Eukaryota > Viridiplantae > Streptophyta > Magnoliopsida > Asparagales > Iridaceae > Iris > Iris pallida. The sequence goes on along the minus strand of JANAVB010028820.1, from coordinate 3,171,973 downwards.
ATATATATATATATATATACATTAATATATATATAACCATTGATATATATTTATACATATAGATAAACAAATATGATACAATATGATACATTAGAAAAACACATCTCTAAACAAATAGAAGTCTGAGATTTAATCTCTAAATAATCACTCACACAATATATATAATATACAAGTGTCCAAAATAGGGTTTTTCCCACTAGGACACAATTCCACACATAGGACACACCTATAAGTCTCCAAATGGACACGAAATGGACACAAATGGAGACACAACCATGGGGGTCATTCCTATGGGTCTAAAATCATCCTATATGCATGAGGAAATAAAAAGGAGAAGAGATTTATACCTCCTGGTAGATCGAATCTAAGAAAAGTCTTTCCGATACGACACCGACACGTATGAATCCCAAATGGACACGAACGAGCTCCGAATCCTCCCAAACTTGGCTAGCACCCTCTAACCATGGAGTAGAGGAGAAATGAAGAAGATTTGGTGGAAGAAGGGGTTGATTTGGAGATGAAATCAATGGGGGTTCCTCTCTAAATTTGGAGAAGAACAAGAAAGAGAAATTTGTGGATAGAATGAATGAAGGAGTGACTCATCCCTCCCCCCATAGTGGCCGACCCCTATGTGGCTAGGTGTCCTATTTTGGTAATATCCAAAATGCCCCCACTTGTCCTATTTGAATTAAATTAGGAATGGGCTTAGGTTGAGGCTCAATTAGTCTAGTTTTAAGGCTCTAATTAAACCTAACCTACCCATAAATAATTACTCTAACTCACTAACTAAAATAATGTCATGTGGGCCAATGCCTAACTAATGAGTGGGTCCCACTAGAGTCAAAACTACCCCGGGTCCCCGATTCAAGTCGGATTGAGTTGAAATTCGAACCCGACTCAAATAACCCCAAAATAATATCATAAATAATAAAATAAATTTCAAAAAAATATTCTAAAATGAAAAATGACAAAAATATCCCTGTTCCTGAAAATTAGGGGTGACAAATCTATCCACCTTAAAAAAAATTCGTCCTCGAAATTAAAACCAAGCAATCACCAATGCAAAATATCAAAATAAATCAAAGAGGTCCAATGACCAAAATACCCTTAGGCCAGAAATGATACTGAAAGCATCCTAATCACATGGTTAGGCTCTAGGTCAAACAGTCTCTAGGGTTTCACTAGTAAAACATCAAAATCACAAGTTATGGCTAAATATTTAAAATGATTAAAATCTTCAAAATCAAGCATGAATTAAATGACAATAATTAAATGACTAAAACTATAAAATTTAGAATTACTGTCAAATAAAAACTGGGTGCTATAAGTCTATCCACCTTAAAAAAATTATCCTCAAAAATTAAAACAAAGTAAACACAAAAAAATCATGTAAATCGATAATCGTATGCGTCTGTCCAAAATCATGATACTCAGAATCTCCGTCATGCCAGTGAGCAAGGCTACGATAATCACAGAGTCCTCGACTAAGATACATACCTCTAGAATCATGGTATTTAAAAATTTTGCATTGTCGCATGCTTGGCAGCGAAAATCTTAAATTCCCAAACCCGAGAAATACGATCATAATCCGACTATATGTCCTCACTATGCCTGCTAGCATGACCCTAGAGGATTCTAAAATCTTATAATCGAGTCAACCTAGCCTATACGACTTATCTCAGAAGAATATCACATCACAAGAACATAATTTCATCAAACGATCCAGGAACAGATAGAATCGAATTTCAAGACAGTTTATAAGAAGACAATACGGAAAGGAGATCGAAAGATTGGAACCTACTATCTGCTCTGCTACTGCCTGAGTGGGCTCAACTGTTATGGTGAAAGCACGCCCCTGCTGGCCTCCTCTAGCCTATTGTACTCTGTCCTGGGCTGCCTGTATGGCTGTACGGGCAGCACAGTTCTTTATCTGGTGATCTGGAGCTCCACATAATAAACAAACTCCCAGCCTCATCCTACAAACCTTCTGGGTGTGCCCCATCTTCTTGTAGAAGGCACACGGGATGGCCTGCCTCTAGCCCTGTCCCTGGTGCTGCTGGGCATGCACTGGTGTCTGCTGAAACTGCAACTGAGGCTGCTGCTGGTACTGCCTCTGCTGGAAGTGAGGGCACTTCGCCGGCCCCGTACTCGAGCTCGCTCCTAGAACATCGCTGCCCCTCTTCGGCTTGAGGCCGAAGTCCTCCTCTGTAATCTGCGCCTCCATTAGGATCTGTTCGAAGGTCGCATCACGTCGCCCCGAGGTACAAGTGCAAACTGCATGTATAAGACTACTCCGAAACTTACGGGCCTTGTACCCCTCATCCTGGATCAGACCTGGTGCAAACCTACTCAGACGGAAAAACTTCGCTGTATACTCGTCTACCGACGAGTTCCCCTGCACCAACCCGACGAACTATCCCTCCAAAGCTGTCAAGGCCACATCTGGGTAGAACTTCTCCTTAAAGAGCCTTCTGAAGCTCTCCCAAGTAAAACCCCTCACCGACGCATGAGGATCCGTACGAAACCAAGTCAGCATTATATCAAAAAACTGGCTCGCTGCAGACGTCACCCAAAGCCCCCTCGGGACCTCTGCCAACTCCAGGCTCCGCTGGACATCCTCCAACCAGTCATCCGTATATAGGATACCCTCGGTACCCTTGAACTCCCTCGGATTCATCTTCCTGAAGTCTAGGTGTGTGCCAGGCCTCCCCTGACCCTGCTGCTGTACTGGGGCTCCCTGAACTGTACCCGGTGTACCCTTCTCTACTGCTGCCATCGCCAGCTGATGGGAGTTCTCTATGCTCCGTCGTAACAACTATGCATGTGCACTCTGGGTCTGCAACATCTGCTGCAGAAGGGCCATCATCCCCTGAGTATCAGTCGATAGCGGAGGCGGCGGTGGAAGAGTATCAGGAATGACCATGGACGATCTCGCTGCTGGAGGTAGAAGACCTCCTGGAACCGTCACTGCTGCTCCCGCCTGAGGGACAGGAACTGAGGCTGCTGCTCTCTCGACTGCTACTCCCGTAGCCGGAGGTGGAAGTCCCACTGGATAGGACCTCTCTGGAACTGTACTAGGCCCTGTTGCCTGAGAACGAGTCACTGTCATCCTGAAGATGAATTGAACCCAAGAGATCAATATGGCACAAGATAAGATATTATCAAAAAAGGACAATTGGACAATTGAATTCAAATGCAAGAAGAGTTGTCATGGTAATCAAAAGATCAGAAATTTCCTATAATGTGATCGAGTAACTCCTATCATACTCTAGATCCTACGTCCTAGTCGCAGGCCCGTAATTAGTACTCTAAGTCGAGCACCATTACGAGATCGCACTAATTGCGACATCGACCTGCATGGGCCACCACAAAAATGTGTCACGACCCGCACCCTAAAGAGGGGCACGAGCACGTGGTTACGTCTAGCCTACGCCGCAGAATCGGCGGTAGAATGCTGTATATAGGGTCTGTAAATACTACTACTAAAACAGTATAAAATACATGTACAGTATATACACTCCGAATGGAGGTGACATAGCAATACAGTCTCAATCACAATGTAAAACTAAGGTAGATAGCATGGAAAGGAATTATGATAGATGAAAGCAGAAAATAAGTTCGAGATCCACACAAGCCCAAAGCTATACACAACACCACAGAGTCACAGAAATATAGTATAAAAATCTACAGTCTGAAAATTATTAGCTGGCTCGCAGGCCAGGCAAACCTAACTAAGCTACACTACTCTGGGTGAGCAAAGTCTAGTGGCTCTACTAACAAGCCACGGTCCAGGTCTACTCCATCTGACCCGTCCCCATAATAGGTCGGGCAATCTGCCTGTGAATCATCTGTAATATATCAACGGTATCCTGTCAGAAAAATAAGCAAGTACAAACACTAACAGCAGTTCCATATGAATTGACAAATTCTATAAGAGACAGTATAGTAAAATACAAGACAAAATCAACAGAAAATATATATCAAGATGTGAATACTGAATAGGATGAATATATATATATATATATATGTATATATATATATATATATATATATATATTTTTTTATATATATATATATATACATATATATATATATATATATATATATATATATATATACCATTATTTTGTTATTAATTATTTAATAGTGTTTTATTAGTATTTCGAAAATTATTATTATATTAAATAATTTTGGGTGAAAAAGAATTTCGAAAATATTAATAACTTGGACTTTTGATTTTCGGACCCAGACCCGAGTCCGAACCCAGACCCAGGCCTGAGCCCAATCTTTTTTCTATTTCCTTCCTAATCTGGTTTTGACTGTTTTGCTATTAATAAAAGAATAATAATAATAATAATAATAATAATAATATAATAAATACCAGCTGGTCCCGTAGGACCAGCAATTTCAACCCATGAATTGGTAAAAGCCACTACCTATTCACTCTCCCCACACACGTAACCGACCTCACCCTTTAATTACTCTCCTACTCTTCCCACCTCTTCACGAACTCATTCACAGAACAAATCACTCACCCCCTCGTTTCACATTATCAACAGTAACTTCCTCTCCTCTCTACACACTTCTCCAACGTACACCCCACCTCTCCTTTAATAGCTCATCCACAAACTCCCCACTCTCATTCACAGAGAAGCAAATTCTTCTCTTAACTCTCTTCCTCACTCTCAGAGAACTCCACTCTCACCAACTTCCTTCTCCCCCACAATCTCTCTGCTCCCGACCCCTTCTCCTCGGCTAACCGCCGACCTCTCCCCGGCGGCGCTGACCCCGGCCCGGCCACCCATACGCCCGGCCTCCCGTGCGGCCCTGGAACTCCGGCCAGAACGCTCGCCCCGACCCCCTTCCAGCCGGCCGACGCCCCCATCCGAGCCGACCCTGCCGAACTCCCGTCGGCCAACACCGATGCCGGTGCCCCCTTTCCAGCGCGGCCGACCCGCCTCCAGCGCGGTCCCGCCGGACCCCTGCGGCTCCGCACCTCCCCGTGCACCTCCACAATGCCGGCCGCCCCTGCCCTAACCCCGGCGACCTTCCCTGCCCGACCCCTGAGCTCCCGTCCGCGCGACCCGGCCGGCCCCAGCGCTGACCAGCGTGCCTCCCCGGCCTTTGGTCGTGCCCCAGCCTTCCGTGACGTAGCACGCGGGCGCTGTCCTCCCCGACGTACCCCGACCACGTGCCCTGCTGTTCGGGACAGCCCCTGTCCAGCGCTGTTCGCGGGAGATCGAGTCCGATCTGTGGAATTGCGCGTCCCGAGTCCGAGGCAACCCTTCGGATTCTATTGTTTAGGGTAATCTCTGATAATCACAGTAGTTCGTCCCCTGTCTTGGTAGTCGATGATGATAATGGTCCCCGGTTTCCCCTTCGGAAATCCGGTTAGCTACGTGGTAGTTCGGTTAGCTACGTTAGCATTTTGTGATGATTGTCTGCTGAGAATTTTTATGCTGTTAATTTGATTTCGGAATTCTCGAGTATTTCGGGAAGGTCCTGTTGGTTTCGGATTCTCGGAAATTCCGAGTTTGGTTGGATTCTGAGTTTTTGGTAATAATTTGGGATTTTCGAATTCATCTTGGATTTTCCGATTACGGTTGGGAAATTATTTTGGTGGTTATATTTTCGGGATTATTATTTGGTTGGAGCAATTGCAGGTTTTGTGGCACATTTCCCAGTTTTGGGTTGTCCCGAAATAGAGGAAATGCTGCCCAAATTTTTACAAAACTTTATTTATTTTGATTTCAAATCGGTTTTCGGAAAATGAATTTTAAAACTGATTTTCGGGTGACGACCGTACCGGTCTGTGGGCCCTAGCGAAATGCAAACGCACCGGTCCGACCGGGCGTTGAGGTATTAGCTAGATTTGATGATGGACCGAGTCTGAGACTCCAACTTTTATTTAAATTATTTTATTTAATGTTTAAGCTATTTATTACAGTTATTTATTTACTGTATTTTATTTAGTAACCAAATCATTTTCTCTTATTTGATGTAAAAAGAATTGTACAGGGCATAAGCCCATAACTCTAGGATGATTAGCTGTGCCCATGTATTGTTTAGCGTAGGTTTTATTTTCTTTCTGGGTTGATGTTGATTTTGGGTGGTTTTGGATTTGGACGTGTAATCGTAGTTAGAACGTAATCATTTTATAATTAATTAGGAATTAAATAAATAGATAAATATTAGTAGGATAACTAGTTCATGATTTACCACTATAAGAAACTATATTTTTATAGCTATAGTATAAAAAGCACAAAGTCTTCCAAAGATAATTGGTTCTTGCATTATTTTCCAAATAATCAAATTAACCGGTTTAATCAACTCACGTAGTTGCGACGTAATCGTTAGCTGTAGCTTAAATAACAATTAAAACCTGACTAGGACTTACTACTAGAGATTGCAACTAGCACACTTAGCCTGGTTATTCAAGGTTCTAAGTCGAGTTCTAAACTGTAGGAACTCGAAGTTACAACTGACGTTCCTCCTCGGTACCGACTCGTCTTTCCAGTCAATCTAATACAAGGCAAGTTTCGAACTGTGTATTCCTGTATTTTATTTAGTAAAGTTAAGCTGCATGTTAAACCACACTGCTGGCACGGAACTCTACCGACTGTTACTGTTACTGAATCTGGGACTGGGGGAATAGTGTAGACGTTTATGACCAAAGTCCCTACTGAACTGACTGTGTTAGCTTACCCCTCTCACACACGGGGATAAGCCATATCGTATCGCTAGGATACTACTGCTCAACCCAAGCCGGTCATAAACGTTTGTATATTCAAAACACACTGAACTATTTTAAACTGCTGAAAATTGTTATTTTAAACTGTTTATCCTGCACTTTCCAATTACTGTTTAAGATATGAGATGCATACTTCGTTCTTGCTCCCTCCTGACTGGAGATAACATTTTAGGTAACACTGAGGAAGACGAGCTATACTATAATAGCTATTATGACCCGGTTCTTTACCCTGCGACGGTACCGGAGCCGTCTTTGGAGGACGCTGATCCTGGGACTGCTGAACCTGATGCTTAGATAGTTTCCCTTTCTGCATTTTCTTTTATTTGGAGTTTGTAGTTTTATTTCTGCATTTCCCTTCCAGTTGTATTTCTGAATTTTTATTAAACAAAGTTTCAATTCCGAATAGAACAGTTGTGACAAATGTAATTGTGTTGTTGTGAATACCTGCAATGGAACAGCTTACTGCCGCCGTCTCACCACGGTGCAGGCTGGGCATGGTCCGGTTCGACCCATTAACTTGGGATCGGGTCGTGACATGTTTTCAGTGGTGGCCCATGCAGGTCCACAACAAACAACAACTTAGGAAAACATACCTAGAAACAATTAGAACACTAGAACATTGATTTGTCACGACATAGGTCCGATTCATATATAAATAAATATTTTTGCTTGATTATAGACCGGTAGGCTACCTTGCTTATGTGTGCGTCCTAAACCTTCCAGAGAATGACCGCTGACCAAATCCTGCTGGCGATGAGGTGTCATCTCCGAATCATACCCCATCTCCTCAACCAAGCCCAGGGTCTTTTCCCTCGCGGCTGTTTGACCGTCCTCATAGTGCATCCAGTGAAGTTTTCCCTATACTGACGATTCCTACCTCATCTCAAACCAAGTTGCTTTTCCTTGGTGGAGTATTCATTTTTGTTGCTCCACCAGTACCAGCAATCATCTTCCAAATGGTTGTCCTATTTCAAGAAATCCTGGAGTTCCAGAAAGCTCAAGATGAAGCCCAGCAGGAACAGAAGAATATCACGAGAGAAGACATGAAGAACGTCATGATGTAGCCTTAGTTATTTCCAACCAAGTTAGAGCAGAACTTTTGTCCTAGGAAGGATACCCCTGAATCTAGAAGATACTCGGGTCCCATCAAGTACCCTACTTTTCGGCAGTCTTGTCGTAAGAAGCTATGGGCTTGTAACCTACTGCAAGAGGCCTGGTCTTCTAGCTGTTAGTTGTCGCAAGAGATTGGGACAATGTTTGGCATGTGGATCTGCTGAACATCGGGTAAAGGACTGCCCCTTATCTTTCTATCAAACCAGAGCTCATATCCCAGCAACACCTGTCAGGCCACAACCTAGGGACCCTCTTTCTATCCAGCAGACCCTGCCCCTTACAATAAGGCATGATGCATACTCGAGGTTCATAGAAGATGAAGCAGTTGGAGACTGCTCATGCAAGAGCCAGAACCATGAAGAATAGTACCTAGAACTGCTGAATAGCATCATCTTTTTGGAAGTTGTAACAGGATGTCCTTAGAGACCTAGGTTTCACCCCTGACCTAGTCCCTGGCTCTTTCCCTAATTCTAAAGGATGTTACAGAGTCAACCCGAAGATGGCCAAGAAGATGAAGGACCAGATCAATGAAGGCTCTAGGATTTATTCAGGGTGGAATTTCACCTTAGGGAACACCTATCTTGTTGTGCCCAAGAAGGATGGAACAACAGATGTGCATCGATTACCAGACACTAAAGAATAAGTACCTTTTCTGGATTGATGATCTGTTTGAGTGGAGTTAAGGTGTTTTCGAAGATTGACCTGATCATCATTAGATCAAGGTCAGGGAAGAGGACATTCCCAAGACGGCATTCAACACCAAGTATGGATTCTTGGTCATGTCGTTTGGACTGACGTATGCTCCTACTGTGTTCATGAATCTCATGAACAGAGTCTTTCATGAGTATTTGGGTCAGTTTTGTTGTCATCTTCATTGGTGACATACTGATATATTTGAAGACTGAAGAAGAGCATGAAGAACACCTGAGGAAGTTTTGAAAACTTTGAGGAAAAAGAAGTTTTATGGTAAGTTATCTGAACGTGGATTTTTGACAAGGTGGACTTTTGGCCATGTCGTCAAGAGAAGAAATTTCGATGGAAGATAGCTGTTGTTGAAGTGTGGTATACCCCAAGTTCAATTCGGAAGTTTCTTGAACTTGGCCGGCTACTATCAGAAGTTCGTGAAGGATTTCGCCAAGATTGTTGAGCCGATGACGAAGCTCACTTAGGAAGAATGAAGGGTTCATCTGAACGAAAGTTTGCCAGGCGGCATTGAGGAGCTGAAGAAGAGACTTACCACTACACCAATCATTGCGCTACCCGCGGGAACCGGTGGGTTCTCAATTTACGGTAATGCCTCTGGAAAGGACTGGGCTACGTTCTTCAACAACATGGGAAAGTAATTGCTTACACATATAAGCAACTACAGACTCATGAGGAGAATTATCCCACACCTAATTTGAAATTTGCTGCAATTATCTTGACTTTGAAGCTATGGAAGCATGATTTTTATAAAAAGGGAGTGAAATATATACGGACTACAAAAGTCTGAAATATGTCTTCACTCAGAAAGGGCTGAATATTAGACTAAGAAGATGGCTGAAGCAGATGAAGGACTTCGACATCAACCTGCAGTACTATTCAGGTAAGGCTAATGTGGTCGCTGATGCACTTGGTCGATACTGATGGCGAAGTTCTTAACCAAGGACTAGCACCTGCTAGAAGACATCGAGAAGTTTGGACTGGAAGTTATACTACCTGGAGATAGAAGGACGGAGCTGGATGATGATTCAGTATTGATGAAGTTCGAGGCTGATGGACAAAATCAAGAGGACGTAGTTTCAAAACGGGGCACTTTGCATGCTTAGAGATCAAGTGTTGGCAGGAACACTTGGGGGTTTCTAAATTGATCAGCAGTGGAACTCTGAAGAATGGTACGAGACTTTGCGTATCGGCTGACAAATGGAGGAACGAGTTGATGAAAGAAATGCACCAGTCGCAGTATTCCATATATTCAGGAGCTAATAAGATGTATCGGAATATGCCTCTATCGATTGGTGCTATAGAATGAAGAAGGACAATTCCAGGTATGGGATTAGATGTGAATTTGTCAACATGAGAAATTTAGCAAGAGAACAACAAGTTTGTTGCAGCCGCTGGACAATTCGGAGTGGAAGTAGAAGCATATAACAATGAACTTTGAGTAAGGATTGCCTTGTTCCTAAGGAGGGAAGGGCACCAATTGGATTTTAGTAAACAGACTGACTAAGTCAGCACACTTTTTCCCTTCAAAGTTGGTTATCCACTAAGAAGTGGGCAGCATTGTACGAGAAGCACATCTACCGGATTCATGGAGTACCGTGGGACGAGCAAGCAGAGATGTCAATCCAGACGCTTGAAGATGTATTGAGATTTTACGTCTTGGATTTTGGTAGGTCTTGGGAAGACCAAATTGCTTTTGGTGAAGTTTTCTCCTACCAGAGGAACAATCAGTTTTGACGGAGCTGGAAATTGAGGCCAGGTACATCAAGCCATTTGAAGTTTAAGACGAGTTGGAAGTAGCGTACCAGTTAGCTCTACCAGCTAATCTTGAGGGTGTGCAACGTCTTCTACGTCACAGCTCAGACGATACATTTCGGATCCGAGTCACATTTTGGATAATTCAGAGCTGAAGATTGGACTCAACCTTTCAGTGCCAGAGAAACCAGTTGCAAGCGTAGTCAGAGGTGAGAAGAAGATCAGAATTTGAGCCATCACATAAACTCCTACTTCTTATCTTTTCGTTCTAAACTTGACTGATGCTGCTAAGTTAGCCTAGTTTTGCAAGCTCTCTTTTTATCAAGCTTGATCATGACGGTATTTTATTGGGTGCACCCACTAATATATTGTCTAATCAGAACCGGTACATGATGGTCTGATCAACCTCGTGTATTTTGGTTCACTTTTATATATTCTTGTTATACGTGGATGGTGTTATAGCTAAATTTTGTCCATAAACATCTCATCCATAACTGTCTTGGAAATTCTTTTTGTTGGACCTGAGTTACGGGCGTAGTACCCGTACCTGTTTGAATCTTCTACCCTGCCTTTAAATTTCGAGGACGAAATTTTCTAAGGAGGGAAGATTGTGAAACCCATTATTTTGTTATTAATTATTTAATAGTGTTTTATTAGTATTTCGAAAATTATTATTATATTAAATAATTTTGGGTGAAAAAGAATTTCGAAAATATTAATAACTTGGACTTTTGATTTTCGGACCCAGACCCGAGTCCGAACCCAGACCCAGGCCTGAGCCCAATCTTTTTCCTATTTCCTTCCTAATCTGGTTTTGACTGTTTTGCTATTAATAAAAGAATAATAATAATAATAATAATAATAATATAAATACCAGCTGGTCCCGTAGGACCAGCAATTTCAACCTATGAATTGGTAAAAGCCACTACCTATTCACTCTCCCCACACACGTAACCGACCTCACCCTTTAATTACTCTCCTACTCTTCCCACCTCTTCACGAACTCATTCACAGAACAAATCACTCACCCCTTCGTTTCACATTCTCAACAGTAACTTCCTCTCCTCTCCACACACTTCTCCAACGTACACCCCACCTCTCCTTTAATAGCTCATCCACAAACTCCCCACTCTCATTCATAGAGAAGCAAATTCTTCTCTTAACTCTCTTCCTCACTCTCAGAGAACTCCACTCTCACCAACTTCCTTCTCCCCCACAATCTCTCTGCTCCCGACCCCTTCTCCTCGGCTAACCGCCGACCTCTCCCCGGCGGCGCCGACCCCGGCCCGGCCACCCATACGCCCGGCCTCCCGTGCGGCCCTGGAACCCCGGCCAGAACGCTCGCCCCGACCCCCTTCCAGCCGGCCGGCGCCCCCATCCGAGCCGACCCTGCCGAACTTCCGTCGGCCAACACCGATGCCGGCGCCCCCTTTCCAGTACGGCCGACCCGCCTCCAGCGCGGTCCCGCCGGACCCCTGCGGCTCCGCACCTCCCCGTGCACCTCCCCAACGCCGGCCGCCCCTGCCCTAACCCCGGCGACCTTCCCTGCCCGACCCCTGAGCTCCCGTCCGTGCGACCCGGCCGGCCCCAGCGCTGACCAGCGTGCCTCCCCGGCCTCTGGTCGTGCCCCAGCCTCCCGTGCCCTAGCACGCGGGCGCTGTCCTCCCCGGCGCACCCCGACCACGTGCCCTATTGTTCGGGATAGCCCCTGTCCAGCGCTGTTCGCGGGAGATCGAGTCCGATCTGTGGAATTGCGCGTCCCGAGTCCGAGGCAACCCTTCGGATTCTATCGTTTTGGGTAATCTCTGATAATCACAGTAGTTCGTCCCCTGTCTTGGTAGTCGATGATGATAATGGTCCCCGGTTTCCCCTTCGGAAATCCGGTTAGCTACGTGGTAGTTCAGTTAGCTACGTTAGCATTTTGTGATGATTGTCTGCTGAGAATTTTTATGCTGTTAATTTGATTTCGGAATTCCCGAGTATTTCGGGAAGGTCCTGTTGGTTTCGGATTCTCGGAAATTCCGAGTTTGGTTGGATTCTGAGTTTTTGGTAATAATTTGGGATTTTCGAATTCATCTCGGGTTTTCCGATTACGGTTGGGAAATTATTTCGGTGGTTATATTTTCGGGATTATTATTTGGTTGGAGCAATTGCAGGTTTTGTGGCGCATTTTCCAGTTTTGGGTTGTCCCGAAATAGAGAAAATGCTGCCCAAATTTTTACAAAACTTTATTTATTTTGATTTCAAATCGGTTTTCGGAAAATGAATTTTAAAACTGATTTTCGGGTGACGACCGTACCGGTCTGTGGGCCCTAGCGAAATGCAAACGCACCGGTCCGACCGGGCGTTGAGGTATTAGCTAGATTTGATGATGGACCGAGTCTGAGACTCCAACTTTTATTTAAATTATTTTATTTAATGTGTAAGCTATTTATTATAGTTATTTATTTACTGTATTTTATTTAGTAACCAAATCATTTTCTCTTATTTGATGTAAAAAGAATTGTACAGGGCATAAGCCCATAACTCTAGGATGATTAGCTGTGCCCATGTATTGTTTAGCGTAGGTTTTATTTTCTTTCTGGGTTGATGTTGATTTTGGGTGGTTTTGGATTTGGACGTGTAATCGTAGTTAGAACGTAATCATTTTATAATTAATTAGGAATTAAATAAATGGATAAATATTAGTAGGATAACTAGTTCATGATTTACCACTATAAGAAACTATATTTTTATAGCTATAGTACAAAAAGCACAAAGTCTTCCAAAGATAATTGGTTCTTGCATTATTTTCCAAATAATCAAATTAACCGGTTTAATCAACTCACGTAGTTGCGACGTAATCGTTAGCTGTAGCTTAAATAACAATTAAAACCTGACTAGGACTTACTACTAGAGATTGCAACTAGCACACTTAGCCTGGTTATTCAAGGTTCTAAGTCGAGTTCTAAACTGTAGGAACTCGAAGTTACAACTGACGTTCCTCCTCGGTACCGACTCGTCTTTTCAGTCAATCTAATACAAGACAAGTTTCGAACTGTGTATTCCTGTATTTTATTTAGTAAAGTTAAGCTGCATGTTAAACCACACTGCTGGCACGGAACTCTACCGACTGTTACTGTTACTGAATCTGGGACTGGGGGAATAGTGTAGACGTTTATGACCAAAGTCCCTACTGAACTGACTGTGTTAGCTTACCCCTCTCACACACGGGGATAAGCCATATCGTATCGCTAGGATACTACTGCTCAACCCAAGCCGGTCATAAACGTTTGCATATTCAAAACACACTGAACTGTTTTAAACTGCTGAAAATTATTATTTTAAACTGTTTATCCTGCACTTTCCAATTACTGTTTAAGATATGAGATGCATACTTCGTTCTTGCTCCCTCCTGACTGGAGACAACATTTTAGGTAACACTGAGGAAGACGAGCTATACTATAATAGCTATTATGACCCGGTTCTTTACCCTGCGACGGTACCGGAGCCGTCTTTGGAGGACGCTGATCCTGGGACTGCTGAACCTGATGCTTAGATAGTTTCCCTTTCTGCATTTTCTTTTATTTGGAGTTTGTAGTTTTATTTCTGCATTTCCCTTCCAGTTGTATTTCTGAATTTTTATTAAACAAAGTTTCAATTCTGAATAGAACAGTTGTGACAAATATAATTGTGTTGTTGTGAATACCTGCAATGGAACAGCTTACTGCCGCCGTCTCACCACGGTGCAGGCTGGGCATGGTCCGGTTCGACCCATTAACTTGGGATCGGGTCGTGACAGGATGACTTGGGAACTATCCGAAAGCTGAGTTACAATCCTTAAACCAAACAAGGACCGGGGTTGTAACCCTTTCTCCCGAACAGAACTTAGCCTCCTATGATAAATAAATATAAAAGGTGCCTTGAATTATTAGTACGTTATGTGATCGGCTTGAAAAAACATGTTCAGGCTTTCCATCTGACCGGCTACGTACAAGTAACAAGTAACAAGTGTGAAGAATAAGGCCGGTCACCATGGAAAGTTATGAACAAGTAGCTATGGACAAGTAACAAGTGTGAAGAACAAGTAGGGATTTTGATCACACAACCACTAATAACTCCCCATCCCCGAATAGTATAATGGATCCGGACATAACACGTCATAACACGGGATTCAAAAGCAGGTGATCAACCCACTCCTAAGTCCATGTCTATACAAGTACAAGTAACAAGTCGAGTCTTATACCAATATACCAAGTAATCCGGGAACAACATCTCATGACAGGATCTGACATATACTAGTCCGTGAACTATCGTGTCTGGAAATCAAGTAAGACACTACAACTGAATCGGATATAGCAGATATCAAGACAATAAAAACTATCAGTAAATGTACTCGCCTGTGGTCCTGAGCTGATAAAGTGAACATACGCTCAGAGTAATCACAAACCTAAAATAAGATACTATATGTCAAAACATGGTTTAATGATGAAAGAAAAGCTAATCTAGTCATGATATGCAAGTCTAAGTCAAAACTAGGTCAAACTAAGTCACACCAAGCTAGACTAGGTTATACTAGGTCATACTGAGCCAAACTGGGTCATACTAGGACAACTAAGGTCAAACAAGGTCACAGGAAGTCAATCCAAGTCAAACTAGGTCAATCTGGGTCAAGGGTTGACTAACAGTTGACTTTTGGCCAAAAAGTCAACTCTGGTTAATACTGAGTCAACCCTAGGTCAACTCTAGGTCAAACTAGTCTAATGTTGACCAACTGTTGACTTTCAGTCAACTGGTCAACTCTGGTTTAGTTTCGATCAATTCTAGTCACTTATAGGCCAAGTTTGACTCTTGGTTGACTTTTGTCGACTTTTGGTCAAAATGGTCAACCGAAGTCAAAACTAGTTTAGGAGCACTATATCTGACCATTACCAACCAAAGGAACCAAGTTCTAATCAAATCTTAAACTCTAAACTCAATACCTTAGCTTCTAGGTAAATACCTATACTTATCCTTTATAAGGTATTCCTGATACCTTGCCCATTACAAAGGAAACCCCGCTAATACTCAAGATACTAGCCTAGGCTCCTTAGGGTAGCTAGATATTATCCTATCTAAGGTTTACCTACCAAGAAATATAGGTTTCCTAGATATCTAGTCCATCTTAGGTCACATGTTGATTATTCAACATTACCTTACCCTTATACCATTCTCACATCTAACTAAACACCCACACACCAACACTCACTCACCGACTCACATATGGTTCACACATAGGCTCTCCTATAGGCTCACACCTATAGCCATATAGCTATATATATATATATATATATATATATATATGCTCATACACACACACACTAAGCTCACTCACATTGATATATAGGCTCACATATAGACTCATATATAAACTCTCACACACACACAAACACACATAGGCATATAGTGGACTGATTTGGGGTGTTTCTTGGGCTGGAATAGGACAGCTATAGGCTGGTTTGGGACTTGTTTTAGGGGCTAATATGTGGGGGTTCATGGCTGCCAAATGGACTGGTTTGGGACAGCTATAGGCTGCTTTAGGGGACTATTTTGGGACTAGTTTGGGCTGTCAATGGCTGTCAAGTAGGGGTCCTAATAGGGCTGAACTGTGGGACAGGTTTGGGACTGATTTAGGACAGCTTATGGACTGTAATGTGGACTATCACTTGGACTGGTTTGGGGCTGAAATCTAAGGCTGGAATAGGGTGTACACAGGCTGCCAAATGGACTGGTTTGGGACAGCTATAGGCTGCTTTAGGGGACTGTTTTGGGACAGCTTAATGGCTGATTTCAGGGGCTAATAAGGACAGGTTTTGGGACTGCTTAATGCTGATATGGGGGGCTGCCCAATGGGCTGAATGGCCCCCCTTCCTACTTGCTGTTTATAGCAGTGAAGTCCCCACCCTTCACTCTAGATCACTCACTCTCTCTAACTCTATCACTCTCTCATCCATCTAATTTATAATACAAACACACACAATATCCAACATTCCCTCAACTCCACCACCACTCTCAATACTTCCCTCCTTGGCCGAAATCTTCCCTAACCCACAAATACAATAAATACACATATTGACACACCAATGTATACATATAAATTATATATACAGAGGTCGAGCCCCCTCCACCGGCTCCCTCCGGCCCCCTCCGTCGAGGTCGAGCCCACTCCACCGGGGTCGATCCCCCTCCCCCTGCTCCTTCGGTGGAGCGCGGCCGCCCCTGCTCCCCACTCCGAGGTCGAGCCCCTGGTGCCGGCTCCTTCCCCCCTCGGCGAGGTCGAGCCCCCACTTCTGTCGGCCGACGTCGCTGCGTCTCCTTCGGTGGAGCGCAGCCCCTCCTCCGCTCCCTCTGTCGAAGTCGAACGCCCTCCACCGGGGTCGAGTCCCCCCTTGATCCTCCGGTGGAGCGCTGCCCCCCCTCCGCTCCCTCTGCCGAGGTCGAGCCCCCTCCACCCCTTCGCTCCCTCCACCGAGGTCGAGCCCCCTCCTCCGGCTCCCTCCCTCGAGGTAGAGCCCCCTCCTCCGGGGTCGAGCCCCCCTCCCCTTGCTCCTTCGGTGGAGCACAGCCCCCCCTCCCCTCCCTCTGTCAAGATCGAGCCCCCTCCAACGGCTCCCTCCGACCCCCCTTCCCGTCGATGTCGAGCCCACTCCACCGGGGTCGAGCCCCCCTCCCCCTGCTCCTTTCGGTGGAGCGCGGTCCCCCTGCTCCCTTCTCCTCCGAGGTCGAGCCCCTGGCGCCGGCTCCCTCCCCCCACGGCGAGGTCGAGCCCCCACGTCCTCCTCCGGCTCCTCCCCCCAGTCGGCCGGTGACGCTTCGTCTCCCCTGGACTCCGCTCCGGGCGCGGCTCCTCCTCCCACAGCTGTTCGTCGTCAGCTTCTGGACCCCCCGCCGATGGTGATCGGCTCCGTCCGGAGGACGCGCCTCCGCGCCCTCCCTCTGACGTTTCGAGCTGCCCCCTTCCGCTCCCTCGGCGCCTCGCCCGGCCCTCCTCCGGCTGACTCCCCGGGTCTTCCCCCGCTCGCTCGCTGGATGTCACCGGCGTCCGTCCGCTCGCCCCAGAGCGCACCGCCCGGCCTCCCTCGTCGGAGCCCGGAGGTCGTGTCCCCCCTCTCCGACCGTCCCACCCTTCTCCGGGCGGGCGCTCCCCGCCGGAGCCCTCTCGGGCCGCGCGCTTTGACCTCTCGGGTCGTGCGCCCCTCGAGCCGCGTGCTTTGTTCTTGGTCAGAGCGCCCCGTCTCGGGCAGTGAACCCCCTAGGGACGTGCGCCCGGCTTGGGTTGTGTACCCCTCCCGCTCTATTCTAGGGCCGTGTGCCCATTCGGGCTGAGCCCCACGCCAGTTCAAAATTTCGAAATTTCGAAATTTCAGCTATTTCGAAATTTTGAAACTCAGGTTTCAAAATTTTAGTTTTTGTTTTTTCGATAATAATTTCGGTTCCTGGAATTTCGAAATTTTACTGTTGAACCCTTTTTATTTCCTACCTTGTCCATCAGGGTCCATTTTGTGTTTGTCGGCCCTGCACCCGCCTGTATCGCTCTTTATGAGCCGCCCTTTATTTCAATAAAATGTCGTTGGTTAAATATATATATATATATATATATATATATATATATATATATATATATATATATATATATATAACCATTGATATATATTTATACATATAGATAAACAAATATGATACAATATGATACATTAGAAAAACACATCTCTAAACAAATAGAAGTCTGAGATTTAATCTCTAAATAATCACTCACACAATATATATAATATACAAGTGTCCAAAATAGGGTTTTTCCCACTAGGACACAATTCCACACATAGGACACACCTATAAGTCTCCAAATGGACACGAAATGGACACAAATGGAGACACAACCATGGGGGTCATTCCTATGGGTCTAAAATCATCCTATATGCATGAGAAAATAAAAAGGAGAAGAGATTTATACCTCCCGGTAGATCGAATCTAAGAAAAGCCTTCCCGATACGACACCGACACGTAGGAATCCCAAATGGACACGAACGAGCTCCGAATCCTCCCAAACTTGCCTAGCACCCTCTAACCATGGAGTAGAGGAGAAATAAAGAAGATTTGGTGGAAGAAGGGGTTGATTTGGAGATGAAATCAATGGGGGTTTCTCTCTAAATTTGGGGAAAAAGAAGAGAGAGAAATTTGTGGATAGAGAAGGAGTGACTCATCCCTCCCCCCATAGTGGCCGGCCCCTATGTGGCTAGGTGTCCTATTTTGGTAATGTCCAAAATGCCCCCACTTGTCCTATTTGAATTAAATTAGGAATGGGCTTAGGTTGAGGCTAAATTAGTCTAGTTTTAAGGCTCTAATTAAACCTAACCTACCCATGAATAATTACTCTAACTCACTAACTAAAATAATGTCATGTGGGCTAATGCCTAACTAATGAGTGGATCCCACTTGAGTCAAAACTACCCCGGGTCCCCGATTCAAGTCGAATTGAGTTGAAATTCGAACCCGACTCAAATAACCCCAAAATAATATCATAAATAATAAAATAAATTTCAAAAAATATTCTAAAATGAAAAATGACAAAAATAATCCCGTTCCTGAAAACTGGGGGTGACAACCTTCTATTTTTTTTCAACCCCCACTACCAACCTTTAATTTCGAGGACGAAATTTTTATAAGGTGAGTAGGATGTAAGCCTCCTGAATTTTTGGGATTTATTTTTAAATTTTCTAAATAAATTATTTTTGATAATTCATTTTTATTTAATTAATTATTTTGATCACATAATGCTCTAATATCTCAAGGCACTGTTATATTTACATTATACATCAGATATTACGGTACTGCTTTACATTCCAGTATTTCATACCCTAATATGATATCCGTTTTACATATACTACTTTATTTCCAGTCTTGATATTTCATCTTGTATTTCATTATAGTTTTCTCTTATAGAATTTGTCAATTCGTATGGAACTGCTATTAGTTTATGTACTCGTTCTCATCATGACTGGATACGTTGACAATATTTTAGGAGTTATTATGCCCTCATTATTGGACTTCAGGATGATACTAGCTGTCACTACCATATTTCTAGTTTGAGGGTATTTTTATCATTTTTGGGGTTATTTGATTTTAATATAATTTATTTGAATTTATGGGAATTTTTAGGATTTATTTTAGAATTATTTGAATGATGATTGACTAGGTTGACTTTGACTAGCTTTGACTTGGTAGACTAACCTAGAAGCTAACCCTAGTTGTGTTTGGACTTGGTTAGGTTATGTAACCCTAGTTAGACTAGAGTCAACCTATGGTTTAGTCATTAAACTCAAGATTATAATAGAAGGCTTTTAGTCACAAGTCATGACTTGTAGTTTTGAACCATTGATTTCAACTTAGCCCATAGCCCAACCCATTAGCTAACCCTAACCCTAACTTAATGTGGCCGGCCACCTAGCCTTGGGAATCCCCCCTATAAATAGTCTCCTCCATTTAGGGCTAGCCTCTTTAGGAAAGAAAAAGTTTAAGGAAGAGGTATTTTCCCAACTTCATTAATTCATAGAAATTCCATTTTATCTCCTTTTTCCCTCAAACAAATTGCAATAGGTTTTAATTTAGGTTTTTTTGCTGTTTGTGGTGTTCAACCTCAGCTTTGGGGCAATTTGAAGAAGTTTGCTAGCAAGGAGAAACCCCTCTATTGGAAGCTTTTCTTGCATTTTGACACCAATAGGTAAATCTATATAAACACCATTAAAATTCCAGTTTCTTTGCATGTTTGGATAGCCCTAGGTCTACCCTAACTGTAGGTATACCTAAACCTAGGTTTCGTGTCCATTTCGTGTCCGAAATGGACACGTATCAGTCCTCGTGTGTTAGTGTTTGATGAAATGCCCCAATGGGCATTTCGATTTAATTTTGTGAAAGTGTTTAAATAGGAATTTGTGTTTTGGTGTCGCTTAGGGGTTCCTAAGTGTCTGAGTTTGTGTCATGTCATTTTGGTGTTGCATTGGACCGATGGACACGCCCGCGCGCGCGCGGACTGCACTGTCCTGCTGCTCGGGGGCGATTGCGCCATGGACACAGCACGAGGACACATGAGTTTTTGAGGACATGTTGGGGCAGTGTCTGACACAGCACTCCCCAAGTGGCACGACCCCTCGTGTCGTGTCGAGGGAACACGAGACACTGTACTGGGTTTACACTGACTGTTCAGTCGGGTTTTTGTGCACTGATACGCTCTGTTTGACACGACATAGAGACACGCCGACCCAAAACAGGGTGACACATAGGTAGCCCTATGTGTGGCGAACCTAGGTTTGTGAACATGTGTCTTGGTTTGCTCTGTGTCGAGTGCACGACACGCGTGCACTTGTGCACGAGACTGCACTGTCTGTGTATGCTGTTTTAGGTTTATTTGTTATTGACACGTCGTGTCACGTTGTGGTGGACACGAATTGGTCTGTATGACACGTGCACATACCTAGGATGCATTACCAACCACAAATTTTACATATTAATTTGTTTTTAGATATTAATTTCCTTTTTCCCCAATTTCTGATACCCAGTCTTGTTCAGTATTTTCTAGATTTTAAAAACGAATTTGGATTGATTAATTAGCCATTTGTTTGATGCTAATTATTGGTTTAAGTCTCTAAAGTTGTTCTCCTATGTTTGATCTAGCTATGGGTCGATTTTGAGTGATTTCCATTAAGTATTGGACTTGAAATGGGGACTTGAATGTATTTTTCTGAAAACTGTCAAATACCTGGACTGTAATGTTAATGAATTGATTTCTTTCCTTTTCCTTTAACTGTCCAGAAATGGACTACCCCTTATATCACTCTATGTACACACTCTACTCTAATACACACACACACACTCTCTTAAACTGTGAGCACATTACACACACAAGTCACATTGACTCCTCTCTCACACACACTTCACTCACTGTCCTCATGATAGTACACTCCCACTCACCTTGCCTAGTATCACACACATATGCACACTCTCACACTTTACACAAATCACTACACTCATAGCTAGCACACACACACACACACACATTGCCCTTCCCTCTCTAACCTTCTATATATATATATATAGTTAATGATAAATGTATGCAAGTTCTATATATATATAATGTATATATATATCTATATAATGTATAGTGTAATGTGTATGTACCTATATATATGTATATGTCTATATGTAATATTGAATGCCTATATATATAAATATAGTTAGCTTCTTTTATGTATTATTCTTGAATGCCTAGTATAGATAACTTGAATATTGGTCAAGTGTGACTTAGGAGTTGTGGGTTGGCTTGACTTAGGCTTGGATAGCCTTGTAATGGTATGTGTTAACTAGTGTAGGCTTGTTTAGACCTAGGAAGACTTGTTTGACCTAATTTAGACTTGTTAGACCTTGTTTGACCATAGTTGACCTAGGTTTGACTTCTTGGTTGACCAGGGTTGACCAAGAGTTGACTTTGGCCTAGATTGACCTAGATTCATTTAGAATGCATTGAATTGCATCTTGTTATCATTTTAGACTTGTTCTGACTTGTGCTGTTCTGATTAGGAGCCAGACACCTCTCCTCGGACAGTACATTTCATCCGGACACTCAGATACCAGGCGAGTACATTCTCTGATCATTTCATATCATGCTTAGAATTATTTTTCTGCTTTAAATTACTTTACTTGATACTGTCACGTTGGTCACACGGATTGGTACTATATAGATCCCTTCTTGAGATGTTATCCTTTAGGAGCATCGGATACTACATGTTCTGTGCGTTTTACTTACATTATGTATCACTATGCTTCATGGTTCATTGATCACTTGTGACATGTACTCTCATGATCACAGAGTCTCCTTGAATCTCCCATTTATAGGCATTCCCAGAATCACCCATTTATGGGCATACCATGTATCACCCCTTGTGGGCTATTACATGGAATCATAACATAACTTGGCTAGATCCTTGTGTATTGATTGGGGGTACGGGGGAGTAGAAGTAGACATGTGAATATTATCCAAGTAGTGTAGCATCAGAATCTTTCCGTAGTGTAGCATCAAAATCTCCTATGTCATTTACATGTCTATATTGTACTCTGACTCACTAGCCACTGTTAGTTCTCTATTTATAGTAGATATTTCTATTACAGTTCTCTCTCTGTTTACATACTATATTTCCTCAGTTCATGTATCTTACTTTACTGTATGATTATATTTTCTAACCTGCTATGATCTGTTGAGATGTATTGTGCTCGCTCCTGTCCTGACTGGACCTGTTAAAAATATTACAGAGGACGAGGAGGAGGCCTGTGTGGATACCTTCTACGGGGCAGCCTTAGACGACACTTGTGATCTGGACTCTCAGGAGGACCCAGCTCTAGCTGAGGACATTACCCCTATTGCCTAGACTAGCTTAGTTAGGCTTTATCTTACTTATGTTGTCTTGAGACTAGTAGTTAGACTTTATTTCTGTCTTGAGATCTGGGTTGTATATATTCTTTCATATTCAGTAGCTGAGACTTGTATTCTGGATATTTACTGAGATGTTATCTTAGACTCTTCTGATCATCTGTATTTTCTTTGAGTTCTATATCATATCGTGCTTCTTCTTCCTTAGTTGTGACTGAGTTTACTTTCTGCTATGTCACCCCCATTCGGGGAGTATAAACTGCTTAGAATTATATTGTTAGATGTTGTAACCTAGGACAACGTTCTACCGCCGACACTGCGGCGTAGGCTGGACGTACCCATGTCTCGTGCCCATACTCTAGGGTGCGGGTCATGACACATTTTTAGTGGTGGCCCATGCAGGCCTAGACTAGAAGTGTAGTGTTATTCAAACCAGAGTATCACTACAGCCTGCAGTAGGATATAGGATATTAGTTTTCAAGGTACTCAATCACATTAGGAAAAACTCTATTATTGTCATCTAAATCCTTACTGTCAATCGATTCTTTTGAATTTTAATTGTCCGCCTTTGTTATATCGCTTCTTTCTCAGAAATTGATACTCTTGTTTGGTCTGTCTTTAGGATGGTGGTGACGCGGTCGTACCATATCATTCATGGGGATGCTGTAGAGGGGTCTGCTACCTCTCAGCCAGTTCAGCAGAGACAGGAGACTGCAGCTCCTGCCACCTTTGCTCGTATTGAGGCTTCAGCAGCAGCAGCAGGGGGTATGCCTCCACCGGCTCGGAGGCAGAACCCAGTCATCTCAGAGGTGTCTTTCCAGCAGCCGCCGCCTATAGGATACGTGGATGCGGTACAGATGTTCTCCTACTTCCAGCAGTTCATGGACCGGCAGCAGGCCTGACAGGACAGGGGCATGGAGTTGGCCATTACGACAGTCGCAGCTCGACCAGTGGTCCAGCAGCCGAGGACACCGGGGATAGAGCAGTTCCAGAAGATGAGCCCCAGAGACTTCCAGGGGACAGAGGGGATTCTATATGCTGATGAGTGGATCGAGCATATAGAGGAGATCTTTCGCCTGGCTCGGATACCAGCAGATCTCCAGATAGAGACAGCAGCTAGCCGGATGCGAGATCTTGCTCGCACCTGGTACCAGTCAGACCCCAGGATGGGGGTAGCTGGGCAGACCTGGGAGGAGTTTAAGGGCTTCTTCAAGAAAAAGTTCTTTCCAGATTCAGCGCTCAGAGCCTTGGAGTCGCAGTTCGAGAGCTTAGTTCAGGGGAGCCTGTCAGTAGAGGAGTACGCTGGGGATTTCGGCCGCCTCGGCAGATTCGTAGAGGACTTGAGCGAGACGACGAAGGCCCAGAGGTTCCGGAAGGGTCTGGTCAAGGAGGTCAAGTCCTTGACCAAGGGCAACAGGGATGCCACTTTCGAGGAGATCTTGACGGGAGCCTTATTGGCTGAGGATGATCTTGAGCTTAGGCTCAAGTGGGGGCGAGACCCAGTTGGGGGCAGCAGCAGCGGAGGCCAGGCCAAAAGGCCTTACTTTCAGCACCAGCAGCCGAGGCAGTTCCAGCCACAGCCGATCCAGCAGAGGCCAGTTCACCAGCAGCAGCAGCCGAGACAGTACCAGCAGGTCCAGAGACAGGGTATTACTTATGGTTACTGCAAGAAGCCTGGGCATGTCTTCAATTAGTGCCAGAAGAGGCTGGGCCAGTGCCTAGTGTGTGGTTCAGCAGACTACCAGATGAGGGAGAGTCGCATGGGACGAGCAGCTCAGGGAGCAGCAGTCAGAGCTCCAGCAGGCCAGCAGAGGGGACCAGCCCTGCCGACACAGCAGCAGAGGTTCGTCCAGCACCAGCAGCAGGCCAGGGGAGGCCAGCAGGGGCGAGCTTTTGCCATGGCAGCTGGAGATGCAGAGGTGATAGGAGAGCTGATCGCAGGTCCGGTTCTTTTCGACTCCAGTCCAGCTTTTGCATTATTCGATTCCGGTGCTTCGCATAGCTTCATATCAGTATCTTTTGCGATTAGACACAGTATTGTAGCTGAATCGTTGCCTAGGACTTACAAGATCACGACCGGAGGTGGCATTATCCTCGTAAGTAATGTTTGTAAGGGTCGAAGTGTTATTTTGGGAGGCCGAGAGTTGGAGGTGAGCCTGCTCGTAATGTCATTGTCGAACTACGATATAGTACTCGGTATGGATTGGTTGAGCAGGCACCACGCCAGCATTGATTGCAGAGGGGGTAGAGTTCTCTTCAGAGCGCCGGGGGAGCCAGAGTTCGAGTACTCCAGACGTCAGGCAGAGCAGAGCAGCGGAGTTTTCTGCGGAGTCTCGGTTGAGGAGAAGACAATTCCATACCCCTTGATAGCAGAGTATATGGATGTTTTTCCAAAGGAGTTGCCTGGATTGCCACCAGACAGAGACATTGAGTTCTCGATAGACTTGGTTCCAGGAGCGAAACCCATCTCTCAGCATATCTATCGGGTGAACAATAGTGAGTTGATGGAACTGAAGAAGCAGGTGGATGAGCTGCAGGACAAGGGCTTCATCCGTTCGAGTTCGTCGCCATGGGGTGCACCAGTATTATTTGTGCCGAAGAAGGATGGGTCAGTATGGATGTGTATTGACTATAGGGCACTCAACAACCTCACGATCAAGAACAGATACCCATTGCCGCGGATCGACGATCTTTTTGACCAGTTGAACGGAGCTCGGGTATTTTCCAAGATTGATCTGAGGTCGGGATATCACCAGATAAAGGTGAAGGGAAGGATATTCCTAAGACTGCTTTCAGGATGCGGTACGGGCAGTTTGAGTTTTTGGTTATGCCGTTTGGGCTAACCAATGCCCCAACAGTATTTATGAACCTAATGAAGAAGGTGTTCCACCAGTACCTGGATCAGTTTGTGGTGGTGTTCATTGACGACATCTTGGTATATTCTAAGACTGAGGAGGAGCACGAGGAGCATTTGAGGATAGTACTGGAGACTCTTAGGAAGGAGCAGCTTTATGAAAAGCTCTCCAAGTGTGAGTTCTTCTTGGACCGGATGGACTTTTTAGGGCATGTGGTGACTTGAGATGGTATCTCAGTTGACCCCAAGAAGATCGTAGCAGTTGAGGCATGGGCAGCGTCGACTTCAGTAGCAGAGATCAGGAGTTTCCTGGGGCTGACAGGATATTATCGGAGATTTGTGCATGATTTCTTCCGGGTTGCAGAGCCGTTGACTCGGTTGACCCGGAAGGATGCTGAGTATGTTTGGTCAAAGGAGTGTCAGGCAGCTTTTGATGAGTTGAAGAAGCATCTTACGACAGCTCCAATTCTGACATTGCCTTCAGGATCAGGTGGATTCACTATCTATAGTGATGCTTCAGGATAGGGGCTGGGTTGTGTATTGCAGTAGCACGGGAAGGTGATTGCCTATGCTTCCAGACAGTTACGTCCCCATGAGAAGAATTACCCTACCCATGACCTGGAGCTGGCAGCAGTAATATTTGCTCTGAAGTTGTGGAAGCACTATCTGTATGGGGAGCGGGTAGAGATTTTTACAGATCACAAGAGCTTAAATTATGTGTTCACTCAGAAGGAGTTGAACATGAGGCAGCGCAGATGGCTAGAGTTGATGAAGGACTTTGACATCCTACTTCAGTATCACCCAGGGAAGGCCAACGTGGTTGTCGATGCCTTGAGTAGGTATCCGACAGCCATGTGTTTGACCATGGACCGTCACTTGCTTGCTGATTTGGAGAGCCTGGAGATTGAGGTGATCGTGCCCATAGTGCAGATACAGATGTGGGGCATGCAGATTCAGTCAGACTTGGTGGAGAGGTTCAAGTCGGCACAGTTTGAGGACGTTGCTCTGCGGTGTCTCCGAGAGCAGGTTCGAGCAGGATTGCTAGATGGCAAGTTTTCTCTTGCGGAGGATGGTGCCTTGAGGCACGGTTCTAGGTTATGTGTGCCCAGCGGAGAGCTCAGGGAGCAAGTTATGCAGGAGGCCCACAGATCTCAGTACTCTATACACCCTGGTGCCAACAAGATGTACCGAGATCTAAAGGAGCATGTTTGGTGGTCCGGGATGAAGCGGGAGGTGGCTCGCTTCGTAGCTAGGTGCTTGGTCTGTCAGCAGGTCAAGACAGAGGCCCGGTGGATTGTTGCAGCCGTTGCCCATTCCCGAGTGGAAGTGGGAGCATATTACTATGGATTTCGTATCTGGTTTGTCGCGTACACCAGAAGAAAAAGACGCAATTTGGGTCATCGTTGACAGGTTGACCAAATTGACCCACTTTTTGCCATTCAAGGTGGGTACATCTACAGAGAGGCTGGCGAAGATGTACATACGGCAGATATTCAGGATTCACGGGGTTCCGTTGTCACTTCCGTTTCCCGTTATACGTATTTTCAGGATACGTATACGGATTTCTGACAATTGTCAGGTGCCCCGTATTTCGACTTATCTTGCTTAGCTTAGCCTTGGTTTAATCTTGACTTGATTTGGTTCAACTTGGTTCAATATGACTTGGCTTGGTTTGGTTTATTTTGGGTTGAGATGAGAGGGGTTACTATATAAGTCAACTTCTTCCCTCTCCTCCGTTATTTTGCATTTACTTCTTCATCTTCTTCATTTACTCCTCTCCACCTACACCCAAAAGCTCTAGGCAAGTGCAACTTGCTTCATGATGGATCTTGAATTTTATTGTTCCAATGTCTTCCTCTCCTAGTTCTAAGCCTCTTTAGAACTTGTCATTTTTGGTTTTGATGGATAGATTTTTGTAGATCTAGGTTTTGCCCTTTCTCGTGATTTTCTTGGTTTTGATCTATAAAAACTTGGTATTTTCGAAAACTAATGTTTCCATGTTGTAGGAAATTTCATTCTATCCAATTTTGACCTTTTAAAAGTTGGATTTGGACTTGTTTTGACCAAGTTATGGACTTTTGAAGCTATGGGTTCAAACCATAAAACTCTTGCTGATTTGGAGAAGACAGTGAGCAGTGTGTGCCAGCTTTTTAGATAGCGCAGTCTAGTGCCTTGCGCAGTCTAGTGCCTTGTGCAGTCTAGTGCCTAGCGCAGTCTAGTGCCTTGCGCAGTCTAGTGCCTTACGCAGTCTAGTGCCTTGCGCAGTCTAGTGCCTTGCGCAGTCTAGTGCCTAGCGTAGTCTAGTTCCTGGCACAACTTGGCTAATGCTACTTGTTGGCCAATGTACCCCTTGCCCCTCCCCCTTGGGCGTATGATGTCCCCAGTTTTTTCCTCTTTTATGATTTTTGCACCCATTTTATATCCTTACGCCTTTTTGATATGAACTCGATATGAACACGATGTGAGCTTGACAAGCAATATTGACATGATAATTCTTGATGGTGGTCCGTTGTGACGCACTCTTGACTTGACAAAGTAACCTAACATGATAATCTCGATATGCCTTGCTAAGTAAATCTTGTCTTGATACCGTGGGTATTTGTGCTTGTATAAGCTACATGTCTCGTCTTGCATCATGTCTAGGATATGAATTCCTGATTTCCACGGTCAGGGATTCGTACCGAATCTGACTAAGATAATGACTAGAGTGATCAAGTAGTTCATGAAGAGATTTTCCAGCTACAGGCAGTCTCGTTATCTGGGCGCTTTTAATTGGACTTGTAGCCTACCGACGAGTAGGGCACATTTCCAGCACAAAGTCATGTGTTGCACCCCCAAGTCACCTAATCCAACTCTCTCAACTTGTGACCGGATAACCTGGATTAAGACTGCAGGGCTTGTGGCTGTTGGAACTTCTCGATGCATCTTGTTAATAACTAAGCTTGTGATAACCCTAGTTAGTTAAAGTATCTAGCCGTACTCTTGCTTGGCAGTGAATGATGGATGGAGCCCTATCTTGTCTCGTCTTGCCTAGATCCAATACATGGCTATCTCAGGGCATGCTTGTCTATGCTTTACTTTATCGATAATTGGTTAGAGACTAAGTTCTGTTCAGGTGAAGGGTTACAACCCCGGTCCTTATTTGGTTTACGGGTTGTAACTTGGTTACCGGAATAGCTCGTTAGTCATCTTATCGTTTATTACCCTGTTTTCTCCAGCTCATGTCTTTCGTTATCCTTTATGTGTCATGTGCTAATATGCTGGTTTTAGTTCTTAAGTGAAGCCTCCTTTGTGGCACTTGCTCTTTCTGGGGTCTGACCCAGCTGGTTTTGTATGGCCAAATTTTGGAGTAGCTCCCGAGGATCTCCCTGTCTTCCAGCCAGATGGTGACCACTAGGCGCAACCCTGGCAACGAGTAGGTTCTTATTTTGCTCTTCCACTCTCTTGTAAAAATATTCTTTTGAGGCGTTTAGTCGCCGAGCAAGTGTTAGCTCGTTTGCAACTTTACTTACTGTCTGCCTACGGACTGTAACATGATTGACAAATCCTAGAGTTGATCATGTATGACTGAAACTCTTGCTAGTCTTCACATTTTGTATGACTAGTTTCATGATCATCTGAATATGTGATGTTTGGGACGCCTTACCTTGTATGTCTGATGACCTAACATCTTGTAACATTTACTTACTTGCTTGAGATTGAGACACTAGGCTTGTTCATGACCATAAGAGACTGTTGGCTTGTAGACAAACCCTCATGCGTCTAGACAGCCGTGACCGTATATCGAGGTAGATCATACTTCAATGTACGTAGCTGGCTGTGTCTGTCCCCCCGCTCTCCAGTATTCTGGTTCTGGGGCGTGACATCCGGTCAACATCATCTCAGATCGGGATAGTCGCTTTACTTCCCATTTCTGGAGGAGTCTGCAGACTAGCTTGGGCACTCAGCTCAAGTTTAGTACTGCATACCACCCCCAGACGGACGGACAGTCAGAGAGGACTATTCAGAAACTTGAGGATATGTTGTGGACGTGCGTCCTGGACTTTGGAGGTTCCTGGGAGGATCATCTACATTTGGTGGAGTTTGCTTACAACAACAGCTTCCAGGCCAGCATTGAGATGTCATATTTCGAGGCTCTGTATGGGCGTAGGTGTCGTACACCCTTATCTTGGGATGATGTTGGTGAGCGAGCTTTACTGGGACCAGAGATGGTTGTTGACGCAGCCGAGAAGGTGAAGCTCATCAGGGACAGACTTCGCGTGGCACAGGACAGACATCGGTACTGGGCCGATAGCCACCGGAGGCCATTGGAGTTTGAGGTACAGATTAGAGTAGGATTAGATTTAGGTTTGTTTGTTTATGATTTTTATCATGTTTGATTATTTAATAAATGAGACCTTGCTTGTGATTAGGTTGGAGACCAGGTTTTCTTGAGGATCTCCGACTCGTGGTACGATACGTTTTTGTGGAGGTGGGAAGCTTAGCCCGCGCTTCATCGGCCCTTTCGTCATCAGCTGGAGAGTCGGTGACGTGGCATACGGGCTAGACTTGCCACTTGCACTAGTGGGGGTCCACAACGTATTCCATGTATCACAGTTGAGACGGTACGTGGCTGACCCTAGCCATGTACTCGATCATTCGGAGATTGAGGTTGGACCTTCTCTCAGCTATCCAGAGCAGCCAGTAGAGATTCTGGATCGACGGAAGAAGGTTCTGAGGAACCAGGTGATACCTTTGGTTCGTGTCGCATTGAGGCATCATTCTCCAGGAGAGTCTACCTGGAAGCGGGAGGATGAGATGCACGAGCGTTACCCATATCTTTTTGGACCGTGAGGTATACTTTCTATCCTTCTCATCAGTTGCATTTCGCCTTTTAATTTCGAGGACGAAATTCTTTTAAGGAGGGTAGATTTGTCACTACCACATTTCTAGTTTGAGGGTATTTTGGGGTTATTTGATTTTAATATAATTTATTTGAATTTATGGAAATTTTTAGGATTTATTTTAGAATTATTTGAATGATGGTTGACTATGTTGACTTTGACTAGCTTTGACTTGGTAGACTAACCTAGAAGCTAACCCTAGTTGTGTTTGGACTTGGTTAGGTCATGTAACCCTAGTTAGACTAGAGTCAACCTATGGTTTAGTCATTAAACTCAAGATTAGAATAGAAGGCTTTTAGTCACAAGTCATGACTTGTGGTTTTGAACCATTGATTTCAACTTAGCCCATAGCCCAACCCATTAGCTAACCCTAACCCTAACTTAATGTGGCCGGCCACCTAGCCTTGGGAATCCCCCCTATAAATAGTCTCCTCCATTTAGGGCTAGCCTCTTTAGGAAAGAACAAGTTTAAGGAAGATATATTTTTCCAACTTCATTAATTCATAGAAATTCCATTTTATCTCCTTTTTCCCTCGAACAAATTGGAATAGATTTTAATGTAGGTTTTCTTGCTGTTTGTGGTGTTCAACCTCAGCTTTGGGGCAATTTGAAGAAGTTTGCTAACAAGGAGAAACCCCTCTATTGGAAGCTTTTCTTGCATTTTGACACCAATAGGTAAATCTATATAAACACCATTAAAATTCTAGTTTCTTTGCATGTTTGGATAGCCCTAGGTCTACCCTAACTGTAGGTATACCTAAACCTAGGTTTCGTGTCCATTTCGTGTCCTAAATGGACACGTATCAGTCCTCGTGTGTTAGTGTTTGATGAAATGCCCTAATGGGCATTTCGATTTAATTTTGTGAAAGTGTTTAAATAGGAATTTGTGTTTTGGTGTCGCTTAGGGGTTCCCAAGTGTCTGAGTTTGTGTCGTGTCATTTTGGTGTTGCATTGGACCCATGGACACGCCCGCGCGCGTGCAGACTGTATTGTCCTGCTGCTCGGGGGCGATTGCGCCATGGATACAGCACGAGGACACGTGAGTTTTTGAGGACATGTTGGGGCAGTGTCTGACACAGCACTCCCCAAGTGGCACGACCCCTCGTGTCGTGTCGAGGGAACACGAGACACTGCACTGGGTTTGCACTGACTGTTCAGTCGGGTTTTTGTGCACTGATACGCTCTGTTTGACACGACACAGGGACACGCCGACCCAAGACAGGGTGACACGTAGGTAGCCCTATGTATGGCGAACCTAGGTTGGTGAACATGTGTCTTGGTTTGCTCTGTGTCGAGTGCACGACACGCGTGCACTTGTGCACGAGACTGTACTGTCTATGTATGCTGTTTTAGGTTTATTTGTTATGGACACGTCGTGTCACGTTGTGGTGGACATGAATTGGTCTATATAACACGTGCACATACCTAGGATGCATTACCAACCACAAATTTTACATATTAATTTGTTTTTAGATATCAATTTCCTTTTTCCCCAATTTCTGATATCCAGTCTTGTTCAGTATTTTCCAGATTTTAAAAATGAATTTTGATTGATTAATTAGCCATTTGTTTGATGTTAATTATTGGTTTAAGTCTCTAAAGTTGTTCTCCTATGTTTGATCTAGCTATGGGTCGATTTTGAGTAATTTCCATTAAGTATTGGACTTGAAATGGGGACTTGAATGTATTTTTCTGAAAACTGTCAAATACCTGGACTGTAATGTTAATGAATTGATTTCTTTCCTTTTCCTTTAACTGTCCAGAAATGGACTGCCCCTCATATCACTCTTTGTACACACTCTACTCTAATACACACACACACACACTCTCTTAAACTGTGAGCACATTACACACACAAGTCACATTGACTCCTTTCACACACACACTTCACTCACTGTCCTCATGATAGTACACTCCCACTCACCTTGCCTAGTATCACACACATATGCACACTCTCACACTTTACACAAATCACTACACTCATAGCTAGCACACACACACACATTGCCCTTCCCTCTCTAACCTTCTATATATATATATATATATATATATAGTTAATGATAAATGTATGCAAGTTCTATATATATATAATGTATATATATATATCTATATAATGTATAGTGTAATGTGTATGTACCTATATATATATATATATATATATATATATATATATATATATATATATGTATATGTCTATATGTAATATTGAATGCCTATATATATAAATATAGTTAGCTTCTTTTATGTATTGTTCTTGAATGCCTAGTATAGATAACTTGAATATTGGTCAAGTGTGACTTAGGAGTTGTGGGTTGGCTTGACTTAGGCTTGGATAGCCTTGTAATGGTGTGTGTTAACTAGTGTAGGCTTGTTTAGACCTATGAAGACTTGTTTGACCTAATTTAGACTTGTTAGACCTAGTTTGACCATAGTTGTCCTAGGTTTGACTTCTTGGTTGACCAGGGTTGACCAAGAGTTGACTTTGGCCTAGATTGACCTAGATTTATTTAGAATGCATTGAATTGCATCTTGCTATCATTTTAGACTTGTTGTGACTTGTGCTGTTCTGATTAGGAGCCAGACACCTCTCCTCGGACAGTACATTTCATCCGGACACTCATATACCAGGCGAGTACATTCTCTGATCATTTCATATCCTACTTAGAATTATTTTCCTGCTTTAAATTACTTTACTTGATACTGTCCCGTTGGTCACACGGATTGGTACTATATGAATCCCTTCTTGAGATGTTATCCTTTAGGAGCATCGGATACTACATGTTCTGTGCGTTTTACTTACATTGTGTATCACTATGCTTCATGGTTCATTGATCACTTGTGACATGTACTCTCATGATCATAGAGTCTCCTTGAATCTCCCATTTATGGGCATTTCCAGAATCACCCATTTATGGGCATACCATGTATCACCCCTTGTGGGCCATTGCATGGAATCATAACATAACCTGGCTGGATCCTTGTGTATTGATTGGGGGTACGGGGGGAGTAGAAGTAGACATGTGAATATTATCCAAGTAGTGTAGCATCAGAATCTTTTTGTAGTGTAGTATCAGAATCTCCTATGCCATTTACATGTCTATATTGTACTCTGACTCACTAGCCACTGTTAGTTCTCTATTTATAGTATATATTTCTATTACAGTTCTCTCTCTGTTTACATACTGCATTTCTTCAGTTCCTGTATCTTACTTTACTGCATGATTATATTTTCTAACCTGCTATGATCTGTTGAGATGTATTGTGCTCGCTCTTGTCCTGACTGGGCCTGTTGAAAATATTACAGAGGACGAGGAGGAGGCCTGTGTGGATACCTTCTACGGGGCAGCCCTAGACGACACCTGTGAGCTGGACTCTCAGGAGGACCCAGCTCTAGCTGAGGACATTACTCATATTGCCTAGACTAGCTTAGTTAGGCTTTATCTTACTTATGTTGTCTTGAGACTA